>OY720348.1:53839628-54439628 GCA_963082975.1 Labia minor | reverse complement strand
TTCGTGATTTATTTATTCATTGTTCTTTTATTAATTAAGTTTTAGATAGTTTTATAATTTTTAATATTTTTTCAATAAAATATTATTTAATACATTTAATAATTGTAATAAATAATTAAAGAATTGTATATCAATATTTTTTAAAGGGTAGAGCGAGCTCGGTGTCCCAGGTATTAATATTACCAGCCAAATCCAATAATAATGAATCATTTTTTTTAACTTAAGTACCGAGCCGAGGCTCGGGGTCCCGGTATACATATTTATGTATTATTGAGGACCCCAAGTTCCATGCAATGATGCAACATTTAATAATTGTAATAAATAATTAAAGAATTGTATATCAGCTCGGTGTCCCAAGTATTAATATTACCAGCCAAACCCAATATAATAATGAATTATTTTTTTTTAACTTAATTACCTAGCCGAGGCTCGGGGTCCCGGTGTGATCTTAATATATTGTCAGAATTAGATAAATAATGTAGAGAGAAAAATTATTTAAAAATAGATATTTATTTAAATGAAATAAAATTATTTAATTTACAGAATGAAAATGTCTATAATAATGTCTAAATATTTTTTCGAGCGACAGCTCGGTATCCCAGGTATTAATATTACCAGCCAAACCCAATAATAATGAATCATTTTTTTTAACTTAAGTACCGAGCCGAGGCTCGGGGTCCCGGTACTAATTCATTTATATAGCATTACATCAAAATTCTTATTACAAATACCAACTAGGGTAAACGTACCAATAGTTACTATTGTGCCATTAATTGACCATTTGATAGATTTTTTTTTTATTAAAATAAGGTTTTTAATTTCTACTTAAGTGCGACATATCGATAAATATCAAGAAAAGCCTCTTCCGGATTACTTAACAACAAAGGGGCACTTAAATGGGTCTAGTTGAAACTGTATTTGTTTCTTATGTATAACGCCAGGTACCGCTTCTGGCGCCAATTCAAATTTTTTGTCCAGACACTATTTTTTTTAATTAATGAATTTGTGAAAACATGGATTGCTCATCTCTGCTGTCAAATCAAACGTCTACAAGCATGTCTCCCGACCCTTCTCCCTCCACAACTAATGCTCAATAAGGGCGGGATAGATATTTAAATTGGGGCGCTGACACCAACGTGATTTAATTTAATTTCATTCAAATTATTTATATTTAGTTTTATTAACTTTTTATTTCTTATTAAATTATTTACAAGCGCGATGGAGCATTTTTAACTGTTAATCTTATTGTCCTTTTCATATTTTCGATCACAAGTGTTGTTTCCCCAAATTCCTTTATGTTTATCATGTGCGCTGCCTTTTAATTTCATGGCGATACGTTAACAAAATGTGCGTGAAGTTAGCACCGCCATTTTATAATTCCAGAAAAAACGCAATTGTGCTAGGTTGTGCTAAGTTTGTGCTACGTTGTGCCGCAAACGCCAGTCACCCATCTCAAAAAACAAACCCGAAAATAAAAAAAAAACCGGATTTTTTGCTGGCACCGCCATTTTGTTTTTCCAAAAAAACAAAAATTGTGCTGGATACTATCTTGGCTACTAAACATTGTGCCGCAAACAGAACAACTCTGGCTCTTTCCGTTTAGGAGAAAAAAAATATCCAAATTTAATATTAATAGATATAGTATTAAACCTCTTATAATTTTTTCAGAGAGAGAGATAAACAAATTCTGCGAGTTGTGCTAAGTTGTGCTGGTTGAATACAACAAAGTATCATTAATTAATAAAATAAAAATTGCATAGCTTGCCAAAAAAATGGCAAAAAGTAAGATAGCAAAAACTGAAATTTTACACTTTTAATTTTCGAAAATTGTGCTGAATTGTGCTAGTCGAGCACAACAACTTTCCCTAATGGCAAAATTTCGTCAGATCAAAACTGTCCATGGTACAGCCCAAAATAGATTTTGGTTTGACCGCTAATCATTATTTCGATCTTTAATTGCATTTTAATCTCGAACCGTTACAGAAATCCAAATTCTGCGAGTTGTGCTAAGTTGTGCTAGTTGAATACAACAAAGAATCATTCATTAATAAAATAAAAATTACGTAGCTTTCCAAAAAAATGGCAAAAAGTAACGTAGCAAAAACTGAAATTTTACATTTTTGAATTTTCGAAAGTTGTGCTGAATTGTGCTAGTCGAGCACAACAACTTTCCCTAATGGCACAATTTCGTCAGATCAAAACTGTCCATTGTACAGCCCAAAATAGATTTGGTTTGACCGCTAATCATTATTTCGATCTTTAATTGCATTTTAATCTTGCACCGTTACAGAAATGCCAATTCTTCGAGTTGTGCTGAGTTGTGCCGACCGAGTACTAAAAGGAACTGCTGATAGTTGTATCGAAAAGTACGTAGCTTGCCAAAAAAATGGCAAAAAGTCACGTAGCAAAAACTGAAATTTTACATTTTTGAATTTTCGAAAGTTGTGCTGAATTGTGCTAGTCGAGCACAACAACTTTCCCTAATGGCACAATTTCGTCAGATCAAAACTGTCCATGGTACAGCCCAAAATAGCTTTAGGTTTGCCCGCTAATCATTATTTCGATCTTTAATTGCATTTTAATCTCGAACCGTTACAGAAATCTAAATTCTGCGAGTTGTGCTAAGTTGTGCTGGTTGAATACAACAAATTATCATTCATTAATAAAATAAAAGTTGCGTAGCTTACCAAAAAAAATGGCAAAAATTAAAGTAGAAAAACCGAAATTTTACATTTTTGAATTTTCGAAAGTTGTGCTGAATTGTGCTAGTCGAGCACAACAACTTTCCCTAATGGCACAATTTCGTCAGATCAAAACTGTCCATGGTACAGCCCAAAATAGCTTTAGGTTTGCCCGCTAATCATTATTTCGATCTTTAATTGCATTTTAATCTCGAACCGTTACAGAAATCTAAATTCTGCGAGTTGTGCTAAGTTGTGCTGGTTGAATACAACAAAGTATCATTCATTAATAAAATAAAAGTTGCGTAGCTTACCAAAAAAAATGGCAAAAATTAAAGTAGAAAAACCGAAATTTTACATTTTTGAATTTTCGAAAGTTGTGCTGAATTGTGCTAGTCGAGCACAACAACTTTCCCTAATGGCACAATTTCGTCAGATCAAAACTGTCCATGGTACAGCCCAAAATAGCTTTAGGTTTGCTCGCTAATCATTATTTCGATCTTTAATTGCATGCATCTCTCGAACTATATAATATAATTATATAAATTAAATATTTTTAAAACAAAAAAATATGAATGATTTTATGTATTATTATTTTAATCAATTATGATTGAATTTAGGTTCCAAGCCAACCACTCACGAATACAATAACTAATAGTTTATTGGAATTTAAGATGACGAATTTCCATATAATAAAGTGGTTCGAAAGATCATTTAATCATCACTATACTAATCGACCAGAAACTAATAATATTCTATTGAAATAGTTTTAGAATCTAAATGTAATACTTCTGAAATTATTATTATTTTATTGAGTTTTCTTTAATTATTATTATTTTTATTATTATTATAATTCTTATGTTACTATAATATATATGTTAGGAAGTTAGGAAATAACATATTATGATTAATTATTATTTAATTCACAAATTTGATTTTACATAAATGTTTGGATAAATTTGTATATTATAAATTTAATATTTTATTTTTATTTGTTTTATCTTCTATTATGTTTTATAATAAAATTTAAAAATGGAATATATTCCTTTTGAATCTGATTATTTAATAATGCTTTAAAAAATTATCAGTAAGAAGTTCACTCTATATCTATAAAAATAAAAGCATGTAAGTATAATACTTTATATAAAAAAAAAAACTTTTTTAAAAAACCACGTTTTTAACGCACTAAAAAGAAGAAAATAATTTTTCTGAAACCCCATAGGTACTGACATTACAAACAAGAGATATGATTTGAAGAAAATTTTCTATAACGTAAAACGTGGGGCGCAAATAATAATAAATTTTTTAAATGCAATATAATTTCTTTGATTAATTTATTTCAATATCCATGGATTTATATTTTAAGTTTTATATTTTTTACCAGACTTTTTGTAAAAGGGAATATTATTAGTAATCCAACAGAATACTTTTATTAATGTAAATTTTTTTTGGAAAATTAATTCCTTAATATTAAATAAACATCTTCAATTTACACTTTAGAAATTTTATTAACATAAATATTAAATATTTGCTAGAAGTTTTGCAGTAGCAAAATTTAGTTTTAGATTTCTTCAAGTTAAATTTCTTATATTATTTACCAGAATATTGTTAGGATGTCATTTTTTATCAGAATTTTTTAAAAGTGAATATTATTAGTAATCTAAAGGTAATCTTTTCATAAATTAAATTTACCTCTTTTAAAAATTTCGATAAGTTATAAGCTTTACTTTTTGAAGCTAATTAAAATATGAATTCATTTATCCTATTAATTTGTACCTAATAACATTTATTTATAAATTTTTATACGATACAGAATATTTTAGCCATAGTTGCGCCCCACGTTTTACGTTATAGAAAATTTTCTTCAAATCATATCTCTTGTTTGTAATGTCAGTACCTATGGGGTTTCAGAAAAATTATTTTCTTCTTTTTAGTGCGTTAAAAACGTGGTTTTTTAAAAAAGTTTTTTTTTTATATAAAGTATTATTTTCTACTTTTTAGTCTTCATATATTGCAATCGATTTCACTTGACCTATACTACTTTTAAGTTTTTTGATTGACTTTAATAGTCATGAAATACTATTATCCTGAAAGTAATAAATTTAAATTGAATTATAAAGAGAAATTTTTAAATTTGTCATATTTTAATTCTTTATTGCCTAAAACTCATCATAAATTTAAATTTTGTTTTCTAAATTACAGTACAAAACATTAATATACCTTCTTTCAAATTTATTTACATTTTAAATATTATACATATTATATTATTCTTTTAACGGGTTTTTAACGGTTTTTTTCAAATTTAAATATTTACACTTTTTGTTTTGATTTTCCCATAAATTATGTGTTTACCTTACCCACGAGTTTAATGGGTAATTAAATGGTAAAGAATAAAAGGCAATTTTATTTAAGAAAGAGTAAGAAATTTATTATGAGTTTGAAGATACAAATTATTTAATCATACAAAGGCCGAATAGGCAAATGCACTGGAACACACTCCAGTCTGTACTAATTATATCTCTCGTCTCATTACATCTGGTTTCATTACATCTGGGTGCTAGTCGTGCTCGGTTTTTCCTTTTATATCACCTGAACAAAAGGTAAGGAGAAAGGGGGGGAGAGGGATGAAATGAAGAAGGGTTTTTCCGGACACGTGTTGAAAGTTTCTCTTCAAAAGGGTCAGTATTTGACAGCAACTGCAAACAATAAACCACACTGTTTTCAATTGAACGACCCTTTCCAGGTGTCTACCTGCTAAGGCACTTAATTTTAAGAATGTTTATTGACATATTGTAAATTATGTCGAATCATAAACTTATTTTTAACTCTAGTGTAATGTAAACACGTGGAGTTTGAATATAACTCATACAAAATTATATTTATTAATTATGCTCTAATTAAACACTTGCAAGCTACGAATGTGTTATTTTATTGTATTGTCATCCAGAATACATTACTCTGAAAAGTTTCAGAGCGATTGGATGACTGGAAGTGGTCGAAATTTCGATTGCAAGATTTGACCCGAACAGATAAATAAACAAACAAACAAACAAGAAAGCAAGCTAAGAAAAACGTGGTAATAAGAATATATATTTATATGAGAAATTGCAATGAAATTTCATTGAGGATTGTTTATAATGAGGTGTAATTTTAAACTGTAAATTGAAATAAAAAATCAAAAAATTGGGACCGAATATTTTTACTTTTATATTTATAATAATTATAAAGATAAGTTTATATTAATATTCATATACGCAATATTTAATTTCTAATTTATAAGTGTATTTTGTGTAATTGAATTTTATTTATAGGTTATAGGAAAAATTAATTAAAAATTAAAATGTACCAGTGGTGGACCATGTTAAGAGAAATTTTCATTAAAAAACTATTATTCTGTAATAAAAGAGAGAATAACAACAAAACAAGTGCTAACATTTTGTACAACTATTTTTAATTATCACTACAACACAAACATTCGGTTAATTTATATTTAAATATTTTTTTAAATTTTTTTCAAAACCTATTTTTTGTTCTAGTATTGTTGTAGGATTAGTTTTATTAATATTTTTTATAATGTTTTATAATTTATTTTAATTATTCTTTATATTTACAGATTGTTTCTAGATATATATTTACAATTCTTATCCATTTAAATGCGCGGTTTTTAAACAAGAAAGAAGGTCAGTTAATGCAATCGAAAAGAGAAAGAAAATGACATTAATATAATTTAAAAAATATATTGGAAATTTAGCTAATATTAATTTAATATAATTATCATTATTCATACTAATATAATAATACATATATTTTATTACATTTATTATTATAAGTAATAAGATGGTTAAATATATAAATTGTTGTTGATTTCATTTCATAAAATAAAATCATAAATTAAATAATGTTTATAAATTGGGAATTAACTTATTTTCACAATTTATTATCAGCATAAAATATAGTTATCTAAAGGAATCTGATGAAAATATAATTTAAGTTGTAAAGATTTAGTGATTAACCATGTTTATTTCAGTATTTGGCCTCGTGGTCCACTACTGAATAAAATTGTTCTAGACACTTAAAACAAAAAAATTTAGCATACATCACATTTATTTTAATAAAAAAAAAACGATTTTAGTAAAAAAAATTTTAATCGTATTTTTTTAGTAATGGGCCACCTCGGTCCACTTCTGAAAAAAATGAGATATTTGTTTTAGTAAATGACCATAATCATTTTTAATCATCACATAAATTAAATATTTCAAACTGATTAATATAATTTGTAGTATCAACTAATGAATTTAATTCTTGGATTGAAATTATTATTAAATAAAATAAAGTGAAGCATATCCTTAACGTTTTGCATAAGAAACTAACCTTAAAATGCAAGAACGCTTGCCTCGTGTTTTTAAAAATTAATAATAATAAATGCAGCGATTAGTCTCTGTTTCATTGTTAAGCAATCCGAAAAAGGCTCTTCTTGATATTTATCGATATCTCAAGTTTAATTTGAAATTAAAAAGCTTATTTTGATCAAAAATCTATCAAATGGTCCATTACTAGTACAGTGGTCCACGACTGGTATATTTACCTTATATATAGTTGATATAATATGATCTCATCCATATCGTTTTTATATTGTTCCTGTACCCCACAGAATGAACCTGGACTTAAAAATGTTATAAAAAATATCGTTCTGAATAAACCTAGTATTTTTTGATTCTATGATAATGAAAGTTTGATATCATATAATGAAGTACCAATGTGTCATTCTTAATCATTTTTGTGTCAATTTATTAAAAATAATGATAAGGGTGGATGTTTGTTAGCCTTATGTTTATTCCTAGATAATAGATACTTTAGATAAACAGCCTTTTTTTTATTTTACAATTTTTCAATAAATAAATAAATGCTAATTTTCTATTTAATTAAAATCTTTTTATAATTCAATGAATTCTACGAGTATATAGTAGATTTTAATTTTCTTTTCTTTAGTCTTGTGAAATTCAGGTAATTTTAATATTTTGATAAATTTCAATTAATCATTTTTAATTTTTTAATAAAGTAGTAATTTTAAATCAAAAGATAAATATTGGATAGAAAAAAAATTAAAAAATAGGTTCGAAATAATTTTAATTTTTTATTTTAAATATTTATTATATTTAATAAAAAAAAATTGAAACTATTTCTAGGTATATCTTATTTTATATTTGTTTTTTTTAATTCATGGAAGACAGGTACAAAACTTTTGTCCATTTTAAAAAGAAATCTTTGTTTTCTTTAACGTTTAACAAAATAGAACATTTATCGGATTAGAAGGCTAAAATGAATCTATTCATTTCTATTATTCTCTTACAATGTCATTCAGAAATGAAATGTCAAATCGGCAGCATCTCGTTCAGAGGACAAACTTCAAAACGACCCCTCCTAAACACATCTTCTAAAAACCAATATTCCATGTATACACCTAGAATTAGCAGATGTACCTGTCTGTGTTTCGATATATAATAGAAAAAATATTAATTTAGTTGAATTATTAGGAATGTAATTATTTTTTAATTATAATGTATGTAATAAATCAATATTCAAATTTTTTTCTTTTTCTTTAATTTCTTTATTAAAAAATTTAAAAAATATACATTAGAAATTTTTTTTTAATTTCAATTGAATGTCAGAATGAAGGTTTGGAATTACTAGTAAATATTCATACTTCAGTTCCTAATCTATTTTGGGTTCGATTTATTAACAATATTTTTTTCAAATTATGTAGGTATAGGAAATTTCATAATATAAATAAGAATACTAAATAAAATACCATACAGATAAATAGAAATGGGAATATATCAAGAAAGACATAAATAAATAAATATAAAATTGGAAAAAAATTCTTTTTTTTTTTACTTTTCCTTAATTTATATGGGTAAAATAAATTTTATGTAAGTAATTATTCAGCTTGAATTTTAATTTTCTAAAAAAATTAAAAATATTTTAAGAATTATTTTCTTTTCAAAGAGAGGTTGAAATTGCAATCATGAGGATGATGACTTTCATTGAAATTGAAAAAAGAAAGAAAATATAATATATAATTGTATAAATTGATTCATTTTATATCGACTCCATCTTTACTCGAACTAAATTTTAAAATATTCAATTATGAGTGTTTTTTGAAAAATACTTATTTAGGGTATGTAGGTGAACTATATACTATGAACTGCGTCGTTCAACAATAAAAACAATTTTAATTCTTATTAATTATGAATTAATTTCAGAAATTGTATTAATAATAGAAACAATTTTTTTTGTATATATTTTACCATTGACAAAATAAAATTTGTACTTGTTCCTGGTTTTAAATCAAAGTTTATTTAATATTTATAATCAATAAATAAGGGATACTTTGTTCAATGTTAGTAAAAATGATATAAGAATAATTTTATTTAAAAACAAAAATTCAAAATTTATTTATAAACAAACATAAGTATAATCAATAAAAAGAGGCACATATTTAAAAGAAAATTAGTATTTGTTATTTTTTTTTTTTGGTTATATAAAGAAAAAATGTATTTATTTATACATTTTAAAATGGTAAAATTTGGTCGTTTGCACCTTTATCTATTAAATAACTTACAATTTCGTAATGACGATTCTTATATGCATATAATAAAGGAGTAAATTCATTTGGATCCTTAACATTCATATCCGCTCCTTTTTCAATTAAATATTTTACTACTTCTAAATGACCTTGATGAGATGCACTAAATAAAGGAGTCCATTCATATGAGGTCTTTGCATTCACCTCCGCTCCTTTATCAATTAAAAATTTTACAACTTCTAAATGACCACTCTGAGATGCACTAAATAAAGGAGTCCATTCATATGTGGTCTTTGCATTCACCTCCGCTCCATTTTCAATTAAATATGTTATAATTTCTAAATCTTCATTCTCAGATGCATACATTAAAGAAGTGAATCCATCTGAATCCTTTGCATTCACATCAGCACCTTTATCAATTAAATATTTTAAAATTTCTAAATGACTATGCCTAGATGCAGTAAATAAAGGAGTCCATCCATGAGTCTTTGAATTAACATTCGCTCCTTTTTCAATTAAATATTGTAAAATTTCTAAATGACCATACTGAGCTGCAAGATATAAAGGAGTATTTACATTCACGTCCGCTCCTTTTTCAATTAAATATTTTAACATTTCCATATGATCATTCTTAGATGCCAAAACTAAAGGAGTCTCATCATATGAAGATATTGAATTCAGATCCGCACCTTTTGCAATTAAATATTTGATAATTTCCAAATTACCATTCCTAGATGCACAAATTAAAGGAGTCTCTTTATATGAAGATTTTGAATTGACATCCGCTCCTATTTCAATTAAATATTTGATTATTTTTAAATCTCTCGATTCCACTGCATAATGTAATAGTGTATAATTGTTATCATTTTCATTTTTTATATTAATATTGAAGGAGTGTAAATGATAGAAATATATTATAGTATGTAAATCTCCATTTTTACATGTTTCCCAAAAATCTCTATTATCTCCTTTTGCTATTGGACCTTCAAAAATACCAAGTGAAGGAACAACCTAAAAACAAATTATTAATTTTTTAAATGTATTTTATACTTGTATAATGAAAGTTCTAATTAATTATAATATTGCATTATTAACATCTATTTTATAAATAAATCTTATAAATATTATAAGATCTAATAAATAAAAGTTTGAAATATTTAAATTATTATAATATAAATTATAATGTAAATACAATTTTTATTAGTTTTAAAATATTTTTTATATAAATATTAGATTATCAAACTTCTTGATGTTATTTTCATTTTCTTTTATCAAATATATTAAATTTAAAATCATTAGTCCTCTTAATTTCACTGAATAAATCATTTTTAATAAATTTTTATCTTTCATTCATACCTTTGTAATTTCTTCTTTTGATGAATTATTATCTTCATTCATTTTTCTTTTTCTATTTTCCTATAATTGAATATATGAATAATTAAGAAATTTATAATTATAATTAGAAATTAGAAAAAAAATATGTTTATTGTTTGGAAATATGCTATAAGAGTTACTCTATTTTGAAGGTAATAATTTTAAAAAATATATATGCGTTTTTGCTATCAAATTTTAATCTTTTATTCATACCTTTCTAATTTTTTCTATTAATGCAATAATTTCTTGTTTTATTGGATTTTCTTCACTCATCTCTAATATTCTTTTTTTTATGTAATTTTATAATAGATTAAATTATACAAATTAGAAAGAATAAATTTTCTACCTATATATTATTGAGATATTGTAAATTTATATCACAGACCATCCGTATGAGAAATGGACACTCAATGTTAATTTTCAAAACACTGTTTTAGCGCCCCTGGGGGATCTAATTAGAACTAAAGAAAAAAAATAGATAAAGTGGGCTTGTTTCAGGGTTTTTAAATTTATTTTTCTTTCGAAGGAATATTGAGAATTAAAAAATTGTAGAATTTTCAATTAAGTGAAAAATTATTTATTTGAAGATAATACTAACATTTCAGCAGTGGCGTACCGTGAGGTTCTTGCGCCTGGGGGCAACTGAGAAATCAGCGCCGCTTTTCATATATATATATAATTTAATTATTTTTAAAGAATATGAATGACGAATAACGAAACAGATTTAACAGATTTTAATAAGCGTATAAATAATATTTATTGACTTACACAAAATACAGTTTAACTTTAAATATTAATTCTTCTTTTGTTCCAAATTGGCTTCTCTAATTTTGCGCCCCCTAAATTTGGCCCCCTGCTCCCCCCTAGTTACGCCACTGCATTTCGGCAATGAATTATTATTTTCTCAGAGAATTGCACACTTAACAACCAACTTAAATTTCCACAAAACACATCACCTTGATGTACATTCTGGGGGTATCGGTAATTTTCAATTTTTTTAATTACATGATTTATTAACTATATATGATGTCAAACATACAATGGGGAATATAACACTTTTTCTTTCATTCTCACTCAACCTGATATAACGAACAGGTAATTTGATGGCCTTGTTAAGTTCGTTATAACGAGCGTTTTCTGTATTTAAATATTTTTTATATAATCAATAAAAATGTGCATCTAATTCTATTTTTTTTAATATATCCTAAATTTAATCATAGTTCTTATATACTTTTTCTTTCTATTAAAAAACAAATTAAATTTGAATAAAATAATAGTTTCTTAGAGTATGTATTTCACAGACTTTGTCTTCTATTTGTCAAAAAAACAATATAAATTTATTTTCATATTATTATATTTTTTTTTTTTGCCCGCCATTTTTCTTTCATTTTTTTCACTGTAATTATAAATTATATTATATTATTTATTCATTATATTTATAAATAAGACAGATAAATTTTCTAGTAGTAATATTATTTTCCTTTAACTTAAATTAAATTGTAATTATTTTTAATTCTCTTTAAACTATTAAAGAGTGCGGGTTGTTACTTTGTTAATAAAAATTATTTTTTTATATCGAATTGCAAACATTTGTTAAGACAAAGTATTATACATTGACTCAATCAAAAAAATAATTATATTGTCAAATAAATTTAATTTTATATATTACATTATTATGTATCAATACTAATACAATTTATTATAATTTAATTTAAGTTAAAGGAAAGTAATATTACTAATTAAGATATTTTTTTATATGATTAAATATAAGGTTGAAATTTATTTATATTTAATATTATAGGGTGACTGCACCGATAGTTTATAGGCACCATTTGATAATAAAAAATTTCAAAAAATCATTCCAAATTCTATAGAGATGTAGCTATTTAACGAGAACAACTAAATTTAGTTAATAGCGCCTGTTTGGCTCTTTGTTGATGGCGCCACGTCACGTGCTGGCGGGTGATTGCCAGTCGACGAATTAAAATTTTAAAAAATTAATTCCGATACTTTCGGCTATTAAGCTGAAATTCTATATTTAGCAATTTTATACAATTTTTAATCATGTGAAAACTATCAAACATAAGTATATCTTTATTTTTACTGTCATATTAGAGGAAAATAAGTTGACCTGTGGCCAGGTCCGAACCGACCGACGGTTTGAAGTAAATTAATTTCCAGCTACAGAAACAATTTCAAATAATTTTAATATATCTATTAATGTAATAAAAAACATATAGGCATATAACATAAATATTTTTAATTTTATTTTATTTATAATATATGTATATATTTATATGTAAGACCAGGCTGTAACGTCATGAACGGCTGGATGACGTCATATAATTTTAAATCAAGAAAAAACTAATAAATATGATTTTCCCGAGGATAAAACCAATACAAAGTGCATGATTCGTGTTGATATATAAAAAAATCTCCTCATGTGAAATTTGGTCTGAAAATAACCCTTCCCTTCCTATCGTCGATCGCTAATACTACCACTTCCGGTTCACGGATTTGCACCAAAAGTTGATCAATTCATCCCACTGATGCATTAAGTAAAAATACCAAATTTCATCAAAATCGGTTGAGCCGTTCAGGCTGTACACATCTATACGGACGGACGGACGGAGGGACGGACAGACATCATGCTAAAAATACTTTTTTCTGTTTAGAAAATGCATGATTCGTGGAGATATGTAAAAATCTCCACATGTGAAATTTGGTGTGAAAACAATACCTCCCTTACTATCGTCGGTCGGTAAAAAAATGAAAACGTGGTCGGTAATAGTTCTCACCCGAATGACCTACACATCTCAAAAGTTGATAAAACTAAATTTCATGATTCTAGCTCAAACCGTTTTTGCGTAATCTTTGCTACACACACACACACACACACACACACACACAGAGAGAGAGAGAGAGAGAGACATTTTTCTCAACCTATCTCTGTTGAGATAGTAAAAAATGAGGAAAAACCAACTATCAATAATAAAATATTATGAGATGGGATTCCTCGAAAGCAATGGCATTTCGTGGGCTGATGAACTGCTCCGACCGATGTCGGTTACCGCTGGATGCATCTGACGAGAGCATTTATGATGCCCTGATTTTTGCTATTGAAGAGTGTTCTGAGTTGTTGGGGCTTTGTGTGACTGCGAGACCTACTCGGCATTTGAAACGGAATGCTAACAAGAGTTGGTTTGACTCTGAATGTAGGGCGGCAAAAAGGACTCTTAGGGGTTATTGCAGAGCACTGAGTACTAATGGCTTTCCCGAGGAGCTCAGGAGGGAATATTTGCACCTTATGAAGTCCTATCGCCTTTTACTGAAAAATAAGAAGAAAGCCCACTTGCAAAATATGGTTAATGGTATAGGTAATTGCCGAGACGCGGGCACCTTCTGGCGGGTGGTTGGTGGGATGAGGCGTGGTGCTCCTGATCCCACGCCTGTGCAACTTGGATCTTGGAATGACTGGCTGCGTCATGCCTATCCACCTGTGGTCATTGACCCTATGGATGTGCGGTTTAGTGATGCTCTTAGCCCCTGGTTTGACTATAATATTTCTCAGCTGGATATTTTGACCTCATTGAGTAGGGTGAAAAATGATAAATCACCCGGATGTGATGGTATTCCCTATGAAATTTTTAAGAATTTACCGCCAAATTGGTTGCTCTACCTGGAGGTTCTGTTCAACAGAATTTTTGAATCTGGTTCTGTGCCCCGTAGTTGGGGTGAAGTACAGTTAATTATGCTCCATAAGCGAGGGGATAAGGCAAACCCTGATAACTATCGCCCTATAGCCCTGATCAATTGCATAGCAAAGATCTTTACGCAGATACTTTTTGCACGTCTGGAGAATTGGTGTTTGCTGACGGAGGTAATACCGGAAGCTCAATCTGGTTTTCGTAGAGGAAGGGGTTGCATGGACAATTTATTCACTTTTAACAATGTTGTTAACATTGTTCTATCTGGCTCTAAGAGGAGGGTTTATGCAACCTTTGTGGATTTTCAACGTGCCTTTGATTCGATCTCTCACTCAAAATTGTGGCTAAAGATATTTGATTTTTTTTGGGTGTAAGCTCTAAGTTTATTAGGATTGTGCGTTACCTTTATACAGGTTCAAGCGCGCGAATCCGGGTGGGCTGTACGCTTACGGAGAGTGTTGATATCACGCGGGGAGTTCTCCAGGGTGAGACGCTGAGTCCACTGTTGTTTTCGCTCTACCTGTCTGACTTGGAGGAGCATCTCAGGGAATCCGGTTGCAATGGTGTAAATGTTAATTCTTCGCTGGATATTTTGTGTCTTCTGTATGCGGATGACCTTATCTTATTAAGTGATACACCAGCGGAGGTCAATAGAAAGCTCTGTGCTCTGCATAGTTACTGTTTGGAGAACGATTTAAGGGTAAACATAAAGAAGACAAAAATAGTTATCTTTCACAAGGGTAGAATGCCGGGATGTAGGGAATTTGTCTATGCGGATGAAAGGATTGAATGTGTCAAGAGTTACGTGTACTTTGGAGTCCCTTTTGCTGAGTCGGGACTCTTTCTCCATGCTGCGAAAAGCTTTGTCTCTAGGTCCTCTGCTGCTACTTTGACCATTTTGAGCGTTCTACGAAGAGCAAGATGCCGCTCTTGGGCTTCTCGTGGAAGACTTTTTGAGGCTTTGCTTCTAAATACAATTTTATATGCAGCACCTGTTTGGAGTCTGCGATATTTGGATGTCTTGGAGAGGGTACAGGTCGGCTTTTTCAAGAGGTTATTGGGGCTACCGAGGGGAACACCGGACTCAGTTGTGAGGCTTAAGGTGGGGGTGGTCAAGCTGAGCTACAAGATCTTGGTGATGACGTTGAGTTGGGTGATTAAGGTGTTAAGAATGGAGGGATTCAGGTATCCTGGGGCTACTTACCTTAGACTATGTGAACTGGATTCCGCGGGGACTGGTAGGTATAACTGGGTCAGCCAGTTGAGAGGTCTGCTGGACTCTGCTGGGGTCACTGCTGTCCGTCTAAGTAATGTGACCTCTATTATAGAGGCTTTGGATGGATTGGGTTCGTTCAGAACTAACTTAATCATGAGTGATATTGATTTTATTAACAACTCATGTTTCAGTAGCTATTATAAAGAACTGATCGTTCTCGGTGGAGAGTTCTCTCCCCAGGATTATTTGGGACGAGATATAAACTTTCAGATGGTCAGGGTTGTATCACAGTTGAGAATGGCAAGTAAGCATCAGGTTAGGCTTACTTTTGGGTGTTGTAGTTATGTGGTTGATCAGACGCAGGTTTGCTCTATCTGCAATCTACTTCAGGAGGAGACGATATACCATTTAGTCTGTGCATGTCCTATTTACGGGCCTTACAGAAGTTACTATATCCCTCAGGTAATTGGCATTGGATGTGAGACGGATCTAATGTGTGGTCTTTTTAAGCTTCCAGGTGAACTTTGGATGAGGAACGTTTATCTGTATATGAAAATGGCAATGCAACTGAGATCTTTCATGATGAATGAATGATGATTGATGGAGAAGATTAGGATTAATTGACGCGGGAGGAATCAGAAGATGAAGTTCACAAACATTTGAACTTGTATTTGTAATTAAATTTAATAGAGTTGTCTGTAATGTATTTTATCCTATGAGGCAATGCCTCCATTGTATGGCCACTGGCCGAGCCAATGTAATAATAATAAATAATAAAAAATAATAATAAATAATAATAAAATATAAACTTTCCTTTGAAAAATTCTTTCAATATATTGTATAATTATTACCTAAGATATTATTAAAAATAAAAAATAAAAAGATAAAATTTTATTTATTATTTGATTATTTATTTGATTAAAATAAATCTTTTCCTATAATTATCTTGAATAAGTTGACCTGTGGCCAGGTCCGAACCGACCGACGGTTTGAAATAAATTAATTTCCAGCTACAGAAACAATTTCAAATAATTTTAATATATCTATTAATGTAATAAACAACAGATATGGATACATAAATAATAAATATAAACATTTTTAATTTTATTTTATTTATAATATATATAAAAGACCAGGCTGTGACGTCATGAATGGCTGGATGACGTCATATAATTTTAAATCAAGAAAAAACTAATAAATATGATTTTTCTCGAGGATAAAACCAATACAAAGTGCATGATTCGTGGTGATATATAAAAAAATCTCCTTTGGTGTGAAAATAACCATTTCCTTCCTATCGTCGATCGCTAATACTACCACTTCCGGTTTCCGGAATTGCACCAAAAGTTGATCAATTCATCCCACTGATGCATTAAGTAAATATACCAAATTTCATCAAAATCGGTTGAGCCGTTCAGGCTGTACACATCTATACGGACGGACAAACGGACGGACAGACGGATGGACAGACATCATGCTAAAAATACTTTTTTCTGTTTAGAAAATGCATGATTCGTGGAGATATGTAAAAATCTCCACATGTGAAATTTGGTGTGAAAACTTACCTCCCTTACTATCGTCGGTCGGTAAAAAATAGATAGTTGCGTCTTATATGAAAAAAAAATTATATTTTTAAGAAACCTTTTTTTTTAACAGGATTGGGGAAGCTTTTTTAGTGTATGGTACTCACCATACCAAACTCACTAAACCCCATTCTTCTTTCTCTGTTCTTTCTTCATATCCTGTTTGAGATGAAGAAGACGCCCAGGTAACAGCGTTAGCATACCGCTTGGTTTCCCTCCCTTTCTTATTCAATATGGCATTCGTACATCTTTATTTGAAGGATTGTACCTATGTACCTGCTTTTCAGGGTCTATAACTCTCGGGCTTTCAAAATCATATCCATTAGGGAGACTTCATTTAACTAAATAGAATTCAATACTATAATAATTTTATTTATTTATTTATTTTATTTATTTTTATTTATAAATAAACTATTAAAATTCCACAAAGAACTAATAACTACAAAAGTTGTACATTAAAATATTTATAACTATAAAGATACTTTAACTTTTAATCATCAAATTCATATTCCTTCTTATATATATATATATATATATATATTATATTATACGAGGGCAGGTCAATAAGTACGTGACTTTTTGAATGAAAATCACAGGTTTTTGGATAACAAACTATTTTATTTACAACGTAGTCTCCTTTGAATTTTATACACTTCGTCCAACGTTTCTCCAATTTTTTTATTCCTTCCAAAAAAAGATTTGTCTAGAACTGATTCACCTCAAAAAACAACTGTTTTGAGAAATCAATTCTTAAAGTTGTTATATGTCCAATTATAATTTATTTATATAGCATTACATCAAAATTCTTATTACAAATACCAACTAGGGTAAACGTACCAATAGTTACTATTGTGCCATTAATTGACCATTTGATAGATTTTTTTTTATTAAAATAAGGTTTTTAATTTCTACTTAAGTGCGACATATCGATAAATATCAAGAAAAGCCTCTTCCGGATTACTTAACAACAAAGGGGCACTTAAATGGGTCTAGTTGAAACTGTATTTGTTTCTTATGTATAACGCCAGGTACCGCTTCTGGCGCCAATTCAAATTTTTTGTCCAGACACTATTTTTTTTAATTAATGAATTTGTGAAAACATGGATTGCTCATCTCTGCTGTCAAATCAAACGTCTACAAGCATGTCTCCCGACCCTTCTCCCTCCACAACTAATGCTCAATAAGGGCGGGATAGATATTTAAATTGGGGCGCTGACACCAACGTGATTTAATTTAATTTCATTCATATTATTTTTATTTAGTTTTATTAACTTTTTATTTCTTATTAAATTATTTACAAGCGCGATGGAGCATTTTTAACTGTTAATCTTATTGTCCTTTTCATATTTTCGATCACAAGTGTTGTTTCCCCAAATTCCTTTATGTTTACCATGTGCGCTGCCTTTTCATTTCATGGCGATACGTTAACAAAACGGAACCATTTTTTTTAAATTGTCGTTTCGTCTCTTGGCTATCAATATAATAATTTATCCAATTTGATTTCATAAATTTTTTACCAATTAAATAATTAATTAAATATTTTTTTTATTTAAATATTAAATTAAATTAAATTAATTTAAAATATCTGCCTTTGTAGCTCAATTAGCAGGAAACAGATATACATAAAAAATTTAGCATTTCTATTCGTTTTGATTAATAAAATACATATAATTATACTATTTATATTTTTATTTATATAAAATTCTTCTAACTAGTAGTAAAAATAATTTAGTAATCATTAAATGCATATTTAATTTTATTTTACTTATAAAATTTTTATAAGATATCTTTATATGCTTTTTCCAAGTGATAAATAAATTAATAGGGAATTTATTATTTACTTATTAATTACACAATAATATTTTACTTTTATATTTATTATAATTAAACTAAAGATATATAAATATATTATAATTAGGGCCGGATTTCGCCCTATTTTCCTTTTTTTAATTTATGGCTTAAAAATTAGGCCATTATGATATATGTACGTTTCATGAAATTCTGAATAAAAGAAGAGGCATTTGTTAGTGCCTATAATGCCTATTTTGGCCTATTCTAGGTTTTAGTGGCTATTTCATCTATAAATGCCTTTTTGTAGTTCCTATTTTAATTTTTTAAGAGCTATACATAGCCAAAATTTAAATTGTTTTTTGAATAATCAAGAAAATATTTTGAGATAATCATTTGTCGCGCCAGGTCGCCTCGTCACCACTAGACCTTAGATTCCCAAACTTTTTTGTGTCGTAGACCCCTTGCCATGTTTTTCGCTTTTGGGTAGACCCCCTAAATGTTTTAAGTTTCGGAAAAACAATTTACCTTTTATTTTTAAGAGCCATATTGAATTGTAAGATAGTATAATGTAAGTAAAGAGTCTTGAGATCCACTATCGTAGACCACCATTTTCATTTCATTGACCCCCAAATTTTTTATTCGCTGGAGTAAACCCCTTGCAGGTTACTATAGACCCCTGGGGGTCGATATCGACCACTTTGGGAACCTATGTACTAGATGAACAAATTAAAGCCTGTTTTGGGGAGTTCACCTAAACTATTGTCATTGCAACCAGTAAGTAAAATTTGTAAGAGACAAGCAATGCCGAAACCAAAATCAACCAAAGAAGTCTTATTTTGGCAGTGGATAAAAGGTGAATCTAATTTTATAACGGATTTAGCATATATAAAGTGTAATTTTAATAATATACCTGTAACCATTACAGAATTAGAAGCAAGAAATCTTTCTTTGATTGCGCCTGTAACAATATTCCAGAGATTTCAAGAAAATATCAAAAAACACCTGGTCGTATTGCCTTCGATCTCACTAAAAAAATTGAGAAAATAATGAAGCAGAATCCTGGTTGGACAATAATAGAAAGAATAGCAAGGAATTTAGGAGGGTATAACTTACTTGTACAGAAGAAGAAAATTTAACATCATCTCAAATGAACATCAATAAAGTGCAACATCTGTCCTTCAGTGTGTTCAATTTGTAGTATCAACTAATGATTTTAATTCTTGGATTGAAATTATTATTAATCCTTTTTATCTCGAATACTAGATGTCTACCCAAGAATTGCTTAAGGAAAAAGTTTCTAAGAATTAATCAAAGAATCAACTGGCGAAATTTCATCAAATTACGAGAGGTGCCCGGTGTCTCTAATTAGAAAAAATTCCTTGATCACATTAGAGAATATTATTATTAATTGATCATTATATTTTCAGAGAATTTCTTGATTTAAATTTGGATAACTGTGCAACTCTTTATTGTATTTGTGGAATTGGTTTTAAAACATTCAAAGGCAAATATAAGGATATGCAACTATCTAAAAAATGTTTATTAAAAGCTTATGAGATTAACCCTATGAAACCACGAACAATACAACATCTGGGCAGTGGCGTACCTAGAACTTTTGCCGCCCGGGGCGATCTCCAGTTTGCCGCCCTTTTTATTATAAGTCAATCAAATAGTGGTATTTATAAATTAATGCACATAAATCAATTATTAAGTTATTTAATCGATATTAATTAATACACAGAGTAAATTTTTTTACACATATTTGTATGCACTTGTAAACATAATATAATATTTACTCTTCTAGCTTTCATACTAGAAAAATCGTGAATATTGCTCTCAAAATTTATATTTATATTTTTTCCGCAGGCCCTGCTTTTCAAAAGAAAAATCTATGATTTAAAAAAATATTGGTATATCACTTCAAAGTAATCATATAAACTTTTCAAAAGAAATGACATTTATAAACTGATATCAAAAAATTTTAGTTAGGAAAAATTGCCGAACAAAATCGTAAAGATGCGTTTAGGAATTCAACGAATTTTAATGAATACAATAAAATAAAATTATTATCCTGTTCTTGGAATTAGAATTCAAAATTAACACTAAAATGCATTTATATACACCGAGAAATAATATTCGAAATCATATAGTTAATCAAAATTTATATAAATCAAATAGTAAACCTATAAAATAATCATAATAATCATTTATTATTCAAGAAAGAAAAAAAATAAATATGAAATGAATAGGTTGCTTTTTACAACTATAACTAAATATAAAAAATGCCGCCCCAAGATAAGTGCCGCCCGGTGCGGACCGCACCCACCGCACCCCCCTAGGTACGCCACTGCATCTGGGTCTTTTATATAGAAGAGAAGGTGATTTTGATCAGGCTATAAAGTAAGTTGACAAATAAAATGAAAGTTATTTTAGAATCTGATATTTAAATGATTACCGTTATAAGTTTCAAAAAAACTCTAATTATTTAAGTAACGCCTTTTCATGGAATTGGATAATACTTTACCAGTGGGTTCCTTTTGCAATTCTCTTCTAGTTTACGAGATAAAAATTATTATAATAAAGAATTTTTAAATTTGACAGATTATTTATGAACTTCGAACTAATTCACTAATTTTCGGTATTTATAAGTTTGTTTTGGATATAGGAAAATTATTTAATTAATTTTTTAATTTTCACATAAATCCAAACCGAACTTATAAAAACCGAAAATTAGTGCGCCCTCTGGTGGTCAAACGTATAAAACATACTAGCTAAATAGGATATCAATGGATTTATATGCAAATTTTAATAATTTTTATCTCGTAAATTAGAAGAGGGAGGAAAAAATGTCATAGAAACCTTTATTTGAAATTGCAAAAAGAACTCACTGTATTACCCAAATCCACGAAAAGGCGTTTACTTGAAATAATTTCCTAAAACTTATTTTTTTTTTACATTGCAGATATTTAAAAATTGCAATAGACAAAGGAATTCATTCTGCTACATTTAATCTATATGAATTGTATTATGTCAGAGGAGAAAAGAAAATTTCTGAAATAATAGAAGTTTACAAAGCATTATTGGTTCAACATGAGCATGACCTGTTTACTACATTGGACATTAAAGTACAATTGGGTTCGATTTATTATTATGAGGAAAAGAATTTATATGAAGCTTTAAAATTTTGGGTAGATCCAATTCAAAATGCACATGCTTTTAAAAACGTTTATGTAAATAACCTTTCATTATTTATTTTTTTTAATACATATTTATTTATATGAAATTTAATATATATTTATATAATATTTGAAACAAATTCGCTTATGATTGTTTATAATTAATTTTATTCATTTGTTTTAGTCTACATTTTTATTTTTTTCAAAGGAAAAATACCGTCATAATATAATTAAAATCGCTGCAAATCAAACTCAATCAGCTATTAAAAATAATAATTATAAAAATTCTGAAGAATTGAATTTTTACTTAAAAGTCTTAAAAATAATTGAAAAAATACACCCAGAAATGTTAAATGAAGAACCAACACAGTTACCGAAAACATTCTCTAATTTGAATAGAAGATCTAATAAGGTAAACGACAATTCTAATTGGCGAATAAGGAACAATGGAGGATCGGCTAGAAAATGTGATTCTGTTAACAATGTGCCAACAAATATGTCAACTAATAATGAATTGTCCAATTTAACCACAACACTTCAAAACCTGAATATTCCTAATAAATCTCAACCGAGAAAAATGGAAAATTGGAGAATTAGAAATACTAAATAAAATAAATTTTATAATTTTTTTCTTTTTATTCTTATATGTTTATGCATTATCTAGTTATTCTCTTAAAAAATAATTTTTTATAATAATTGAAAAAATAACAATAAATAATAACTTCTCATTTAACATCTGAAATTATTTATTAAATTCTACCTTTGTACTCTATTCATAATATTTTATTACATGGATGAATGGTGTACCATAACATTTCAATTACTTTATTTCAATAATATTTATTTAAACCTTTATTTTTTTAATTTATTCACTAATTAAATATATTATACTACACTATACACCTGCCTAGAAGCCTCATTATTTAAAAATATAAAAAAAAAATTTTTTTTTGGAAATAATAAATTATTTAAAAATTTAATTTATAAAATTAAAATTTATTTATATACCTACTACTCTAAAAAGAAATGCTATTAAATTAAACTAAAAGCTTCCTTTTATTAATTTTAACAATTATATTTATTTTTGTAATATAATTATTTTTATTAAAGTATAATTGTTTATTCAGTTACAGGGGATAATTATATTATACTATAACTTGGTATATTCTTTCACGCTCTAATATTTAAAAAATCCAAAAAAATTTTAAATATTAAATTTTTATTTTATAAATATTTTCTTCAACGGGTTTTTTTTTTGGAATTTACTCAAATTCCGTTTATTAGCATACGTTTTAATAGCTTAATGATTCCAAATACAAAATACACCATTTGCACCGTATATTTCACCAGGGAATATATAACGCAATTTATGAAATTTACTATCATCAGAGGTTGTCTTTTTCATTTTGCTCAATGCATTTATAGAAACATCAAATCAATGCCAGAAGTTTTGAAGCTCTATAATGATATAGATAATCCTGACAACTCCATTAATTTACGAACTCTTGCAGTTTTGGTTTTGGTACCACCAGGACCGGCCCGAGCTCTTATGGCGCCCTAGGCCAAGGGTCTAAAGTTCGCCTCATATGTTTTAACAAGCAAAAAAAAAAGAATCAACTAAAAATTTTTTGTTTGTTATTAAAAAAATATTTTTATATTTGAAAATATATTTTATTTTAGTTGGATCCACATATTGATTGATCTTCCTAAAAAGGAGACATCAACATTTCCATAAAAGGAGATGTTTCCTAAAGTAGAAGTTACCAAAAGGGGGAACATAAACAGTGAATTGGTTTATTATATTTATTGATTGATCGACAGCGGTCGATACTTTGTATGGGGTTTGAGCCAATCATTGGTTCCTCTTATCACTCTAAAAAGTATTTAAGCATCTTTAGACATTAAGGGGATGCCACGCACCCCAAAAGAAAATATTATAAATAAAGTTTCTTATGATAATAATTCCTCCGATATAAAAGCGCGTAAATCCAACCATTTTTATATTAAATTTAGTACAAAATTTTCTTAACACCAATATGTATATAAAACTTTTGTTTCTGGATAATCTTTCAGGACTGTTTTTGTCTACGAAAAAAGAGAGAAATTATATATATTCGCGAAGGATTAATTTTTTTTTTTTCATAATGGCGCCCCTGCCAGCCAAGCGCCCCAAGCCATGGCCTTACTGGCTCGGCTCTAAGGCCGGCCCTGATAATATGATCTCATCCATATCGTTTTTATATTGTTCCTGTACCCCACAGAATGAACCTGGACTTAAAAATGTTATAAAAAATATCGTCCTGAATAAACCTAGTATTTTTTGATTCTATGATAATGAAAGTTTGATATCATATAATGAAGTACCAATGTGTCATTCTTAATCATTTTTGTGTCAATTTATTAAAAATAATGATAAGGGTGGATGTTTGTTAGCCTAATGTTTATTCCTAGATAATAGATACTTTAGATAAACAGCCTTTTTTTAGTTTACAATTTTTCAATAAATAAATAAATGCTAATTTTTTATTTAATTAAAATCTTTTTATAATTCAATGAATTCTACGAGTATATAGTAGATTTTAATTTTCTTTTCTTTAGTCTTGTGAAATTCAGGTAATTTTAATATTTTGATAAATTTCAATTAATCATTTTTAATTTTTTAATAAAGTAGTAATTTTAAATCAAAAGATAAATATTGGATAGAAAAAAAATTAAAAAATAGGTTCGAAATAATTTTAATTTTTTATTTTAAATATTTATTATATTTAATAAAAAAAAATTGAAACTATTTCTAGGTATATCTTATTTTATATTTGTTTTTTTTAATTCATGGAAGACAGGTACAAAACTTTTGTCCATTTTAAAAAGAAATCTTTGTTTTCTTTAACGTTTAACAAAATAGAACATTTATCGGATTAGAAGGCTAAAATGAATCTATTCATTTCTATTATTCTCTTACAATGTCATTCAGAAATGAAATGTCAAATCGGCAGCATCTCGTTCAGAGGACAAACTTCAAAACGACCCCTCCTAAACACATCTTCTAAAAACCAATATTCCATGTATACACCTAGAATTAGCAGATGTACCTGTCTGTGTTTCGATATATAATAGAAAAAAATATTAATTTAGTTGAATTATTAGGAATGTAATTATTTTTTAATTATAATGTATGTAATAAATCAATATTCAAATTTTTTTCTTTTTCTTTAATTTCTTTATTAAAAAATTTAAAAAATATACATTAGAAATTTTTTTTTAATTTTAATTGAATGTCAGAATGAAGGTTTGGAATTACTAGTAAATATTCATACTTCAGTTCCTAATCTATTTTGGGTTCGATTTATTAACAATATTTTTTTCATATTATGTAGGTATAGGAAATTTCATAATATAAATAAGAATACTAAATAAAATACCATATAGATAAATAGAAATGGGAATATATCAAGAAAGACATAAATAAATAAATATAAAATTGGAAAAAAATTCTTTTTTTTTTACTTTTCCTTAATTTATATGGGTAAAATAAATTTGATGTAAGTAATTATTCAGCTTGAATTTTAATTTTCTAAAAAAATTAAAAATATTTTAAGAATTATTTTCTTTTCAAAGAGAGGTTGAAATTGCAATCATGAGGATGATGACTTTCATTGAAATTGAAAAAAGAAAGAAAATATAATATATAATTGTATAAATTGATTCATTTTATATCGACTCCATCTTTACTCGAACTAAATTTTAAAATATTCAAATATGAGTGTTTTTTGAAAAATACTTATTTAGGGTATGTAGGTGAACTATATACTATGAACTGCGTCGTTCAACAATAAAAACAATTTTAATTCTTATTAATTATGAATTAATTTCAGAAATTGTATTAATAATAGAAACAATTTTTTTTGTATATATTTTATCATTGACAAAATAAAATTTGTACTTGTTCCTGGTTTTAAATCAATGTTTATTTAATATTTATAATCAATAAATAAGGGATACTTTGTTCAATGTTAGTAAAAATGATATAAGAATAATTTTATTTAAAAACAAAAATTCAGGAGAGAAAAAAAATAATAATTGCTGTATATTCAGTGGCGCAACCAGGGGGGGTTTTGGGGGTTAAAACCCCCAGGAGAGAAAAAAAAATAATTGCTGTATATTATGTTTTCAAATAGAAAAGAAAAAAAATTCTTAAAATATAACTTAGTGTATAATAAAAGTTTTTTTTTATTAATACATGTGGAAATTGATACCGAGGTCAAGGGATGTTTCGAGCTCCTCACTCCACTTCCTTATCCCTGGTTGTAAAATTTAAAAGAGGGATAGCGGAAACGCAGGCCCTCACCCCCACAGGGCCTTTGGTGACGTCCAGGAGAAAGTCTCCCCCCTTCTCCACCACAACGGGTAGGGCATTTGTAAATAAACCATTTTATAGAAATTCGCAAACAAGAAGTTGCTCTATCGAGAACATTTACCCTAGACACCAATTCAACCCCTTCCACATTGCTACATACATTAATTGCTAATTTCATAAAGATTATGAAGCGAAGACTAATTTCAGATTTTTTTCAAAATAAGAAAAACAAGAAAGGTAAGATTTAAAATTTTTTTTTAAATTAGTGAATTAATTCTTAAATACTTTTCCATTTAAGAATTAGATAGTGAAGCTGGACCTTCAGAAACAACAGATTGTGTTAATAGCAATAGCGAAGAAGACAATAAAGAAATAATTGATTTCACAACTGAAAAGGTTAATTTTTTTTATTTGTTTATATATATTAACCCATTTGTAGAGCCAGCGTTCCCAAATGGGAACATTTATTTTTATACACCAAAAACCCTTTCAAAAATATTTTTTTTTATATTTATCTACATGATATCTGGTCACCAATGGGTTAAAATCGAATTTCATTTTTTCACGTAGCCAGGGAAGAGGCAGGGGGGGGGGATTCGGGGGAGCTTCAGTTCCCACACATAAAATCTATTTTTTTCTAAATTTTCTTAAGTTTAATTTTTTCAAATTATCCTACCACTACGGGCGGACGAAAAGCTTTCGGCATCTTAAAGTAGTTTATTATAAATAACTCCTTTATTATTAAGTTTAGGTAAAAATGAATATAATGAAACTTTTAGTAAATGCGATTTCCTATAAATTTAATACGATAGTATGATAATTCTCATAAAAATCGGAATTTATAAAGAAATTCAATAAAATGTGTTTTGACACCTCTTTAAACTAGCATTACTTATGGTCCCATCTTGTCCAAAAACAATCCAATCCCCGCCCATCATTCCAAAAAAAACATCTAAATATCAAATCCCAAGATAATATCTCATTTCGTTTAGACTTAATTTTGGTAACGAACGGCCGGCCGGATCAAAATTTTTTTTTGCAAGTTTGGATTCAGATTCATTCGTCTGAAAAGTGGAAATCTCGAAGAATCTCGGAGCAAAAATTTTCCGATCATCGTAAAAGCTATCCTTATTTCATGAGGAAAGCTAAAATGGTTTACTTATAGCTGGAAAAAAATATTTTCTTTCTAAAACTGTGAATACGAGTAAATAAAATACAAAATTTGCCAGATTTTGTAAAATCAGTGTTTCATTTACAAAACTTTTTAAATATTTAATATAAAAAAAAAAATCTTAATGAAAATTTGTCTTTGAGTGAGCCCGGGGGGGGGGGGGGGGGCATAGGAAAGTGGAGCGGCTAGTCAAAACCCCCCAGGAGCAAATTCTGGTTGTACCACTGCAACAATAAAAACAATTTTAATTCTTATTAATTATGAATTAATTTCAGAAATTGTATTAATAATAGAAAGAATTTTTTTTTGCATATATTTTACCATTGAAAAAATAAAATTTGTACTTGTTCCTGGTTTTAAATCAATATTTATTTAATATTTATAATCAATAAAGTTAGTTGGGATATTTTGTTCAATGTTAGTAAAAATGATATAAGAATAATTTTATTTAAAAACAAAATTCAAAATCTATATATATAAAAAAAGGTTTTTGTCTGCACATTGCTCAAAATTTAAAAATTTTTGCATATCTTCGCGTTTCATGACCTCTAGAATCCAAAAGTGACTTTAGAATTTTTCACGTCTGTCTGTCTGTCTGTCTGTCTGTCCGGAAAATTACTATTTTATAGACTCAGAATTGGCTGAACCGATTTCTTTGAAATTACATCACAATATTCTTATATACCTCTAGAGTAACATAGGCTATACATTTTATTAATATCTTATCAATAACCGCAGAAATTAATTTTTTAAAGTTTATATAATTCTCCGTGTTGTTCATTCAAGAGCAGCTCGCGGCTCACTGCCGGCCTAGCGGAATTATTTCAAACAATGAATTATCATAGCTATTCCCAATCAAAGAATTATTATAATATTTCCCTTTTTATTTTAAATTCTAATATACAAATATCAATTCAATTAAATAATTTATTCTAAAAGTTCTCAATTTAATTAAAATATTTATTAGATCATATTTTTATCTTAAATTATTTTTTATTTAATTGAATATTTCTTCTTTTCTATAATATATATATAATAATATATAAATTTTATCATTGAATAATAAAAAAAAATATTATTTAACCTGAATTAAAATGACTGAATTATATTATCTTTGTTTTTTATTTTAATTTAATTACTCTATTATTAATTACTAAATATATATATATATTATATAAAAATTAAAATATGATGATATAAAGTTGTTTTAAATTTTTGACATTTTTAAATTGGGTATATTTTTTAAATTTATTAAAATGTCTTTTTTATTTATTATGTTTAAAAGATTCATTTTTATTATGTGATATTAATAAAAAATAACGATGCTCTGTGCAAGTCGAATCATGTTGCACATAATTAAATAACAATTGCCAAACAAAGAATATAATATTTTTTTAAATTCTTATATTTAAATATCATTTCAATTAAATAATTTATTCTAAAAGGTCTCATTTTAATTAATTTAATAAAATATTTAAATCATCATTCAATTTTTTATTAATAGGCTTCTTTTTTTATTTTTAATTTTAATAAATTCTCTTTTTTTTGATATGATATTAATAAAAAATAATATTAAATTGTATATAAATATAAAAATTAGAATATTTGAATTTTTTTAAATTTTAACACATGTAATCAATCATATGCATTAAGAATGGAAAATTTTTAAAATCAACTTGCTATTAAATTCAGAAAAAAAATACTGATATATAGAATATATAGACTATTCGAATATAATTTAAAACTCTTTCTCTCCTTCTATTTTAAATTAAAAAAACGGAGTTTTAAGAAATTTAGATGCCATATGCAACATGGGTGGGTAAATGAATTGAGCTGGAAAAGGAGGCAATTTATAATTTTCTTCTAATTCAGATTTAGGACAAATCGTACAACATTATATCAAATCTCGCTAAGAACATTCAATATTTTTGTACACAAATTATTCAGAGTATTGGCTAAGCGTATCACTCACAATCAGTTTATATTGAAATTTATATAAATTAACAAAGTAAAAATTTTTATTTGTTTAAATTTTATTATAATGAATCAAAAAAAATTAAATATATAGATCACATGATTAAGAGAAGCAAAAAACTTGACAGAAAATAACTGTTGGATGGAGGTCGGACATGACAGAAACTGTAAGCGAAATCTTCATATTGCGACGAATAATTTTCAAATCCCCTAGCACCACCAGAATTAGATAAGTTTATTTTAAGGGAGGAAAATAACTATGATCTAAAAAAATTAATAAATGAACTTAATAATAAAAAAACAAATAAATCAATTAATTTAAATTAATACTATTAATGAATGTATATATTGGTAATTTATCTATAGTTTTATACCGTTAATTTTTATAAATTGTCTCAAGTCTCTATTTTTGCATTTTCCCAAGTTTCATTATAATTAAAAATATTCAATAATAATCTAGCAATGAAAATAAAATATCAAAATGTAATGATCAAGAAATATTATACTCTATTTCACTATAATAACATAGAAAATACTTAAGAACCATAGGCGGTGGAAATATTAGGAGATATCATTGCGGGTTAAGGCCAAATCGATCAACATTAATTAAGCTATTTTCATTATGACAGATATTAGGAAAAAAACTGCGAATTCAATATTTCTGTTCACTAATTATTTGTAGACTTTAGTAAAACATACACATGACTCAATATAGATCAGCATAAACTTTTTCAAATTTGTCTTGAAGGTAGTAAAGAAAAAATAAGATGAAGAAATCAATTGTAAAATGTTAGGTTACCCAGACGACTTAAATATAATAGGAGATTAGGAAATTGCAATTGCAGATAGCGAGGAAAAATTAATGGAGGTTTGAAATTAATAGTGATAAGAAAAAATATTTAGTAACAAAGAGGAAGAGTATTGACATACAAAATCTTAAGATACAAAATGTAGAATTTGAATATGTAGAAAAATTTAATGTAATCACGAAGGATAATAATATTTGAGAAGAATTTAAATCGGGGTTGCAATCGGGAAACGCCTGTTATCTTGCAATAAAGAGGCTTATCTCTTCAAAATTATTATCAAAGGGAATATATAAAAAAATTATTTTGCCTGTTGCATTATATGGGTGGGAGGCATGGTCTATGACCCTGGGAGATGAGAGTAGATTCAGAGTGTTTGAGAATAGGATTCTTCCCTGCATTTATTGGCCAAAGAAAGATGAGGTCACCGGGGAATGGGGGAGACAGCATAACAAGAAATTGCATGGTCTCTCTGCATCTTCAGAAATAGTTAGGGTTATAAAAGGGAAAAAGCTGCGATAGGCAGGGCACGTGGCTAGAATGGGAGAGGAAAAAGATATTGGTGGGAAGACCGATTGGAAAACGTCCGCTTGGAAAACCAATGACGCGTAGGAAGGGACGTAAGAGAGATGGAACAAGGGCTCAGGATAGGGACACTTGGAGAAATGTGGTTGTTGCGGCTAAGAACTTTCGAGTATCTTTGAGCCACATAGGTAGATAGATATAACATATACAATAATAATATATATAATTAATATAGTGATTAAATTAAAATATATTTTTTAAATAAGAACACAAAAAGAAATGAATGTTTTATGTAATATACTGATTGAAACAAAATGGATGAAAACCTTTTACTACTTTCAACCACCAAATACTATGTACCACTCGGGGGTACAGGGGGCGGAGCCCCCGTCTAGGTGTGAAGAGCGCCGAAGGCGCTCTGAGCAGCTAGTTTATTTATAAAAAAAGATAAGTATAATCTATACAAAGAGGCACATATTTACTAGAAAATTAGTATTTGTTATTTTTTTTTTTGGTTATATAAAGAAAAAATGTATTTATTTATACATTTTAAAATGGTAAAATTTAGTCGTTTGCACCTTTATCTTTTAAATAACTTACTATTTCGTAATGACAATTCTCATATGCATATAATAAAGGAGTATATTCATTTGAATCCATAACATTCATATCCGCTCCTTTTTCAATTAAATATTTTACTACTTCTAAATGACCTTCATGAGATGCACTAAATAAAGGAGTCCATTCATATGAGGTCTTTGCATTCACATCTGCTCCTTTATCAATTAAAAATTTTACAACTTCTAAATGACCACTCTGAGATGCACTTAATAAAGGACTCCATCCATCTCGAGTGTTTGAATTCACATTCGCTCCGTTTTCAATTAAATATGTTATAATTTCTAAATCTTCATTCTCAGATGCAAAAATTAAAGAAGTGAATCCATCTGAATCCTTTGCATTCACATCCGCACCTTTTGCAATTAAATATTTTAAAATTTCTAAATGACTATGCTTAGATGCAAGAAATAAAGGAGTCGTTGCATATGAGTCCTCGGCATTCACATCCGCTCCTTTATCAATTAAACATTTTACAACTTCTAAATAACCATTCGAAGATGCAGTTAATAAAGGAGTCCATCCATGAGCCTTTGAATTCACATTCGCTCCTTTTTCAATTAAATATTGTAGAATTTCTAAATGACCATACTGAGCTGCACGATATAAAGGAGTATTTACATTCACGTCCGCTCCTTTTTCAATTAAATATTTTAACATTTCCATATGATCATTCTTAGATGCCAAAACTAAAGGAGTCTCTTCATATGAAGATATTGAATTCAGATCCGCTCCTTTTTCAGTTAAATATTTGATAATTTCCAAATTACCATTCCTAGATGCACAAATTAAAGGAGTCTCTTTATATGAAGATTTTGAATTGACATCCGCTCCTATTTCAATTAAATATTTGATTATTTTTAAATCTCTCGATTCCACTGCATAATGTAATAGTGTATAATTCTTATCATTTTCATTTTTTATATTAATATTGAAGGAGTGTAAATGATAGAAATATATTATAGTATGTAAATCTCCATTTTTACATGTTTCCCAAAAATCTCTATTATCTCCTTTTGCTATTGGACCTTCAAAAATACCAAGTGAAGGAACAACCTAAAAACAAATTATTAATTTTTTAAATGTATTTTATACTTGTATAATGAAAGTTCTAATTAATTATAATATTGCATTATTAACATCTATTTTATAAATAAATCTTATAAATATTATAAGATCTAATAAATAAAAGTTTGAAATATTTAAATTATTATAATATAAATTATAATGTAAATACAATTTTTATTAGTTTTAAAATATTTTTTATATAAATATTAGATTATCAAACTTCTTGATGTTATTTTCTTTTTCTTTTATCAAATATATTATATTTAAAATCAATAGTCCTCTTAATTTCACTGAATAAATCATTTTTAATAAATTTTTATCTTTCATTCATACCTTTGTAATTTCTTCTTTTGATGAATTATTATCTTCATTCATTTTTCTTTTTCTATTTTCCTATAATTGAATATATGAATAGTTAAGAAATTTATAATTATAATTAGAAATTAGAAAAAAAATATGTTTATTGTTTGGAAATATGCTATAAGAGTTACTCTATTTTGAAGGTAATAATTTTAAAATATATATATGCGTTTTTGCTATCAAATTTTAATCTTTTATTCATACCTTTCTAATTTTTTCTATTAATGCAATAATTTCTTGTTTTATTGGATTTTCTTCACTCATCTCTAATATTCTTTTTTTTATGTAATTTTATAATAGATTAAATTATGCAAATTAGAAAGAATAAATTTTCTACCTATATATTATTGAGATATTGTAAATTTATATCACAGACCATCCGTATGAGAAATGGACACTCAATGTTAATTTTCAAAACACTGTTTTAGCGCCCCTGGGGGATCTAATTAGAACTAAAGAAAAAAAATAGATAAAGCGGGCTTGTTTCAGGTTTTTAAATTTATTTTTCTTTTGAAGGAATATTGAGAATTAAAAAATTGTAGAATTTTCAATTAAGTGAAAAATTATTTATTTGAAGATAATACTAACATTTCAGCAGTGGCGTACCGTGAGGTTCTTGCGCCTGGGGCAACTGAGAAATCAGCGCCCCCTTTCATATATATATATAATTTAATTTTTTTTAAAGAATATGAATGACGAATAACGAAACAGGTTTAACAGATTTTAATAAACGTATAAATAATATTTATTAACTTACACAAAATACAGTTTAACTTTAAATATTAATTCTTCTTTTGTTCCAAATTGGCTTCCCTAATTTTGCGCCCCCTAAATTTGGCCCCCTGCTCCCCCCTAGTCACGCCCGTTTTTGCTATCAAATTTTAATCTTTTATTCATACCTTTCTAATTTTTTCTATTAATGCAATAATTTCTTGTTTTATTGAATTTTCTTCACTCATCTCTAATATTCTTTTTTTTATGTAATTTTATAATAGATTAAATTATACAAATTAGAAAGAATAAATTTTCTACCTATATATTATTGAGATATTGTAAATTTATATCACAGACCATCCGTATGAGAAATGGACACTCAATGTTAATTTTCAAAACACTGTTTTAGCGCCCCTGGGGGATCTAATTAGAACTAAAGAAAAAAAATAGATAAAGTGGGCCTGTTTCAGGGTTTTTAAATTTATTTTTCTTTCGAAGGAATATTGAGAATTAAAAAATTGTAGAATTTTCAATTAAGTGAAAAATTATTTATTTGAAGATAATACTAACATTTCAGCAGTAGCGTACCGTGAGGTTCTTGCGCCTGGGGGCAACTGAGAAATCAGCGCCCCCTTTCATATATATATATAATTTAATTTTTTTTAAAGAATATGAATGACGAATAACGAAACAGGTTTAACAGATTTTAATAAACGTATAAATAATATTTATTAACTTACACAAAATACAGTTTAACTTTAAATATTAATTCTTCTTTTGTTCCAAATTGGCTTCCCTAATTTTGCGCCCCCTAAATTTGGCGCCCGGGGACATATGTCCCCCCCTGCTCCCCCCTAGTTACGCAACTGCATTTCAGCAATGAATTATTATTTTCTCAGAGAATTGCACACTTAACAACCAACTTAAATTTCCACAAAACACATCACCTTGATGTACATTCTGGGGGTATCGGTAATTTTCAATTTTTTTAATTACATGATTTATTAACTATATATGATGTCAAACATACAATGGGGAATATAACACTTTTTCTTTCATTCTCACTCAACCTGATATAACGATCAGGTAATTTGATGGCCTTGTTAAGTTCGTTATAACGAGCGTTTTCTGTATTTAAATATTTTTTATATAATCAATAAAAATGTGCATCTAATTCTATTTTTTTTAATATATCCTAAATTTAATCATAGTTCTTATATACTTTCTCTTTCTATTAAAAAACAAATTAAATTTGAATAAAATAATAGTTTCTTAGTGTATGTATTTCACAGACTTTGTCTTCTATTTGTCAAAAAAACAATATAAATTTATTTTCATATTATTATATTTTTTTTTTGCCCGCCATTTTTCTTTCATTTTTTTCACTGTAATTATAAATTATATTATATTATTTATTCATTATATTTATAAATAAGACAGATAAATTTTCTAGTAGTAATATTATTTTCCTTTAACTTAAATTAAATTGTAATTATTTTTAATTCTCTTTAAACTATTAAAGAGTGCGGGTTGTTACTTTGTTAATAAAAATTATTTTTTTATATCGAATTGCAAACATTTGTTAAGACAAAGTATTATACATTGACTCAATCAAAAAAAATAATTATATTGTCAAATAAATTTAATTTTATATATTATATTATTATGTATCAATACTAATACAATTTATTATAATTTAATTTAAGTTAAAGGAAAATAATATTACTAATTAAGATATTTTTTTATATGATTAAATATAAGGTTGAAATTTATTTATATTTAATATTATAGGGTGACTGCACCGATAGTTTATAGGGCACCATTTGATAATAAAAAATTTCAAAAAATCATTCCAAATTCTATAAAGATGTAGCTATTTAACGAGAACAACTAAATTTAGTTAATAGCGCCTCTTTGGCTCTTTGTTGATGGCGCCATGTCACGTGCTGGCGGGTGATTGCCAGTCGACGAGTTAAAATTTTAAAAAATTAATTCCGATACTTTCGGCTATTAAGCTGAAATTCTATATTTAGCAATTTTATACAATTTTTAATCATGTGAAAACTATCAAACATAAGTATATCTTTATTTTTACTGTCATATTAGAGGAAAAAAAAATGAAAACGTGGTCGGTAATAGTTCTCACCCGAATGACCTACACATCTCAAAAGTTGATAAAACTAAATTTCATGATTCTAGCTCAAACCGTTTTTGCGTAATCTTTGCTACACACACACACACACACACACACACACACACACACACACAGAAAGAGAGAGACATTTTTCTCAACCTATCTCTGTTGAGATAGTAAAAAATGAGGAAAAACCAACTATCAATAAAAAAATATAATCTTTCCTTTGAAAAATTCTTTCAATATATTGTATAATTATTACCTAAGATATTATTAAAAATAAAAAAATAAAAAGATAAAATTTTATTTATTATTTGATTATTTATTTGATTAAAATAAATCTTTTCCTATAATTATCTTGAAAAATAGATAGTTGCGTCTTATATGAAAAAAAATTAAATTTTTAAGAAACCTTTTTTTTAACAGGATTGGGGAAGCTTTTTTAGTGTATGGTACTCACCATAACAAACCCACTAAACCCCATTCTTCTTTCTCTGTTCTTTCTTCATATCCTGTTTGAGATGAAGAAGACGCCCAGGTAACAGCGTTAGCATACCGCTTGGTTTCCCTCCCTTTCTTATTCAATATGGCATTCGTACATCTTTATTTGAAGGATTGTACGTATGTACCTGCTTATCAGGGTCTATAACTCTCGGGCTTTCAAAATCATATCCATTAGGGACACTTCATTTAACTAAATAGAATTCAATACTATAATAATTTTATTTATTTATTTATTTTATTTATTTTTATTTATAAATAAACTATTAAAATTCCACAAAGAACTAATAACTACAAAAGTTGTACATTAAAATATTTATAACTATAAAGATACTGTTGGAGTTTTAAATGTGTTTAATGAAAATGCACTGTTCGAGTTTGAATGTGTTTTTAATACAAGGTGAACATTTACTCTAAGGTCATACTATAAATATATATACAGGTAAGAAGGTGCAGGGTTACCAACTTTAATATACTTTAACACACCCCCTTCAAGTGAATAATTAAAATATAAATAAATACAATTTTACAATATAAACATTTTTTTTTTTTTTTAATTAATTCATTTGCTTGAGTCTTCTCATACAATCTTCTTGCTTGACCTTTGAGACGGTTTTCGTGAGAAAATCAGCAGGCATACTTAAGACGTTTTTATCTCTATCGTATTCAAACTTTATGCCTAAAAATTGATTTATTTCTCCCATGTCTTTCATGTTAAAATCATTAGACAAATTCTTTTTAAATTCATTAATATCCTTTTTATTTGATCCTATTATGATTATATCATCCACGTAAATGATTAATATTAATACGTTTTTATTATTATTATTATTATTTTTAATATATATGCATGGATCACTCTCCAATGGAGACATTCCTAAATTTTTTAATTTTATGTCTAATTTTTTGTACCATTGGCGTCCGGATTGTTTCAATCCGTATATAGCCTTTTTTAATTTTAATATATTTTTCCCTTTTTTAAAGTCTTTTATCATTTGTAATGCAATCTTTTTTATATTTTCATTTTCATTTTCGACTAAATCTTTCAATATGTCGTTAAACCCTTCAGGACATTCCATGTAAATGTTCTCTTCCAGTTCACCATTTAAATATGCTGCCTCCACGTCCATTTGTTCAATGTACCACTTTTCTTCTATAGACTTAGCCATTAGTGTCCTCACGCTGCTCATTCTGGCGACAGGTGAATAAGTATCAAAATAATCTATAGAATAAGTTTGGCTATATCCCTTGGCGACTAACCTGGCCTTTTTAGTATTATCATTTTTGGTCGTTAAGACAAAACGACTACCCACTATATTTTGATTTTCGTGTTTCCTGACCATTGTCCAAGTATCGTTTTTAATTAATGTAATCATTTCTTTCCTCATGGCTGTTTTCCATAAGTTCGAGTCTTCTTGCAATAGTGCATCTTTAATTTTCAGTTCTACATTAAGTCCTTGGACCTCTCCTTCGGTCGTTTCTATCGAGAGTTCATCTTCTGAACTTAAGACATCACTGTCTCTAGAGCTGGGAATTGTTTCTTCATCATTTTCACTTTCGGATTTTTTGTATTGATAGACTTTTCTGGGTCTTCCCCTATTTCCACTTTTAATCATTTTAGGACGTCCTCTTCCTCTCTGTTGGTCAATGTTATTTTCGTCTATATCACTTTCTAAAGATGCATCATCATTATGTTTATCAATCATTATGTCCAAGCTGTTGTATTTTGAATTTTCTTCTAATAAATCATTATATTTTAAATTTCCATTTTTATTATGAAATTCGTTTATAAATTTAATATCTCGAGTAATATGTACCCTTCTGGTCATGGGATCATATACTCTATAAGCTTTGCTTTCCTCGCAATAACCTATAAAAATTCCTTCAATTGTTCTTGAATTTAATTTATTTTTATTATTTTTATTTAAAAAATGTACTCTCATACCAAAAGTTCTTAAATGTGAGACATTAAATTTTTTGTTTGTAAGGATGTTATAAGGTATTTGTCCCTTTAAAGATGATGTTGGGCTTCTGTTCCTCAAATAACATGCAGTTATTACTGCTTCTGCCCAAAAGGAATGTTCTAGATTTGCTTGTATTAACATACATCTCGTCATCTCCAATAGAGTCTTGTTCATACGTTCAGATAATCCATTTTGTTGGGGCGTATAAGGAACTGTTAATCTTCGCTTAATTCCTGATTTTTTTAAAAAATTATTAAATCTATTATTAATGTATTCTTTTCCATTATCTGATTGCAAATATTTAATCCTTTTATCTGTCATGTTTTCAATATAATTTTTATATTCAATAAATGCTTCAAAAGCTTGACTTTTGTATTTTAGAAATTTAACTTCGCAATATCTGCTTGCTTCGTCTATAAAAGTAATGAAATATTTATTTCCACCGATAGACGTGGTTCTAAATGGTCCACAAATATCTGTATGGATTATTTCCAATATTTCTAAATTTTTCTGTGAATTTGAATTTTTAAAAGGTGTTTGAGATAATTTTCCTTTAATGTATATTTCACAATTATTTAAATTTTCATTTAATATACTTTGGTCTAAACCGAAAACTTGATCTGATTTGGTTATTAGTTTTAAATCTCTTTCATTTAAATGTCCGTATCTTTTATGCCATATGTCTAATTTTGATAATTTATTTTTATTTAAATAATATGAAAAATCATTTTTATCTTTATTTTTAATATTTTCATTTAAATAATATAATCCGTTCTCCTTTTTCTTAGCTGTAAACATTAGTTCGTCATTATTCGTTATAAATGCATTATGATTTTTAAATAAAACTTCAAAATTCTTATCAGTAAATGACCCGACAGATAATAAATTCGTTTTTAATTTGGGAACATATAGTACATCTGTTAATTCAATTTGTCTATTATTTATGTTAATAATCATATCACCAATACAATCAATATTTATTTTACTGTTATCGGCTAGTGTTAAACAACTTAGTTTTGGATGTCTTATATTTTCCAGTAATTCTTTATTATTTATCATGTGATTTGTACAGCCAGAATCTAAAATCCAATCATTTTTATCATCAGTGACTTTTAGGGCTAACATATGAGTCGACTTAGATGGACATTGAGAAATTTTATGGCCTTCTCCCTTACAACGGAAACATATAATTTTATTTTTAATTTCATTATTTGAATTACTAAATTTATTATAATCAGTTGACCTTTTATCCCTGTTGAAAAAATTATGTTTTTTATTCGTATTATATTTATTATTATTATTTTCATTATATTTATTTAAAGAATTATTTTTGTAAGGATTATTTTTAAAATTATAATTTTTATTAATAGGTCTATTTTTATTTCTATTTTTAATAAAGTTACTTTGATTTGAGGAATCGCCTTGACTTCCCCGACATTCAAACTCTTCCAATAATTTTATTTTTAAATTATCTAAAGATGGCAAAGTGTCCCTTGTTTCTATAGCACATCTAAAATTTTCATATTCGTCTGGTAGACTATATAATAATATTATACATAATAGTTCATCATTTATTATAAATTCAATATCTTTTAATTTTTCTATAATTTCACAAAATGTATTTAAATAGTCATCCATATTATCACTTATATTCATTTTACTTAAAATTAGTTTCTTTAACAAATAAGCCTTTTTGGCTGGACCTTTACTTTCAAAGGTTTCCTTTAATTTATTCCATATTTCACTTGAGCTATTTAAATTTTTAACTATCCTTAATTCTCTAGGTGTTATTGATAAAATTAGATCAGACTTAGCTTTTTGGTCCAGGAGATCCCATTTTTCAATCCCTTTCGTATCTTTTTCATCAATATTTGACCTTTTTTGGTTTCCGGAGACTATGTTCCAATATCCATTTTTTACTAGGATGGCTTCCATCTGAATCTTCCAGGTATCATAGTTGTGTCGGTGTAGTGGTTCAATTTTAAGAAATTCCATTTTTTAAAAAATCCTTTTAAGATTAAAAAATATTTCCAATTATCACCCAATTACCCGCAGTGTTCACCTGGGCCCATAACCTGTTGGAGTTTTAAATGTGTTTAATGAAAATGCACTGTTCGAGTTTGAATGTGTTTTTAATACAAGGTGAACATTTACTCTAAGGTCATACTATAAATATATATACAGGTAAGAAGGTGCAGGGTTACCAACTTTAATATACTTTAACAGATACTTTAACTTTTAATCATCAAATTCATATTCCTTGTTATATATATATATATATTTATTATATTATACGAGGGCAGGTCAATAAGTACGTGACTTTTTGAATGAAAATCACAGGTTTTTGGATAACAAACTATTTTATTTACAACGTAGTCTCCTTTGAATTTTATACACTTCGTCCAACGTTTCTCCAATTTTTTTATTCCTTCCAAAAAAAGATTTGTCTAGAACTGATTCACCTCAAAAAAACAACTGTTTTGAGAAATCAATTCTTAAAGTTGTTATATGTCCAATTATAATTTATTTATATAGCATTACATCAAAATTCTTATTACAAATACCAACTAGGGTAAACGTACCAATAGTTACTATTGTGCCATTAATTGACCATTTGATAGATTTTTTTTTATTAAAATAAGGTTTTTAATTTCTACTTAAGTGCGACATATCGATAAATATCAAGAAAAGCCTCTTCCGGATTACTTAACAACAAGGGGGCACTTAAATGGGTCTAGTTGAAACTGTATTTGTTTCTTATGTATAACGCCAGGTACCGCTTCTGGCGCCAATTCAAATTTTTTGTCCAGACACTATTTTTTTTAATTAATGAATTTGTGAAAACATGGATTGCTCATCTCTGCTGTCAAATCAAACGTCTACAAGCATGTCTCCCGACCCTTCTCCCTCCACAACTAATGCTCAATAAGGGCGGGATAGATATTTAAATTGGGGCGCTGACACCAACGTGATTTAATTTAATTTCATTCATATTATTTTTATTTAGTTTTATTAACTTTTTATTTCTTATTAAATTATTTACAAGCGCGATGGAGCATTTTTAACTGTTAATCTTATTGTCCTTTTCATATTTTCACAAGTGTTGTTTCCCAAAATTCCTTTATGTTTACCATGTGCGCTGCCTTTTCATTTCATGGCGATACGTTAACAAAACGGAACCATTTTTTTTTAATTGTCGTTTCGTCTCTTGGCTATCAATATAATAATTTATCCAATTTGATTTCATAAATTTTTTACCAATTAAATAATTAATTAAATATTTTTTTTATTTAAATATTAAATTAAATTAAATTAATTTAAAATATCTGCCTTTGTAGCTCAATTAGCAGGAAACAGATATACATAAAAAATTTAGCATTTCTATTCGTTTTGATTAATAAAATACATATAATTATACTATTTATATTTTTATTTATATAAAATTCTTCTGACTAGTAGTAAAAATAATTTAGTAATCATTAAATGCATATTTAATTTTATTTTACTTATAAAATTTTTATAAGATATCTTTATATGTTTTTTCCAAGTGATAAATAAATTAATAGGGAATTTATTATTTACTTATTAATTACACAATAATATTTTACTTTTATATTTATTATAATTAAAAAAAAAATTAATACTCCGCCTGAAGCCAATAGTTCGTTTGCCATATTAACAGAACTAATATGCAGGTTGCATTAATGGTTGAGAAAGGCGCATTGTTCGACTACAGCGGCCCCATGTGGTTTAATTTTTCACATGACTACACAATATAATATGAGATAAGATAATTATTTTTATTTAATCAAAAATTTTCATTTGATATTAAAAAAACAGAAAATATTATTTTTAGTGTTTCATTTTTATTTATAATTTCTATTAAAATTAATGAAAGTGATATTGTATATTATTTATTAGACAATTCAATTAAATATGATTTGTGTCACATAAAGTGATTTGAACACATTTACGGGGTATACAATATGGAGTATTTATAAGTTGGAGGGTATTGTATAACACATTAACGTAATAATCCCAACTCGAATTTCGAATGTCTAAGAAAGAGTTTCTTTTTGTCTTTGAAATTATTACAAGCTATTTCCTCTCAAAAATAATCTGAAGAGAGATAGAGTTTTTGACTTTAAACGTGATTTTTTGTATAAGGAAAGCACACTCAAATATTCCTTTTTCTAAGCTTTTATTTAAAATAGGAATAAATTGATTAAACAGAAATTATATACATTTAAACAAAATGAAAGTGATCAAATCAGGGGGTTATTTGAGCAGGAATTTCAATATGGCCACGCGTCCAATGCACAGAACTCAGAACGCTGCTTCTCTCGGAGACCGATGTTCGTCGCCTACACGGGAAAACTTTGAATATTTAAAAATGGACGTCGGCGACAAACGGGTTTTCCAGGATACTTTTCGGATGAACCATAATCTTCAAGATTCATGGTTGTAGGAATTTGTCCATTTACATGAGAATTTTTGATATACTACATATACAATTTTATAAAAAAAATAATAGAGATTATATTTAGTTATTAGTGAAGGTTTTTGAGTTTGAATGACAAAATTATAATCAATCGTTTGAAACTCTTCTTTTCTAATTTCGTTTAGTTTATTTTAAAATATTTTGTTATTTAAAATTAATAATATATAATATTCTTATTATTTGTTAAATTACATTATAAAATATCAAAAATCACTAAATAATTACTTTAAAATGATTAACAACGTTGTCTTGACGTTTTTCTGACCATCTGAACCTTTTGCATTCACCTCCGCACCTTTTTCAATGAAATATTTGATTATTTTTAAATCACACAATTTTTTATTGCATTATGTAATACAGTATAATTCTTATCATTTTCATTTTTTATATTAATATTGGATGATTGTAAATTACAAAAATATTTAATAGCATTGTAATCTCCTTTTTCATATGCCTCCCAAAAATCTCTATTATCTCCATTTTCTATTGGACCGAAAATAGTTTCCTTTAACTTAAATTATTAATTTTAAAGTGTATTTTATACTTCTATGATGAAAGTTCTAATTAATTATAATTTTTGTTTAATTTTAGGATTATGTAATATTTCGTTATTATCAAAAATTTTATCAATAAATCTTATAAATAAAAGGATGAAATAATTGAATAAAATTATAATGTAATTACAATTTTTTTATTTGTTTTTTAAATATAAATTAAGATATAAATATTATCATCTTTCTTAATGTTATTCTTCTTTTATCTAATATATTATAAATACTTTAAAATGATTAATGATTTTCTCTTTGTTCTCTCTATTAATTTATCTTATCTTCTTATGAGAGTAAAAATTGTTTCTCTGTTTGTTTCTCTGTTTCTTTGTTCTCAAAAACCGCTCTAACGATTTTTTTGAAATTCACACCTGTGATAGTATTTATAAAGAAAAATTGAGTTTTATTGACCACATCTCACGAAACTTTATTAGTTCTTCTTAATTTAAATTTATAATATATGGATGACGTCACAACCACCGCCTGTGAGATATATATATCTATTCTTAAAATAAAATTAAAAATATTTATATTATATTCATATATTTGATTTTTTAATTTCATTAATAGTTTTACATTTAAATTATTTGAAATTGTTTCACACAACGTTTAAAAGAAGATTTATCTTTATATTCGATTCGATATATAGTAGGAGAATTAAATGACGTTATCAATTTATTATACTCCGGTAAATATTATAAAATATTATTTACTAAATATTCAAACAATATCAAATATTCAATTAGATAAAACATTTATTTGTTTTTGTGTTCTTATTTAAAATACATTTTAATTTAATCAGTAAATTAATTATATATATTATTATTGTAAATGTTATATCTATCTATGTGTCCCTTCATACATTTTGAATTCACCCATAATATATCTTATATTCTTATATACTTACTTGAATATAATTTAAAAAGTTTTAAAAGTTTTTTTTTAATATTTTATGAATTCAAATCGTCAATTGAAAATGAAAAATCCAATTATGAGATCAATTATTCATATAATTTTAAATGTTTTCGTGTTTTATAAATAAAATATTAAAAAAATAAACTTATAAACAAAATATTCTTTGAATTATTTTGAAACATTTTAGGAAACAAATTTTTAATGGGTCATTTTTAGAAATTCCATTTAACAATTATAATAAATAATTAAAAAATTGTAAAATTTTTAAAGTATATAAAAATAAATTGTACCACTCGGGGGTACAGGGGGCGGAGCCCCCGTCCAGCTGTGAAGAGCGCCGAAGGCGCTCGGACCAGCTGGTTTTTTTTAATAGATTAGATCAGAGGTTCTTAAACTTATGTACTCCGCGAACCCCCACTTGAAAAAATTTTCAACTTTAGGTACTTTACGTCATTTTATTAGTTAATTTCTGGCTTACGATCTCATAAGAACAAGGATATATGGTGAATATTTCTAACAGTGATTGGTGAATAACGATTTTTTTGCATATTGTAGAACACATTTTATTAGAAATTATAATATTGAAGAAAGAAAATTTAGCTAAATATGAAGATGGAAACGGTAGCAATAGTTTTCTTGCACATTTCGTTGAATTTGGGTATTTGATCTCTGTTTCCTCACAAAGCCATGCCATCGCTCCTTTTATATTAAATAAAGTTTTAACTGAATCATCATTTTCTCGTGCACCTGTACGATGGCTTTGCGGACCCCCAGGGGTCCGCGGACCACAGTTTAAGAACCTCTGGATTAGATTATATATTTTTTATAGAGAATTAAGTAATCTTTGAAATGGAGTAAAATTTAGCAGATCATGTGGTATAGAATTAATCGGCACCTATTGTTTAATAGAAGACAATACAAATGATCTTATTATATATGGATTAATTTTTTGGAAGAAAATGGTATATTTAATTAATTATATCAATCTTATTATATTAAGTAAGAAGAATATAAAGAAATATTCGTTTTTTAGGAGCAGATAAGTATTTTTGAAGAATGTCATTTTTCAATTTTTGCGTCTGCCAATAATTCAACACCATTTATAGAAAGAAAATGAAAAATTGGAAACAAATTTGCTTTCTATTATGTCACTTAATATAATTTTATATTCTTGTTGGGGCAATCTCTGGGGTAAGATGCCCGAAGATATATAAATAATAATTAATAATTATTTGTCCGTAGGGTCGTCGTGTGTATAGTTCTGAAAAAAGGCTCAAATTGTGTTTTTAAAGGCAAATAAATAAAAGATTCAGTTTTCTGAAAAAATAACAAAGGATTTGTGTTATTCCAATAAATAGATATTTCCTCAATCATCGCCTACACGGGAATTCTTATACTATACTATTGACAATTTGATAATTGATTTTTATCTAGGAATTATGCAATTTTGCAATGAGTCTAAGGGTTAATTAATAATTCAGATTAGAATAAATTATACCTTACTATAATATTATATTATATATAATTATTATAATTATATTATAAATTTGTCGTTGAATAGAGATAATGATATCATTTGGGATAAGATAACTACAAGGTATATAATTCAAATGTGTGAATTTTTTGTAATAAAGAGGACCTTTTGAGGATTGTATGTTTAGGAGAGTGTCAATCAATTAACAACAGTTGATTTAATTTTATTTAGGGATCTTAAAGTATATCCTATATGTGTATATTCTCGAATGAAAATGATCATTGATTTCTGTTTTATCAAAGAAATGCTACAAATTTTAATTTTTATTCTTGCTGTTTTAATTTTTTCAGGTAATTAATTTGTAAATGATACTATATAAATAAATATATAAAAATTAATAATTATGTACTTTTTAAAAACATTTATTTCACACATATACCTATAAAAATATTTTTTTTTCTAGTCAATGCAGTTTCAAAGTCAGATATTATAGGTGGACAGAAGGCTGAGGATGGACAATTTCCTTATATGGTAAGTACAATGTATTAAAATTAATATGGAATATTTTAATTATACTAAAGTAATATATATATATATATATATATATATATATATATATATATAATTGTTTTTGTCTCAGAATTTACAAATTTTTGCATATTTTTTGCCTTTCATTTTTAAAGTACAAATTAATATTATTAAGATATTAAATATTATCATGTTTCTTGATGTTATTCTTCTTTTATCTAATATATTATAATTACTTTAAAATGATTAATGATTTCCTCTTTGTTCTCTCTATTAATTTATTTTAATAGATTAGATTATATATATCTAGATTCCAAAAGAGACTAGAATTTTACTTGTCTGTTTGACTGTCTCTCCGGAAATTGTGACGTTATAGACTCAAAATTGACTGAACCGATTTCTCTGAAATTAGACCACAATATTCTTATATACCTCTATTTGAAAATAGTCTATAAATTTTATTAATATCTAATCAATAGACGCAGAAATTAATTTGTAAAAATTTATATAATGCTCCGTGTTGTTCTTTCAAGAGCCTCTCGTGGCTCACTGAAGAAGTCGATTCATTTTACACACTGAATATAAATTAATAATTCTAGCAATTCCCAAACAAAAAATTATTACTATATTAAAATTTTAATTTTAATTGCTAATATTCAAATATCATTTCAATTATCTAATTTATTCTAAAAGTTCTCTCACACACATTTTAATTAATTTATTAAAATATTTAGATCATATTTATCTTAAATTATTTTATATCAAGAGCGTACTGAATTGCACCCATTCAAGGTTCCGTATTTTATTTAATAATTAACTTTTTCAATTAAAATAACTAATTTTGACTCTTACTTATATTTTAACAATTGTATTTAAAATTAAATATAAACCTATTTTATACAAATTAATTCTAAGAGTTAAAATAAAATCTGTGTAAACTCTTCAAAAAATTAAATTATTAAGTGTTTTTACTTTTATTTATTATTAGTAATATATTATTAGTAATATATTTATTATTAGTAATATATTGTGTTGTCAGTTAATCATATTAATAGATCAAATCAAGCTGGTATTAAAATTTAATCGACAACACAATCATATACAAATAAATTAGAAAATTTTGAAAATCAACATGGTATTAAATTCAGAAATAGGAGTGTAATTATAATTATAATTATAATTATTGTACTTTAAAAGTTATAAAACAATCACTTGTGTGTGGTAGACCTAAACTAAAGGAATTGGGAGAGAATAGGTGTTGGATGGAGGTCTGTCAGAACAGAAACTTTTAGAGAAATCTTCTTGCTGTGACTACTAATTTTCAAATCCACTAACTAAATTTCTCAAGTCCCTAACTTTGGATTATCTCAAATTTCATTATCATCGAAAATATTACATCTAGTGAATATTAATCTGTAACTTTCAATAGATCTCCCAAACTTAAGTTAAATAATAGAAGCTGATTATAGAATATTCTAGAATAATCCTTTTGAATTTATTCTAAATTTATTTTCAAATTCACATGTCGCAGAGACGTGACTCTAATAATTTATTCGTTTCAATCTACCATTCTAATTCTAATCCAATATATTGTAATATATAATCATAAAAAATACCTTTTTTATGTATATAATGGTGCGAAAGCTAGACCTTTCATTTTTGAACACATTGTGCTAAATTGAAGAAAAAGACGTTTGGTCATGGGACATGTGGTCTGCACAGAGACCCATCCATGTGTTCAAGGTGGGGGAAGGAACGAAGTTTTCATTATTGGTGAAAATGAATATTTAGTCAGTCTTGAGCAAGAATTGAGAAAAGAGACACGAACATTTTCCCGGGCTGGAAGGACATCCAATACACAACCCCTTTTTGAGAAATGTTGCTGCCTCAACTCGATGTTCCAGTTAAATCCGCCGGACGACACTCATGACTCAAGTCTCCAATGAATTCTCAATTCCTTAACTACACAATATACCAACTGTGGTCGACCATTGGTAATTAATAATTAATTATAAATTGCAATTGCTAAAATATAAATTAAAGTTCTTTTAATTTATATTTCTACTAGCTGATCAGAGCGCCTTCCAGGCGCTCTTCACACCTAGACGGGGGCTCCGCCCCCTGTACCCCCGAATGGTATTTGGTTGAAAGTCTGTATGTAAAAGGTTTTCATCCATTTTGTTTCAATCAGTATAAGTAGATAAGATATATATTTGTTTTCTTGGAAAATATATTTTAATTTAAGCAACAACAAATTTTCCTAGTATAATAAGTAAGATTTATTGACTATTTTATTATTTATATATTTACTAATATATTTGTGGCTCTTTGCATTTATTTAAGTAGATTTTAATTAATTAAATAATTAATATTCTAAGTTTATGAACATTATTTTTTTTTATAAATTATATTAATTAAAATTTATTTTCTTATTTCTGTTTGTTCTTTATTTTACATATATATGTACAAAACACAAAACAATAACACAGACAGACACACAGACATTGCCTTTTATATATATAGATAGATTAAAACCTTCCCTGGGATGCCCACAACAATCCCTGAAAGTTTCACCGTAATCGGACGGGTAGTTTTTGAGTATTTGACAGACACACAGACAGACACACAGATATTGCCTTTTATATATATAGATAGATTCATCTTAATTTCTTGAGTTATCTATTGTAATTTAAATTCTTACAGTTTTATTAAATAAATCATTTTTAGTTATAATTTTATATAAGCATTTTTTAATTGAACCTATTCAATCTTGTCATTCCCTAATCAACCTACGCGGTTTCAATAACCCGTTTAATTATTCTAAATTCAATCCAGAGTGCTACCAATTAATTAAACTTATTTTTAACCCCATTTTTCTTATAAAATACCTCACCCCTAATATCTTATACACGACAATCTATATATAAGATGGTAGGTTACAATAAATAGAATAATATATTCTTACCTAAAAACAAATTGGTTTTTATAGTCAACAATTCTTTAACACACAACAATTCCGTCTCATTATTGTAATACAAAGTTAGAAATATTAAGTTAATATAATTAATATTATTTATTTATTATTACCAATTAATAATATTAATTACTTATAAATAATTCATAATAATAATAAATTGTGATACCAACTTATAGGAATATTAAAATAATATAATTATTATTTTACATATATATGAATATAATATAAATATTTTTAATTTTATTTTAAGAATAGATATATATCTAAAAGGCGGTAACTGTGACGTCACATATATACATTTAAATTAAAAACAACTAATGAATATGATTTTTTCCAGATATGTGATCAATAAAACTAAATAACTTAAGAGTATAACTAATGGTTTTCAATTTATAAAATCTAATTTAACACACAACAATTCCGTCTCATTATTGTATTGTAATACAAAGTTAGAAATATTAAGTTTAAAAAAAATTAAAAATATTTGAATTTTGAAAATTATATGTAGCGCCATCTGTCGATAGTTTTGTGACACTACAGACTTTTACCAAAATATTACTAATTAAATTAATTTTGGATAAATTAATTTTGGATTTAACTACACTAAAACCTTCCTTGGTATGCCCACAACAATCCCTGAAAGTTTCACCGTAATCGGACGGGTAGTTTTTGAGTCTATAAGAGACAGACAAACAGACAGACAGACATTGCCTTTTATATATATAGATTTTTTTACGGTACCTTTCAATATATCCAATCTCATATTAATTTCTTTTGTTATCTATTTTCTGCAATATTAATTCTTATAGTTTTATTAAATAAATAATTTTAGTTGTAATTTAAATAAGCATTTTTAATTGAACCTATTCAATTTTAATATTTCCCTAATCAACCTACGCGGATTCAATAACCCTTTTATTATTCTAAATTCAGTCCAGAGTGCTACCAATTAATTAAACTGATTTCAATAACACACACACACATTTTTTCTTATAAAAATACCTCACCCTTATATCTTATACACGATAATATTGCAAGTGAAAACACCAGTATTATAGACAATTAAAATATTTTATTAATTAAAATATTATATTTATTAAATTTATTCTAGGCATCGCTCCAATATCCGGATGGAATTCATTTTTGTGGAGCCTCATTAATTAATGATCAATTCATTTTAACTGCAGCTCACTGTTTAAATGGTAAAAGGTAAATATAATTAAATTAAAATTATTTTGAATAAAAAACAATTAATATTATTAACAAAAATAGTAAAATATAAATTAAAATTAAAATTATAATTTATATATCTAAAAATATTTATAAACCAAATATATTTATTATTAATATTAAATTAAGGAGGTGGCTTGGCTGAGAGTGTAGCGTGGCAACCTTCTACACAAGAAGTCGGCGTTCGATTCTAACCAAGAACGGATTTTTTCTAATAAATTGAATTTAACATCAACTGCCTCCTGCTCCAGGAACTGACAAGCCCTGGTTCTATACAACCCTGCACCAGCAGGACTACCTCAAAAACAAGCAACCATAAGCAACAATGGATCATGTTGAGAATAACTCCAGTTGGAACCCAATCCGCCCGTCACCTGGAGGATCCGGATCTTCACGAGCACTCAAAAAGAAGAATGAAAAGTTAACACCTAAAGAACATTCATAAATGGGCAGATTTAACATCAATACCCTTATTCAAGCAACAATGGTTCGTGATGAGAATAACACCGGATCTTCATGAGCACACAAAAAAAAGAAGAATGAAGTTAACACCTAAAAACAACATTCATATATGGGCACACTTAACATCAATACCCTTGTATATGGGAGCTTTGCGTGATCCTAGATGGTCCAGACGCAAAATAATAATAATAATAATAATATTAAATTAATTAATTTTTATCTGTTAATATGAAAATATTAATTTAAGCAAATTAATTATGAATTTATTTTTGAGGTTTTTTAAAAAATAGGTTAGAAAATACCTTTACTTTTAATATCTAACAGTTTATTTACATGATTTACAATATTTATTATATGTATTATACATATTCTATCTATTTCTGTTCCTCTACGGAACTCGAAAGTATTTGGCCGCACCAAGAACATTTCTCCTAGTGTCTCTATCCTGGACAAAGAAAACCATCCAATTCCTATTTTCTCTTATCTCTCTTACGTCCCTCTCTGCATATAAATTTTTCTCTCATTCTTGCTACTTTCACTGCTTATCGTAACTGTCAAAGCATATATCGTGACAATTCCAGTCCTAACCTCGATTGATTAAAATCAGATCTTATTAGTCCTGTCCTTGGCACAGCAATTACCTCTTCGATAAAAGCTGAAATAATCAGGGGCCGTTAACTTCCGATGAGGATGCAATTCAAGATATCAATGAATAAAGAAACTCAGATTTCTCCTTAACAATATTTTAATAAATGAATATAGACAAAATAATAGATATTATGAAATAATACAAGTGAAATGTTTAGATGTAAAAATAAATATAAATATAAAGAATGAATAATGTAACCAAATCCTGGGTATTGTAGAAATGGAATCCAATGATACTTAAGCGAAGCAGATGACTCCAAGCCAGTGAAATTCTCTCCCATATGGTGTGACTCGTTGTGGATGTGGGTCGCCTTGGTTTGTAGTTTGGTAGTGGATGGCGTCTTCCCAATCCGTTTGTATTGTGGATGTGTTTCTGTTTGAAACACGATCTTGTTGTTGAGTTGAATAGAATAAGGGAGAACTAGATTCACTGTAAATGGGTAGTGCTACTGGAATAAGAATTGGATCTACTGGATAAATTGATGGAAGGACTTGGTTACTTATATTAGGTTATGAGAGGTTGAACATGTTGGATGAGCCTAGCTGTGGTTGAAGCTTAATGGAAGAAGTAGACTGTTGGATGGTTGTAGCTAGACTGGCGTTATGTGAAATGGGAGGGAAGTGGGAAGATCTCAGAGGTGTTAATTAAGATCACAAACTCCTTTGAGCTACCGGTCTCCCTCTAGAGTCAGAGAAGGGAAGTAATATTTAAAGCAATCATTTATTCCAATCATTGGCCTAAACACACTCCCCCCCAAAAATTCCCTAAAGCGGAATTTTTCAAATGAGACTAACGAAATGTGAACCAAGTGGTTGCTACCGAATTTAACAATTAACTAATGTACCATTTAGAAATAAATATTCTATGTCTGAGGTTTCTCTTTGATCAATTTGAAAAGAGTAGTTGCTAAGGAGGATATTTGGTATAAGCAGGATAAATTAATAACTTCTTGTCTTGTAGGAAGATTCTTATCCTTCTTTTGTACATCAAATATCCACCTAGGAGTTTTAAAATTGGATTATTGTGTGAAAGCTCAAGAGTGGATGTTCCTAAATGCCTTAGAATAAAATGGTCTTGATTTTTTACATATAATAATTTTAGATCTTTCGAATATGTAAATACTGGGGTTGAGGTCGAAATTTTATATATATGAGTTGTTCGTGAGAGTTTGTTGATATAGATGCACTTAGGCCGTGTGTATGATGATAACAAAATAATTCTAAAATTGAGATTTGGTAAACCAAAAGGTATAGATGAATAGGATTTTTCGTGAGCTGTTAGGGTATTTTGAGTGCCGTATGATAAAATTGATATTGTTGGTTGTAGATTGACTCCAAAATTCCTAAACTTATTTGGAACCTCCTTGTACCAATGCCTATTCAAATGCAATACTTGGTTCAATCTGAATGTGAATGGAATATGATGCTTTATTGTTTCTGTCAAATATTGATTAGTTCGATTAGCAAAAAGAAGTGGAGTTGTGATTTTAGAGAAGAGTTGATAAAAGGCATATACGTTGATGGGGGTTATTGGAGTGTCGCAGAATAACATTTTTAAATATGCCCTTTTGGTAGGTGCATATGCGATTGGGAGAAACATTTTCTTGATGTCTGCTGTGACTGTAGAACAATGCATTTGATATCTCATTGAGTTTAATTTGTTTAAAATGTTATTTTGCAAAATATCTCCAGTTTTGTGAGAACTGTTTATAGAAAAATGGGATGTCAATTTAGTTGTATGATTTACAACCCTTTGAACATGACTTAAACACCTTTTATAACTTTCTCGATGATGTGTGTTAGATTCGCTAATCGAACTTGATTGCCTATTTTGAAATGGATTTGAATGTTCACTAAATTTAAAATCTACTAATTGTCTAATTGAAAATGAATATAAATTTTTTGTAAATGATGTTCTAATTAAATCTATAATATGTTTTCTAAATAATATAAGGAATTTTGATTCATGTTGAAGTGCGATGTCGTGGTATTCAAAATTTTGGAAATAATTGAATTGCATGTTGCATAATTTTGATGGTTTCCTAATGAAAGATAAATTATGTTGAAAGTGCCCTGATTTAATAATTTTGATAGATTGTTTTAATTCTCGCTCTTTTGGGAGAGGAGGTTTGTGTCGCATGCAATGTGAAAGAGGATATTCGTTAATCTTATGTGCCTCCTTACACTTGAGACAGGATATTTGAGGAGTATGAGTTAAGGAGATTCTGAAATTAGTTACAGGTCTGGGGGTCCGGTTGAAGACACCAGAACGTGGAAGTCGTGTTGTCTGGAGGGTGGAGATTCGGGAATCGGTCCCATGTCTTGGGTTTCGGTTGGATACCTCGCGATTCCTTATAGGCATCTCCGAACGTCCAGTATATGTTTTTGTTATAGGTGAATTATTTAACTGGATGAATGAAAGGATCGATTGATATTCTGGAATGATGTCTTCATTCCCGATGGAGAGAATCCACTTTTCTTTGAGCTCCGGAGTCATTTTCTGCATGATGATCCGAACTAGAATTGGATTCCATTCCTTTACATTACACTCCAGGATTATTAGTTGCTCAATTATCTCCTTAAACACAGAATAAAAATAATTAGAGTCTGATATATTGTGCTTTTGTATGGGCTTACATTCTAATAATTTATTTAGCAAGGGAATAATTGTTCTTTTCCCTTTTACAAAATTATCTTTTAATATGGGAAATGTTGAATTATAATCTTTTGGGCTCAATGAAACAATCAAATCATCAACTACATCAATATATGTGGAGGCTGATTGCATTAAAATTTTGAAATTGGGATGGTCTTGTAAATGATTTAAAAGTATTTCTGCTCGAAATATAAAAGAATCTTTTATTAATTTATTGGCCATCTTAATAAACCGTGGTAAATGGATCGAATAAATAGAATTTTTTGTTTTACTGACCATTCCGGTAAAATCATTTTGAGCTGCCTCGAGAACATACCATTGATTAGTTAACGATTCTATTGATGGAGCCATTTTAGATTTTAAATTTTAAATTAACAAAATATAAACAATAATATGAAAAGTGAGATGTATAAATAAATTATATTGAATTGGAAATAGATGGCGTTGATTTAGCTTCCAAATTTTAAAATTCAAACATAAATTAAACAATGAAATTAAATAAGAATTAACCAAAAACAAATGTTTAAAATAATTCAATAATAAACCATTTAATTAATTCAACCGTAAAATACCTTGTAATACAAATTTAAAACAATATTTTGTATTTATGTAGATGATGTTGATTGTTCTATTTTATTTTCAAAATATTCAAAAGTTAACCAAACAATTAAATGTGCACCAGAATTAATTTCAAACAGAAATGTATAAACCAAAAATATTTTAAAATATAGCTTAATTAATTTTAAATTCACAAACAAATTTAAATTAATTAAGTAGATGAAATAATTGATGAAGTTAATTTAAAAACAATTTAATATAATTGAAATTATGATAGATGATAATTTAATCTTAAGGGAAATTGTATTATTCTCAAAACAATATGGCGGAGACCACGTGCTATGCAATTTTTCGAAAGCCAAAATTGTATTTAGACTGCACGTGTTTTATAAAAATAAACTTAAACAAATGAATCTTCAATTCACAAACAAAATTGAAATTGATTAATTATAGAAATAATAAAAATAGACTTAATTTTAAAAAATTTGAAACAATTTAATAGTTGAAATTAGATGATAATTTAATTTTAATTTTAATGAAAATTGTATTTTGTCTAAACCAATATGGCGGAGACCACGTGATATGCAATCTTTCGAGAACCAAGATGGCGGACACCACGTGATATGCAGGTGTTGAAATGATGCTACCACGTGGAGGATTAACGAAAATCCTACCCTCTCTAATCAAAATAAATCAAACTACACCACAAATCGAATCAAATCGTCCCTGTTCTCGGGCGCCATTATGTCAAAGCATATATCGTGACAATTCCAGTCCTAACCTCGATTGATTAAAATCAGATCTTATTAGTCCTGTCCTTGGCACAGCAATTACCTCTTCGATAAAAGCTGAAATAATCAGGGGCCGTTAACTTCCGATGAGGATGCAATTCAAGATATCAATGAATAAAGAAACTCAGATTTCTCCTTAACAATATTTTAATAAATGAATATAGACAAAATAATAGATATTATGAAATAATACAAGTGAAATGTTTAGATGTAAAAATAAATATAAATATAAAGAATGAATAATGTAACCAAATCCTGGGTATTGTAGAAATGGAATCCAATGATACTTAAGCGAAGCAGATGACTCCAAGCCAGTGAAATTCTCTCCCATATGGTGTGACTCGTTGTGGATGTGGGTCGCCTTGGTTTGTAGTTTGGTAGTGGATGGCGTCTTCCCAATCCGTTTGTATTGTGGATGTGTTTCTGTTTGAAACACGATCTTGTTGTTGAGTTGAATAGAATAAGGGAGAACTAGATTCACTGTAAATGGGTAGTGCTACTGGAATAAGAATTGGATCTACTGGATAAATTGATGGAAGGACTTGGTTACTTATATTAGGTTATGAGAGGTTGAACATGTTGGATGAGCCTAGCTGTGGTTGAAGCTTAATGGAAGAAGTAGACTGTTGGATGGTTGTAGCTAGACTGGCGTTATGTGAAATGGGAGGGAAGTGGGAAGATCTCAGAGGTGTTAATTAAGATCACAAACTCCTTTGAGCTACCGGTCTCCCTCTAGAGTCAGAGAAGGGAAGTAATATTTAAAGCAATCATTTATTCCAATCATTGGCCTAAACAGTAACCTTCTCTATTTTATGAACCTAACTAACTTTGAAAAGTATCGAGATCTAACAATTCCACGTTATGCAGTCTTCGGCATTCCCCGGAGACCTCATCTTTCTTTGACCTAAAAATGCCTAAAATGCTATTTTCAGATACACTAAATCTACTCTCGTCTCATGAGGTAAATAAATTATATATTTTAATTTTTATCCCCTTTGATAATAATTTTTACGCGATAAGCCCCTTTACGGCATGATAACAGGCGTTTCCCGATTTTAACCTCGCTTTAAATTCTTCTCGAATATTATTACCTTTCGTTATTACAGAACCTAAGTATTTAATATTTGTTTTTTTATATTATTATACATATAATATTTATTAAATATGTATATTTCTTAAATTTTAATAAGTATAAACAATTTTTAATTAAAAAATATAAAACTTATTAACTATTAATTAAATACAACTAAAAACAAATCGTCGATATCATTTAATAAAAATTAAATTGAAAATTTCAGGCCAACAGATAATATTAGCGCTGTAGTGGGTGCAAATAAATATGACGAACCCCAAAATGGCCAAGTCGTTAAACTAGCAGAATATTTCGTCCATGAGGAATATAATGGAATTAATACTAATGATATCGCGATAGTCAAGGTATGAATCTAAGATGAATACTAGAATTTACTCATTAAAAAGAATGATTATTTTAATATATAATATTCACTATATAAGTACCATTAACTGTTATAGCTGGCAAATAAAGTGACTTTGAATGACAAAGTGAAACCAATTATTTTACCTTCAGTTAATCAATTTATTCAAGATAAAGTTGATGCTACATTATCCGGATGGGGTAAACTGAACTTGGTTTGTAGTTATATAAAGTTAATTAATTTATTGTTTTTTAATCCTTAATTTCATATGTGTTTCACTGAAAAGGACTCTATACCAACTGATTTGTATTATGTGATTTTAACCATCTTCAGTCATGATATGTGCAACAATATTCATGGACCAAATATTACAGATAATCAATTTTGTGCAGGTCAAATGACTGGAGGAAAAGGACCATGCAATGTGAGTATCATTCATATAATAAAAAATATTTGCTAAATTTTGCATAAGCAAATATTTAATCGAAAATGATATAATTTGGTTTATAATTAATCATTATATTTCTATTATATTTTCTCGTTATATATTCTGATATTCCAATATTTTAAACTCTTGTGCCGGTTAAAGGGACAGACAAACCTGATGCCTGCCTGAGGCGTCTTTTTTTGAGGGGCGCCGATTCAAGAATAAAATATTTTTTTACATTCATTATTTAAAAGAGAATTTGTATGAAATGGGGCCTAATTTTGTTTTTCCTGGGGTTCTTATCATCAAGATTATTATTTTTAATCTTCATAATACAATTTTTAATTTATTTGAAATACTTCATTAATTGGGGTTGGTATCTAAATTGAACATAACGATAGTAATGTTTTTATTTATCACCAACTAAATTATAATATATAATCACTTAGGGACTCAATATTCTATTCTATCACAATCATTATCTCAAGTCTTGGATTTGAACTTTTTATTTTAGTATGTCCTTCAACAAATTTTCAATTCATAATAGATATTTTTAAAAAATAGTAAACTTTTTAATGAAAAAAAACAACATTATAGAATAAAAATCTTTTCTATTGATAAATTTCCGACAGGGTTGCTATCGATGGGACACTTAAAGAAAATTTGATATAATATCCTTGGGTAATTCTATATATATATGAATTGTATAAGTTAATAAAAAATATTTTAAAAATTTTAGGGAGATTCAGGTGGTCCTTTAGTCGTCAATGGTATCCAAGTGGGCATAGTTTCCTGTTCTAAAAAGGATGGAAACGCCAACTGCGCAATCGAAGGATTTCCTGGAGTTTTCACACGAGTTTCTGCGTATCTCGATTGGATTAATGATATTGTGGCCAGTCACTCCACACCAACTTTAGATATCAACATTATGACATTATTACTAGTAGTAGTATTAGTAGTAACATTAATTTATCTGGCTAATGTTGTGTTTATTAAGAAAGTACCGGGACCCCGAGCCTCGGCTCGGTACTTAAGTTAAAAAAAATGATTCATTATTATTGGGTTTGGCTGGTAATATTAATACCTGGGATACCGAGCTGTCGCTCGAAAAAATGTTTAGACATTATTATAGACATTTTCATTCTGTAAATTAAATAATTTTATTTCATTTAAATAAATATCTATTTTTAAATAATTTTTCTCTCTAAATTATTTATCTAATTCTGACAATATATTAAGATCACACCGGGACCCCGAGCCTCGGCTAGGTAATTAAGTTAAAAAAAAATAATTCATTATTATATTGGGTTTGGCTGGTAATATTAATACTTGGGACACCGAGCTGATATACAATTCTTTAATTATTTATTACAATTATTAAATGTTGCATCATTGCATGGAACTTGGGGTCCTCAATAATACATAAATATGTATACCGGGACCCCGAGCCTCGGCTCGGTACTTAAGTTAAAAAAAATGATTCATTATTATTGGATTTGGCTGGTAATATTAATACCTGGGACACCGAGCTCGCTCTACCCTTTAAAAAATATTGATATACAATTCTTTAATTATTTATTACAATTATTAAATGTATTAAATAATATTTTATTGAAAAAATATTAAAAATTATAAAACTATCTAAAACTTAATTAATAAAAGAACAATGAATAAATAAATCACGAAAATAGATAAAAAAAATGCACGCGGCGAGTTTTGATCCTTCGAACTCGGGGAGTAAAAACAATTGTTCATACCACTGGTCTATGATATTTTTTGATAATAACAAACATATTTTTACCATCTTTCAAAGACATTTATTTGTTTTGTTGTTTTTTTTTGAGAGAGATTAATAAATATATATATATTTTATTAAAAATAAATATTTTTAATTTTATTTCGAAATTAAATAATGAATTTTAAAATATTTTAAATATAAAAAAATGTTAATACAATATCATTTAAAAAAAAGCGGGAGTCAACCAACCGTATTTTATTTTGTTGTTTTTTTTTTGAGAGAGATTAATAAATATATATATATATTTTATTAAAAATAAATATTTTTAATTTTATTTCGAAATTAAATAATAAATTTTAAAATATTTTAAATTTTAAAAAAAATATTAATACAATATCCTTTAAAAAAAGGCGGGAGTAAAATTTCATTGACGTCACTCATATATAATTTTTAATTAAGAAATAAATAATGAAGCTGTATGTTTCAAGAGATGTGTTCAATAAAACTCAATTTTTCTTTATAAATACTATATCTAGTGTGAATTTGAAAATAATCGTTAGAGCGGTTTTTGAGAACCAATATATATAGAAATATAGAAATATATATAGATACAATTTTAGCTAGCATAATAAGATAAGATATATATCGTAATGTGGAATATAATTCCGGTAAAGAAAAATATATAGTTTTTATTTTAATTGTTTATCTAATGTTATTATTTTGCACTCTGGATTTTTATTATGGTTGAATACCAACGTCTTTTGATATAAACAAAGAACAAAATTACAAAAAAAAAATACAAAATTTATCACGAATATATTTATTAAAGCTTTTGTGGTTTTTATAATTATTAAAGATATTTTTATTATTAAATATACATCACATTTTTGTATAATTTATTTATTTAGTTAAATAAAAGTACAACGCTGATTTAAGAAGTCTTGCAAAAAATGGTGGTCCAAATTAATTTAATATAATTTATCAAAATGAAACCTCCCCTATCATTTCATTCCTTATCCATTTTCCTTAATTCCCCCATACCGCCCCTGCAATCCTATATCTCCTGTCAACTCACGTACTGAGGCTCGAAGTCTCTCGGTCGGGAGAGGAGGGGATCAGGTCTCTCTCCCCTCCCTGCTCTGTGAGCGAAGGGGCGTGGCCTTCCTCCCTCCCACTGGCTTGCTTCGCCAAGGCTCGGCTGAGACCGGCTGCTCGCGAGGAAGAATGGGATTCAAGGGCACAGACCATCCATTGTTTTTAGCGTCTTCTTGAATCGCCCTATGAACTAATTAAATTAATTAAATTAATTGTTTGGCAGGGTTTTTAAATTTATTTTTATTTAGAAGGAATATTGAGAATTAAAAAATTGTATAATTTTCAGTTAAGTGAAAAATTATTTATTCAGAAATAAAACTAACATTTCAGCAATCAATTATGCCTTTATCAGAAATGTTAGTTTTATATCCAAATAAATAATTATTCATTTAACTGAAAATTCCATAATTTTTTTATGTAATTTACATATCTAGAAGAAACGAATAATGTTCTATGTCTAATATATAATATTTATTTACAAATTTTTTGATGATCTCACTAGTAAACATATCTTTTTTACATTTTGTTTTTTCACATATTCTATTTAATTTTTCCTTTGTGTGAATATTCGACAATTTTTAATTTACAATTATTGAATTTACACATCTATTTAAAACGTGCAATGTTCTATGTAATATGTAATATATAATGATTATTTAAAAATTAATTAAAATTATAAAATGTTATTTACAAATTTTATTATAAGTAAAGACTAGTAAACATACATTTTTTAAATATTGTTTTGTTACACATTGTATTTAATTTTTCACTTAATATTCCACTTAACTTTTCACAAAACATAACATCTTGATACATTCTGGAGTATCCTTCCAGGGAGTAATATTTTCTTCTCCACTGTACATAAATCTTGGTCTTCAAAGTGAAAGTGACATACACAGTATTTAAACATTTTACCAAATGGGTGGCCAAGTAAATCATTCAGGCCCACTCGCTTTATCCACCTTCACGTATATTCTCATTCCTGGGAAAACAGAAAATGGGTCCCCGTTATCTTTAAGTAAATGAATTTGTTGCACAATCAGAGATCTGAAAAAATACAAAATTTTATACATTTTATTTTCCGAGATCCAATCAAGCTGTAATTCTATATATAGCCGGTTTATACAATTTTTAATCATGTGAAAAATTATCAAACATATATCTTTATTTTTACGGTCACTTTAGAGGAAAAAAAAAATCAATACGTGGTAGGTAATGGTCCTCTTCTAAATGAGCATTTCTTCAAAAGTTGATAGAAATCTACGAATTTTGAGTAATGCCCGTTTAACAAATTTCATGATTCTAGTCAAACCGTTTTTGCGTAGTCTTGTCTACACAGATACATACACACAGAGAGAGAGAGACATTTTTCTCAACCTTAGTGAAAATGACTCAGGGACCTCCAAAACGAATAAAAACATCAAAAACTCGAAATCAATAATTTTTGGGATCGCAATACTATCTCTGACGAGATAGTAAAAATCTGGAGTGTCTCCACTCGACTATCTCACAGATTTGAATTAGATTAAATAACATATATTATATTTAAATTAAATTATGAATTAAAATTAATAAATAATATTTATTAAAACAGCGCGTGTTCGGCTCTTTGTTGATGGCACTACGTCACGTGCTGGCGCGTGATTTGAAGTGTTAAATAATTAATTAAGAATGTCATGTATGTGTACATAAATACCTTTCTGTATTAAAAGGGAAATATAGAAATATATCATATTGTTAACGCCTCTCCCTGATTTAGATTTATTTATTTTAATACCAATTTATTTTTATATAATTTTTATAATTTATATACAACCACGTGGTCGCACAGTAGCTTATTTGACTATGCGAGAAGGAGTCACATGACCCCTCACAGCCAACCATCTTTTTGTTGATGGGTTTCTGCAAACAGAGGTGATCTTACTCACTTGCATTTCAGACTTCTGGTTGTGAACTTGATATTTGACTTTTTACCTGTGAATTCGCCATTTTTTGTTAACCACGTGTTTGGTAAACTGTGTTGAATTATTATTATTATTATTTTTTTGTAAACTTGTTTGTTTTAGCTGATTATTAGCTAGCATTTATTTATTTTTATTTTTATATTTAATTTCATTTTATTTTTACTTTATATTAATTTTCTTTGATTAAATATTATAACGTGGCAACGAACATTTTTCTTTTATTTATAAAAAAAGTGAACCTAACTTTCCTTTGCAGATCCATATGTTAGCATCGGATATTTTGATTAATTTAATTTGTCATTATTTTTTTCCGATTTTGGTTGTCCAAGGCGAATCGCCTAAGCACTAATCGTCAAACGTACTGCACTCTTTGGTGAAGTTTATTTCAGGGTTCCTTTCCCAAATAATTTTATTTTACTCCCCGTTTGAAAGAGTTGAGAATTCTTTTTTTAACTCCCTCACTAGTGGCACAGGTGGTGTGGACCGACAGGCTGAACATTATATATTTAGTCCTCGACTTGTCCACATATATAAGTGATAAATATATAACGAATTATTAATAATTAATACAAAGGATATTAGTATAAATTAATTTATAATAATAAATTGATAATAATAAAATTATGAGAATTTTATTTCAATTCATTTCAAATGAATAAAAAATAGATATTGAATATAAATTTAAATTGAATAATTATTTAAGTGATAAGGTGACAGGTGTGATTTTTCTACTTCATTTTACATAATAGAATTAAGAATTTGGAATGTGTAGAAGACATCAATCATTTGAAATAGAAAAAAAAATCTTATAATAGAATGATAATAAATATTAAATATGTGATATCTACGATATTAAAGATTAAAATAGAATAGAAAATATTAAAATAGAATAGAATGCCAGTCACAACGTTTAAAAAATTAATTCCGGTACTTTCAGAGATTCAATCAATCTGAAATTCTATATATAGCAGTTTTATACTTTTTTAATCATGTGAAAAAATATCAAAAATATATCTTTATTTTTACAGTCACTTTAGAGGAATAAAAATGAAAACGTGGTAGGTAATGGTCCTCTTCCAAATGAGCATTTCTCAAATGTTGATAGAAAACTACGATTTTAAATAATGCCCGTGTACCAATTTCATTATGCTAGCTCAAACCGTTTTTGCGTAATCTTGTCTTGTGTGTGTGTGTGTGTTGTCCACAACGGTTTGAGCTAGCATAATGAAATTAGTATATATATATATATAAAATATATATACATTTTTCTAAATCTTAGTGAAAATGACTCAGGGATCTTCAAAACGTAAACAACCATCAAAATCTTGATATTGAAAATTTTCATGATCTCAATACTATCTTTGGCGAGATAGTAAAAAAATAGAAATATTTATAATCTTTGTTATTTATTTGTTTTATCCCACTTTTAAGCGAATTTTATCAGAAAAAAGTGGTGTATCCAACAAAGTATTTTTTATATCTCTAATAAATGATTTTTAAAAGTACCTCATACCTATATATTATATTTAAATGCAAGTTTGTGTGAGTGGATTCTTATTCAATTCTGTAAGTATAATAGATCCATTTTAATATAAAATTATATACAAAAATAAACATTAAATCATATTTACCTGTAAATATAATAGAATTAGACATGAGTTTTTTCCTTAATCACCCACTTCACAGTGCATTTACCATATCAAGTGTAAGCACAAGTGAACTCCTATCAAATACAAACAATTGTTTTCCAAGAAGGATTGTTTTTTTTTTATAATCCAAGAATTATAAAAATTGTTTATCAACAAATATTGGTTTATTTATAATTTTTATAAAACGTCTTTCTATATTTTTTTTTTATAAAAAAATATAAAAAATTACTATATATAATTTTATAATTTAGAATCTTTAAATTTAAATCTTTAAAGGTTTTAAAAATTTATATTTAAATATTAAATATAATAAAATTTATAAGAAAATTTTATTCTTAATGATAAATTTAATTTTTTTTTCTTTTTTTGCAGTCCAGATCTCCAGGTCAGTTCACGCCGATTCAAAGTCCACCCTTTTCCATTACATATTTGAGACCAACCCTTCTTTTTCTTAGATTTTCCTCTGCAATATCCACCCATATACAAAAAAATCATTACAATATATATATATATATATATATATATGCCATTTGAGGGGAAGAAGAAACACCTCTTCATTGGTGAAACAACTAATTAATAAGAATTTATCACTAATTTTAATGCTATAAAATTTTTTAAATTAAAAATGAAAATCTATCCTAAAATCAATATTTATGTTTCAAAATCCGTTGAAAAAAATTAATCGGAGCAATACAAAAGGGGTTAGTTACTAAAAGTAATTAATCACTAATTAATTACAATTAATTAATTATAATTCAATTATATTTCTTCTATACCTTCTAGGGATCCATTGAAATATCTATAAAAATTTTCAAAAGTCTATCTCAATAAAAAGTCGATGAAAAATCGATTTCAATTTGTCAAAAGATTGAACAGACAGAGAGACAGACGCCAAGTGAAGTTAAGAAAAACGTTATAATAATAATCTTTAAAAAGTAATCTTTATCAATTACTTATCTATCTCAACAATCTGCACACTGTAGGTTAAAAGATAATAATCCTTTAGTTATTTTCCTTTTCAAAGAGATAATAACCAAGACGAAGATAAAAAAGAAACATATCTTATTTTACGTCACCCAACACCAATTTCTTTCTGACTTTCTTATATATATAAATAAATGCTATTTTAAATATAAACTTAAATACAATATTTTATTGAAATACAATAGATTATGGCAGATCATGAGTGCATACATATCTAATCTTTTTTTTATGAAGATGAGTACAATATCCTATATATCTTTATAAAATCTCATATTAATATTAATTATTTAATTATAAATATAATATAATAAAAATTATTCAATAATAATCTTTACTTAAAATAAATACATAAAATCAGTAATTTGAAGATTAATATTTTATTTTGTTTGATTCAATTTGCAAATTTTCATAAAACATCATCTAATAAAATAATATAAATATAAAAAAAAAAAATTATAAAATAACGTTTTTTTCATGGACTTAAAAGATTAAAAAAATTTTCTATAAGCCTTTTCAAATTATGAAAAATAATAATTAAACTTAATTAATTTTCGTCTGTATCCACAATGGACCAGATTTGTGTTTAAAAGAATATTTTTAATATTATCATTTTTATTTTTCAAATTGTGAAAAATAGTGATTAGTAATTAAACTTAATTAATTTCCTTTGTCTGTATTCACAATGGACCAGAAGTATGTTTACATTTTATTTTATTTATCTTATGTGAGATAAGATAATTTATTTTTATTTAAGTATTATTTTTAGCTCATTCCAACATTCATCCGACTCTCACAAGGGATGCTTTCTACACATATAATAATATTATATAATATTGTATAATAATAATAATAAGATAATTATATTACCTGAAAGTAGTTTCCCCACGTCTCGATTTTTTTTAATTTTTACGATTGTAATGGATTGTTCTAAGTTGATGCACAGTGCTTAAATATTGAAGAGAAAAAAGAAGAAAATCACTGACAATATTTGTTTTGTTTTCATTTTTCAATTTTTCATCACTGAAGAATCAATTTGAAAGACAACACTTTTATCGAACGCCTCTTCAAACTTATCAATATACAGGTCTGGTTGAGAGAGATAAAAATAGTGAGGAAAAACTAACTATCAATACTATAATTTATACTCATTTGATAAATTCTTTCAATATATTAAAAATAAAAAATCAAAAGATAAAATTTTATTTATTTTTTGATTTGAAATATTTATTATTTGATTTGGTTATTCATTATTTGATTTGATTATTTATTATTTTATTAAAATATTTCTTTTCCTTTAATTATCTTGAAAAAATAGATTGCGACTTATATGACAAAAAATTAAATTTATAAGAAATCTTTCTTTTTACAAGGATTAAGGAAGCTTTTTTAGCCAGTGTGGGACTCACCATAGCATAGCCACTAAACCCCGTTATTCAGTCTTAATTTATGTTTATGTCCCTTATGTGCGTTGCCTTTTCATTTCACGGGTATCATTGTAATAATTTATCCAATTTAAATTCATAAATGTTTCAACTATTAATTAATTGATTAAATATTTTTTTTTATTTAATTATTAATTATTTATTTAAAATATCTGCCACTTTTTTTTTTTGTTCAATTAGCAGGAAACAGATTTACATAAAAAATTTAGCATTTCTATTCGTTTTGATTAATAAAATACATATAATTATACTATTTATATTTTTATTTATATAAATTTCTTCTGACCAGTACTAAAAGTGATTTAGTAATCATTAAATGCATATTTAATTTTATTTTTCTTGTAAAATTCTTATACGATATCTTTAAAAGTTTTTTTTTTTCAAATGATTAATAAATTAATAGGAAATTTATTATTTACTTATTAATTACACAAGAATATTTTACTTTTATATTTATTATAATTAAAAAAAAAATTAATACTCCGCCTAAAGCCAACAGTTCGTTTACCGAATTAACAGAACTAATATGCAGGTTGCATTAACGGTTGAGAAAGGCGCATTGCTCGACAAGAGCGGCCCCATGTGGTTTAATTTTTTCACATGATTATACAATATAATATGAGATAATTATTTTTATTTAAACAAAACTTTTCAATTGATATTAATTGAAAAGAAAATATTATATTTTTATAATTTATAATTTCTATTATAAAATTAATGAAATTGATATTTTATATTATTTATTAGCCAATTCAATTAAATATGAGTGATTTGAACATACTTAAGGGGTATACAATATGGAGTATTTATAAGTTGGAGGCATTGGCGTACCTAGAACTTTTGCCGCCAGGTTCGATCTCCGGTTTGCCGCCCTTTTTATTATAAGTCAATCAAATAGTGGTTTTTATAAATTAATACACATAAATAAATTATTAAGTTATTTGATCAATATTAATTAATACACAGAGTAAATTTTTTACACATATTTGTATGCACTCGTAAACATATTTATATAATATTTACTCTTCTAGCTTTCATACTAGAAAAATCGTGTATAATGCTCTCAAAATTTATATTTATCTTTTTTCCGCCGGCCCTGCTTTTCAAAAGAAAAATCGATAATTTAAAAAAAATATTGGTATATCACTTCAAAGTAATCATATAAACTTTTCAAAAGAAATGACATTTATAAACTGATATCAAAAAATTTTAGTTAGGAAAAATTGCCGAACAAAATCGTAAAGCTACGCCACTGGTTGGAGAGTATATAGAAGTATAATATATATCTATGTATTATTAGTGTTGTTTTTTAATAAATATCTATACACTTTAGCTTTTGCCTGATATAATAAAGTAATTTCTCTGAAATTCAAATACACACTTTACATTAGCCATGTGAAGTTCAAGCGAGTATTATCTATGAGGTCTATGAGTTTAAATTTTCAAAACTTTTTTAAGCATCTTATTTTAAATTCTTTCGATAATATAAAATAATATGTTGATTTGAAGTATATAAATAATATAATAACAAGTCGATTTTACAAAAAAAAAAAAAAAACTGAAAAATTATATTATTTTTTGTTTTAGGAAAATATGAAATATTTTAATTAAATTTAAAATCTCGTCACAATCATCGCCTACACGGGAAGACTTTGAATATTTAAAAATGGACGTCGGCAATAAACGGGTATTCGAGGAGACTTTTAAAAAAAATCTCAGATGAACCATAATCTTCAGCATTCATGGTTGTAAGAATTTGTCCATTTACATGAGAATTATTTACGATTTTATAAAAAAATCAATAGAGATTCTATTTAGTTACTGGTGAGGATTTTTAGTTTGAATGAGAAAATTATAATTAATCGTTTTGAAAATCCTCTTTTATAAATTTTTGTTTAGTTTATTTTTAAATATTTTGTTATTTAACTTGTTAAATTACTTTATAAAATATCAAAAATCACTAAATATTTACTTTAAAATAATTAACAACGTCCTCTTGACGTTCTTCTGTTCATCTGAATTTTTTACATTCCAATCTGCTCCTTTTTCAATGAAATATTTCTTTACTTTTAAGTCAAACAATTTCATTGCCTAATGTAATGCAGCATAATTCTTATCATTTTCTCGTGCGATCACGAAAATTTTCGATGTCGAAATTTTGATGTTTTATACGTTTTGAAGGTTCCTAAATTATTTTCACTAAGGTTGAGAAAAATGTCTGTCTCTGTGTGTGTGTATGTGTGTATGTACACAAAAATGGTTTGAGCTATATTAGAATCATGAAATTTGGTATACGGGTATTATTCAAAATTCGTAGTTCTCTATCAACTTTTGAGAAATGTAACTCAACCGGAAGAGGGTCTTTACCTATAACGTTTTGATTTTTTTTTCTTCTAAAGTGACCGTAAAAATAAAGATATATTTTTGATAATTTTTCACATTATTAATAATTGTATAAAACTGCTATATATAAAATTTCAGCTTGATTGAATCGCTGAAAGTACCGGAATTAATTTTTTAACACTGTAAATCTCACGCGCCAGAGCCAAACACGCCCTGGTTTAATAAATATTTTTTATTAATTTTAATTTATAATTTAACTAATTAAATTTAATTTAAATATAATATATGTTATTTAATCCAATTGCGAGATAGTCGAGCGGAGACACTCCAGCTTATTTTTATTAATATTGGATGATTCTAAATTACAAAAATATTTAATAGAATTGTAATCTCTTTTTTCAGATACTTCCTAAACATCTCTCTTATCTCCTTTTCCTATTGGACAAAAGATAGTTTCTCTTAACTCATCAAGTGAAAAAACAACCTAAAAAAAATTATTAATTTTAAAATGTACTTTATACTGCTATGATGAAAGTTCTAATTAATTATAATTTTTGTTTAATTTTAGGATGATGCAATATTGCGTTATTAACAAAAATTTTATCAATAAATCTTATAAATAAAAGATTGAAACAATTCTTATAGAATTTTTATTTGTTTATTAAATATAAATTAAGATATAAATATTATCATCTTTCTTGATGTTATTCTTCTTTTATCTAATATATTATAATTACTTTAAAATTATTAATGACTTCCTCTTTGTTCTCTCTATTAATTTATTTTAATAGATTAGATTATATATTTTTTATAGGAAATTAGGCAATCTTCGAGATGGAGTAAAATTTTAGCAGATCATGGTTATAGAATTGTTTAATACAAGACTATTCAAATGATCTTATTATATATGGATTAATTTTTTGGAGAAAATGATATATTTAATTAATTAATCTTATTATATTAAATAAGAAAAATATAAACAAATATTCGTTTTTTAGGAGCAGATAAGTATTTTTGAAGAATGTAATTTTTCAATTTTTGCGTTTGCCAATAATCCAACACCATTTATAGAAAGAAAATGAAAAATTGGAAACAAATTTGGTTTCTTTTATTAAAAGATCTATCTATATTGTAATTCTGTCCGAATTATACACATATTTATATAAATTACTAAAAAGTAACTAAAATAATTTTTACCGACCGACGATAGTAAGGGAGGTATTGTTTTCACATCAAATTTCACATGTGGAGATTTTTACATATCTCCACGAATCATGCATTTTCTTAACAGAAAAAAGTATTTTTAGCATGATGTCTGTCCGTCCGTCCGTCCGTATAGATGTGTACAGCCTGAACGGCGCAACGGATTTTGATGAAATTTGGTATATTAACTTAATGCATCAGTGGGATGAATTGATCAACTTTTGGTGCAAATCCGAAAACCGGAAGTGGTACTATTAGCGATCGACGATAGGAAGGGAAGGGTTATTTTCACACCAAATTTCACATGAGGAGATTTTTTACATATCACCACGAATCATGCACTTTGTATTGGTTTTATCCTCGAGAAAAATCATATTTATTAGTTTTTTCTTGATTTAAAATTATATGACGTCATCCAGTCATTCATGACGTCACAGCCTGGTCTTGCATATATATTATAAATAAAATAAAATTAAAAATGTTTATATTTATTATTTATTTATCCATATCTGTTTTTTATTACATTAATAGATATATTAAAATTATTTGAAATTGTTTCTGTAGATGGAAATTACTTTACTTCAAACCGTCGGTCGGTTCGGACCTGGCCACAGGTCAACTTATTTTCTTTATTGACCTAAGTAGAATTTTATTTCATATTACTTGTTAAAGTAATGCATTGGTTTTCAGGAATTTGTCAAGCTTTTCACCTACCCATTCATTGGAGAGACCTCTCCTTTGTTCCAACCAATCAACCTATTATAAATAGTATATATTAACAAGTTCCTTCTCATTCGCTCTCAGGTATTGGCCCAACAATACAAAAGAATCCATTTTCACAGCAAACAAACATTTCATTCCTACATGTATCTCTAGCAGGGTTTCCTAACCACTTTTAAACTTTTTTCTAGCCCTATTATTTTAATACAGTTCAAGTATATTAATAAAATATAACATAGAATTATGAGCTTTTAATAGAATATTTTATAATAAATTTCCAACAAAGTAAACATTTTTATTATATTAGTAGTAGTAGAGCTAATATTTAAAAAAAAAACTTATAATTCAATATTTTATAAATTAATAATTTTATAAATGACTAATAGGAATTAACTGAAAAAATTAATATGAAGTTTAAGGCTGATGTTTTTTGATAACGTTTTTGATATCAGTTTCAAATTTCAATTAAGAATCAATTTCCCAACTTTAGCATACGATAATATATCTAATCAAAATCTTAATGTTCAAATAAATTTAACTCAATCAATAAATTATTTAAATTATATATTATTTATTTTAAAACAAAAGTTCCAATGGAAAATGTTTTAAAAAATATCTTAAATGATTATATAAAGTACCCGGAACACTGAGTTATCGTTTGACCCTTTAATAAATATTGTTATACAATTTTTTAACTTTGTATTACAATTATTAAACGGTTAAAGCTTTGGTGGTTGTTTTTATTTATAACGGAATTTTGTAAATTAAACCACATATTGATATTTGTTATTGTAAATTTATTCAAAAAATACAAAGTGACAAGTGACAAGCTCGAACAGTGCAGGGTCATTCCACGTCAACTCATCCAGGCCGTTTCACCCAAAATCTCAGATTTTTATGAAAATTGGTAAATATGTTCTATTTATAAATATGAAAAACACCACCAAATTTTAATTTTTTATCTCACATAGTTTTTGAGTAATGGCAGTTTAAAGATTGGCGTTTTTAAATTTCCGAGCCTCGGATAAGTCCAAATAAAACGTGTATTGGAGAAGAAAATAATTTCCCATTCACTTATTTAACCTCCTATCTTGTTGAAATTTTTAAGGCATGTTCTTATAACTATGAGGAATTGTAAAAAAAATATAACGGACCCCAAAATATTTTTAAAAAAATTATATGTTGGACATTATAAAAATTTAAAATTACAAACAAGGTTTAGCGTAAAATGAAATATCACGACAAGGGAATGAGATAATCAAGAACTTTTTTTTCCTAAATTATCTACATGAAATGGGCTTTAATTTAATAAAATAAAAGTTTTGTGTATTTGCCTCCTTCTATTTACTAAGACCACTGCAAGTTACAACACATTAATTATGAGCAATATGAGAGTCTCAATGGCTGAATATTGTTAATAATTAGACATTTTAATATAAATAAAACATTTTTACCTAAAAATGTCCATCGAAGGAAAGTTTAACAGCATTCTTACAACCAAAGTTTGAAAACTATGAGGAAGAAGATAGGATCGAATTCAAACAGTGTGTAGCTACAGACAGGACATAGATGATAACTCAAACTTCAACCACACACACATTGATGAATTTATTGATGAACTAACAACAAAAATAGAAAAATTGATCCCAAATTCTTATATTGCAAAAAGTTAGTCGAGCTATTTTAAAAGTCTAAAGGATAACTGCGCGCCAAATCAAGCCATTATATCAATCAATTGACTTCAGCGAGAATTTCTCTTTTGTGATTCAAGATGAGGTACAGGGTTATCATTGGATTCTAACAGGGTATCTTGAATCTTATAAACCATACAAACATCATGATTTAAGTCATCGGAAATTATACAATGTGATGAGACTATTTTTTTGTCATCAACACTCATGTTAATTATTACTGGGTGAACAGTGCAGGAGTCTGAGTTCCAATGATAAATAGTCAAAAATTAAAATTTGGTGGTGTTTTTCATATTTATAAATAGAACATATTTACCAATTTTCATAAAAATCTGAGATTTTGGGTGAAACGGCCTGGATGAGTTGACGTGGAATGACCCTTCAATAATGTATCTAGAGATATAGATATTATAATGATAATATGGTGGGTTGAAGTATATAAATATATAATAACAAATCGATTTAAAAAAAAAAATAGAAAATTATATTATTTTTTGTGAAATATTTCATTAAAATTTAAAATCTCCTCAATCATCGTCTACACGGGAAGATTTTGGATATTTAAAAATGGACGTCTGCGGGTTTTCCAGAAGAATTTTAAAAAATCTCGGATGAATCATAGTTTTTAGGCTACCTAATGACCCATTGAGAAATATCCGAGTGCTTATGACGACGAAGAGTCTTTTCGGTCTCCATTATATTATACACTATACTATTGACAATTTGATAATTGATTTTATCTAAGAATATTGAATATCTCTTTTGCAATGAGTCTAAGGGTTAATTAATAATTCAGATTAGAATAAATTATTACTATAATATAATATATTATAAATTTGTCGTAGAGTAGATAATGATATCATTTGGGATAAGATAACCACAAGGTAGCTTTGAAAGCCGAACGTTACTTCTAATCCTTTATTCTTCCTAACCAAATTTGTACAAATTGTGGTAACTTGAGGCAACTACAAAAATGGTGACTCCGAGGTTCCTACATATATATATACATATATATGTATGTATATGTATATATATATATTTTCTAGTCAACGCAGCTTCAAAACCAGATATTGTAGGTGGACAGAAGGCTGAGGATGGACAATTCCCTTATATGGTAAGTACAATGTATTATAATTAATATAGAATATTTTAATTATACTAAAGTAATATATATATAAATGACATTGAACTCCCTACATTTTCTTGCACTTGCGAAATGTTTCAATTAACAAAAATAAAAATTTTAAAATCTAACTTTACATTTTTTTCTTATATGTTAAATTTTCACATTTTTTTTTATTTTTATTTAACTAAAAATTTCCAATTGATACATTAACACGTTCCCGCCGGCATATACAACCGGTGGTACATGAATGGTTGGTCCCATCGGGCGGCGTGTACCACCGGTGGTACATGTGTGATTAAAGTATCTAGCGACATGAACATAGTGTAGATCATGTTCAAATGCCACGAATTGATTCTAATATTTATTATAAAAATTTTTATTATATTATATTATTATATATTATTAAATTATTTATTATATTATATTATAAGATATTTTATATAAATATAATAATTATCCAGCCGTGGTGCAAGGGTGATTGGTCCCATTGGGCGGCATTTACCACCGATTGTTGCCTGATTATTGTATCTTGCGACATGAATATTTGTGTGGATCATGTTCCAATGCCATATATTGATACTATTATATATTATATTATATTATTATATATTATATTATATTATAATATATTATATTATATTATTATATATTATATTATATTATATTATTATATATTATATTATATTATATATGATATTGTATTATTATATAATAATATATATAAATATAAAAATGCATTAAATTACTTTTTTACTTGTATTTATATTTTTTATTTTTCCATTTTCAAGATAATATTTACATATACTGTTGAATTCTGAACGTTACTAGTACTATACGATTATCCTATTGAATATAAGAAGAACTAACAAATTAAATTAAATGCAATTAATTAAATAATTAATTAATTTAATATATTCATAATAAATAGAAATAAATAAAAAATAGATATTTTACATTATATATGTATATTCTATCCATTGACTATATATTAAAATGAATATCATGAAAACATTTAAAAACAGAAAGATGGTTTTTTCCACTTGGTTTTTAAGGAATTTTTAAATATTAAAATTATCAATATAATTTCTGAAAAAATATTTGTAATTGCCGGTCCTGAGTTCTAAATGTGCTTAATGAAATTTATATTCAGTGATATTGGCTAATTGGCCAATATCACTGCCTATATAAGAGGTGACGTGTCCCAACATGCATCAGTCCGCTTGAATCGGACCAAGCGTACGGTTACTTGAAAACGACTGCAGAATAAGCAGTTGAAACGTTGTACAATTATTTTAATTTAATAAATAATTTTATACAAATAATGTGGTCTTTTAATAAAAATGCTCTTAGAAATTTATATTGATTATTAATTATTAGACAAATTATTGAAATATGAGTTGTGTCACATAAAATGATTTGATCAAAATTACAATATCGGTTATTTATAATCTAATCCTGAACAAATGGACAAGATAGGAGAGCCCAATTCTAAGTTTAATTAATACGAGTAAAGTAACCAATTTATTAAATTGTTTTAATCATAAAACCTGAATTTAACAAGATTAGTTTTAGCTAACTCTTCCATTGATATTTTTCTTAATGATATTTATTATGTAGTCGCACATATTCATTATGTTCTTTTATTGGGAGCTGTGTTTGCTATCCTAGCTGGATTTATTCAATGATATCCGTTGTTCACAGAACTAAATCTGGATTGACACCACTCGACTATCTCGCAAAGTTGAATTGGATTAATTAACATATATTGTATTTAAATTAAATTTTATTAAAATTATAAATTATAAATTAATAAATATATATTAAACAAGCGCGTGTTTAGTTCTTTGTTGATGACACCACGTCACGTGCTGGCTCGTGATTTGCAGTGTTAAAAAATTAATTCCGGTACTTTCAGAAATTCAATCAAGCTGAAATTCTATATATAGCAGTTTTATACTTTTTTAATCATGTGAAAAACTATTAAACATATATCTTTATTTTTACGGTCACTTTAGAGGAAAAAAATCAAAACCTGGTAGGTAATGACCCTCTTCCGGTTGAACTACATTTCAAAAAAGTTGATAGAAAGCTACGAATTTTCAATAAGGCCCGTATACCAAATTTCATGATTCTAGCTCAAAACGTTTTTGCGTAATCTTGTCTACACACACACACACACACACACACACACACACACACACACACACACACACACACACACACACACACACACACACACACAGAGAGAGACATTTTTCTCAACCTCAAACAAAATGTCGCACTAAATGAGAAAACACCAGCATTATAGGCAATTAAAATATTCTAATAATTAAAATATTCTATTTATTAAATTTATTCTAGGTATCGCTCCAAAATCCTTATGGAATTCATTTTTGTGGAGCCTCATTAATTAATGATCAATTGATTTTAACTGCTGCTCACTGTTTAAAATGGTAAACTGTAAATATATTTAATTAAATTAAAATTATTTTTAAGAAAAAACAAGTAATAATATTAGCAAAAATAGAAAAATATAAATAATAATTATAATTCCAACAATATTTATATAAGTTATATGTATTTATTATTTGATATAACATTAATTAATATTTTAATATAATATTTTTTTATATAAAAAAAATATAATATAATATAAAAAAATATTAATTTAAGCAAATTAATTATGAATTTATTTTTGAGGTTTTTAAAAAAAGAGTTCCGAAATGAGATTACCTTTACTTTTTATTACGAGGGCAGTATGATAAGTACCTGTGTTAAGCAAGAAAACGCATTTTTTTTTTACTTTTTTTTATTTGTTTCTCAATATAATCTCCTTTCATCTTGCTACATTTAGTCCAACGGTAATCTAACTTTTTCAAGCCATCCAAAAAATATAATTTGTCAAACTCCGCAAAATAAAGCGTTAAAGTCTACTGTTTTGATTGTTCTTTCATTTCTGGCGATTTCTAGAGATGGATCTATGTTCCTCCACAGTCACACAACGCCGTAGAAACTCTTTTGGATTGCGCTTAAACTTGTCCAAACAGTGCTCCGAAGTTGTCATGCGATTCCGTTTTTGTTCCACTGTGAGCAAACTCGGCACCCATAGCTTTCTCATGCCCAATTTTTCGTGTAAGATATTTTGTACGCATCGATTGAGATGTTTACAATGTCAGCAACCTATCTGATCTTCACCCGGTGATCTGCTAACACGATATCATGGATATTGTTAACCATACCCTCAATTGGACGGCCTGGGCGCTCTTCATCAAAAGCTGATGTCCGGCCACACTTGAATTCATTAAACCAAAATCTGATGGTAGTCATCGAAGGTGCATGGTTCTTATAAACCGCATGTGACTTCACTTTGATTTCCTCACATGTCTTCCCATCCAAAAAAAGAAATCAAATCACTGATCGATAATGCTCTTTCTCCACGGTGACGACTTAACGACTTTCAATAGCTATCAAGACAAAACTACTCGATAAATCTGTCTGAAATTTTGACACTAATTGTTTTAAAGATGGCGTTAAATGATGACATATACATACTTTTTGTGTTAGCGGTGACATCAGTCGCCAAACACGGGTACTTATCATACAGCCCTCGTATCTAACAGTTTATTTATATCATTTACAATATGTATTGTATACATTATACCAGGTGTAGAAGTATGAAACGGGAATTTCTCGCTATCAGTTTAAAGACCGTAAGACCGCTTCTGTGCCGCTATCTCCCTCTAATACAGTGATTCTCAACCTATGTGCTACGAGATTATCAAAATGTGCCGCCAAATTATTACAAATGTAAAGAGGCTCTTAAACATTTCCGACTTTTTTTTATAAATTTTTTCATTTTGATTCTAAAAACAAAAGGTAAACCGTTTTTGGGACCACTTTTTTCAATATGACTTTTACACTTTTCTTTTTCTTTGTGTGCCGCCAAATTTTTAAACCGTTAAAAGTGTGCCACGGTAAAAAAAAGATTGAGAATTACTGCTCTAATAGCTTACGAAGTTTGCCAACACACAATAACCTAAGTTTCATACACCGGTATATTTTTCTATAATCAATCATGTCGAGTTTTGAGCTTATGAACTAAGATTTGCGAACAGCATTGGTTTTCTGCTATCATTTGAAGAAAACTGCTGCAGAATTGCATTGAATGCTTGTTGAAGCATACGGTCAACATGCTCTTGGCAAAACTCAATGCTTTGAGTAATTTAAAAAATTTAAAAGTGGTGATTTTGACTTGAGAGACAATGAAAATAATCTCTTAATTAAAATATTATATTTAGTTCCGCATGGAACCTAAATATAATTTAATTTGAATTTCCGCCCTTTTGTCTAGATCTAGATATATATTTATGTATATTAATTAAATAAAAGTAATTATAAATGTTAATTTTAATTAATTATAAAATTAATAATATTAGTTGTAAGTTAATTTCATTTGAAACTTAAGTTATTTTTATTATAATAAATCAATATTTTGACAACACACCTCCTTTACCACCCCTAACGAGTGACCAGTCCCCCCCCCCCCTTTACATCTCCTTATAAAAAGACACCACCAGCTTTTGTGGCTCCTTGCCTTTTTGCCTGCCTTGTTGTTCTGCTCGCTTTGCCTGTTGCCCTGGGTCCATACGCCGCCCTCGCAGTCTGTGCTGCTTCGTCTGCATATTGAGACCACGTCTGTTGAGTGAAGCTCAACGAGAGGCTATTATCGTTAGCGAGCCAGCTCATTAATTGGCTCAACGGTGGGACTATTCTTCGACATTGAATCCGTGTGGGTCCATTTAACCAGTTGGAGACTCGAGGGGTGTCCAAAGACAATTGATCGTTGGACCAATTGGACAATCAGTAATCAGAAGAGAAGAAATCCAGGCAACGAATGGCGGCGAATTCCCTATTCTAATTCCCGTGGTCAAACAGATAAGTGAACTTATTCCCCGTTTGAACTATATTAATTTTCATATCAAAACATTAGATTTAAGTTGTTCTATAGATTTAGGTTATCCTAATATAATTAACCGTTTATTAATTTAAATTTTAATTAAAATACTGTAACACTTGTTTAAATGTTTTTTTTTTCTTTAGTCATTTTTTTTATCCAACCCGAATCTTTAATATCCTAACAAGATCTTTTTATACAGTCCACCCAGATTTCAAGGAGCGATAGAAGTGAAGAGTTATCTAACGTATTTTTATTAATCCCTCTTTTTAGCCCTTCGAGCAAAATTAATAGATATTAAAGATTCATCCCGTTCCATTTAATCCAACTTTCGATTTTCAGGAACAAAGGCTTTCTTTAAATATTTAGGTATTACAAGCCGTTAATAGATGTATCAAGCGGATGAATAGAGATCTAACAATTCCTCGTTATGCAGTCTTCGGCATTCCCCGGAGACCTCATCTTTCTTTGACCTAAAAATGCTGGGAAGAATGCTATTTTCAAATACTCTAAATCTACTCTCGTCTCCTGAGGTCAAAATCCATGTCTCACACCTATAAAATACAATTGGAAAATTATAAAATATAATATAATATATATAATATTTATTAAATATGTACATTTCTAATTTTAATAAGTATAAACAATTTTCAAATAAAATTATCTAAGTATTAACTATCAATACAACTAAAAATGAATTCTCATATAATTTAATAAAAATTAAATTGAAAATTTTAGGCCAGCGGATAATATTAAAGCTGTTGTTGGTACAAATCAATATGACAAACACCAAAATGGCCAAGTCGTTAAAATAGCAGAATATTTCGTCCATGAGGAATATAATGGAATTAATACTAATGATATCGCGATAGTCAAGGTAAGAATCTAAAATAAATATTAAAATTGACTGATTAAAAAGAATGATTATTTTAATATATTATATTCCATTAACTGTTTTAGCTGGCAAATAAAGTGACATTGAATGACAAAGTGAATCTTATCATGTTACCTTCAGATAATCAACTGATTCAAGAACAAATTGAAGCTACATTATCAGGATGGGGTAAACTGAAAACAGCTTTGGTTTGTAGTTATATAAAGTTAATTAATTTATTGATTTTTAATCCTTAATTTCATATGTGTTTCACTGAATAGGACACTATACCATCTGATTTGCATTATGTGATTTTAACCATCTTCAGTCATGATGAGTGCAACAGTATTTATGGATCGGAAATTACAGATAATCAATTTTGTGCAGGTCAAATGACTGGAGGAAAAGGACAATGTAATGTGAGTATCATTCATATAATAAAAAATATTTGCTAAATTTTGTATAAGAAAATATTTAATCGAAAATTCAAATCCCCTGATATAATTTTGTTTATAATTAATCATTATTTTTCTATTATATTTTCTCGTTATATATTCTGATATTCCATCATTTTAAACTCTTATCCAGTGCCGGTTAAAGGGGCAGGCGTCTTTTTTTGAGGGGCGCCGATTCAAGAATAAAATATTTTTTTACATTCATTATTTAAAAGAGAATTTGTATGAAATGTGGCCTAATTTTGTTTTTCCCGGGGCGCTCAAAACCAAAAAACCGGTTCTGCCCTTATATATATATATCATCAAGATTATTATTTTTAATCTTCATAATACAATTATTTAATTTATTTGAAATACTTCATTAATTGGTTGGAGTAACTAAATTAAATAATAAATAAATTTTATTTATCACAAACTAAATGATAAATATCATAATTTATCACAAACTAAATATAAAAGATATAGAATATAAAAATGTAGAAAAATTTAAATACTTAGGTTCTGTGATAACGAAAGATAATAATATTCGAGATGAGTTTATAGCGAGGTTACAATCGGGAAACGCCTGTTATCATGCAATAAAGGGGCTTATATATAAAACAATTATTTTACCTGTTGTATTATATGGATGTGAGGCATGGTCTATGACCTTAGGTGACGAGAGTAGATTTAGAATATTTGAGAATAGGATTCTGCTAAGCATTTATGAGCCAAAGAAAGATGAGGTCACCGGGGAATGGCGAAGATTGCATAACGAGGAATTGTATGTCCTCTATGCATCTCCAGATATAGTTAGAATAATAAAATCAAGAAGGTTACGGTGGGCAGGACACGTGGCTAGAATGGGAGAAGATAGAATGGCAAAAATTATATTGGTAAAATTACAAAATTTAATTATAATTGCTGCTGTATAAAACAAGATAGATTAAATTGATCCACAAATATCTACCATATTGTTGTTACAAAACAAAATAAAGGATTTAAATGAACAATTATTTTAGTGGAATAAATTATAGATTCCAATATGCAAATATAATTTATAATACCAGCAGTTTATAAACAAGACTGATGTGGTAAGTGAGTAAAAATTTATCATAAAATATTTGCGTAATACGCCAACAACTATATTTAGAAATCTAATTTTTGGAATAATATATATATATATATATATATGAATTGTACAAGCTAATAAAAAATATTTTATAAATTTTAGGGAGATTCAGGTGGTCCTTTAGTCGTCAATGGTATCCAACTGGGCATAGTTTCCTGGTCTAAAAAGGATGGAAACGCCAACTGTGCAATCGAAGGATATCCTGGAATTTTCACTCGAGTTTCTGCGTATCTCGATTGGATTAATGACATTGTGGCCAGTCACTCCACACCAACATTAGGTATTCATAAAAATGAAGAACTATGAGTGAAGAATAAAGAACTATGACTAATAAATGACAAAGATTATCAAAATTATGAATAGCTACAAATTATATGTAGTAACATTAATTTCTCTGACTAATGTTTTAAGCCACGATTTTGTATGTATTAATAAAAATGTAGTGTAGTGTTAACGCAAAAAAGATCCCAATTGAAAATATGCTTCAGTGCATAAATCAATTCCCTTCTCTGCGTTAACAATGGGTTGTTATTTTTATTATAATAAATATATAATTCAAATATAAGGTTTAGTCAAGGTCGCCAGTTAATTTTGTTTTATCAAAAAGGAAAATTAACAAAACCTTTTAATTCAAACGATACTTACCAATAGACCAGTTAGACTCATATAATTTCTTAAATCATAAGAAATACATGAATCGTCTCTGGGTGATCCGAATTCTGCAGACACGAGGCTTCTAATTCTTATTTAAATAAAACAAGAAATAAAAACGCTGGAAGCTCTCCAACCACAATCAATTTAACCCACCTAAATTTCCTTAAGGTATAAAGAAAGAATTAGTAAATAAAACAATTTTAATCTCGTTTTTCTGATATATTTATATAAAGCAGTGTATATTATAAAAGTTAAAAGGATAAAAAAAAGCAGTATACAATTAGGTTTGCGATGAAAGCAAATAAAGCAAATAATCCTAACTTAAATTAACAAATTAACAATTCAATAAAAGAATAAACAAATGAAGTATAATGGAGATCGCACAATATTTCTCCACTGGACCTCAAATATGTAAAAAAAAATTAAATTATGAAATAAGGTTTATTAAAACATAAACAAATTAATTAACATAGCAATCTTAATACAACCTGAGCAGCAAGAATTAAAGAAAGGAGAATTTTACCCAAAAAACGGTTTCTGTTCGAATCTGAGAGGTTTTCCAATTCAACCTCTCAGCAGGCAGACCAAGCAACAAATAGGCAGATATCCACATGGAAAGCAATGACCAAAAACCCAAAGACCCAAGAAACAAGACGGTACAAAAACATTCGAATTTTGCAACCCTGTGTCACGTGACCCGTCCCGTCTTCTATGACCTTAGACATTTCAAAACTTAAAAATATCCAATTTGCGGGAAATTTGATCTTGCTCAAACATGTAGTAATAAAAATCCATTTAAAGACAAAATTATACAAAAATTAATTTGAATAAAAAAATAAAAATAAAAAAAAATATTAATAATAAAAAAATAATCAATCAAAAAAATTTAAATTTAAACAAAAATCAATTAATAAAACAATATTTTTTTATTAATATTAAAAAAAGTATGCGGAAGGCAACGGGAAACCGCCGCATTAACAATTCCCAAGAAAAATCATCATGGCTGGGCAGCTTTTAAGGCTATCCTAGCCAAACTCCGAAAGGAAGACCTTAAGAAGAAAAGATTAAAAAAGTAAAGACCTGATTTAAGAAGTATTGCAAAAAAAATCGTAGTCCAAATTAATTAAATATAATTTATCAAAATGAAATCTCTTCTTTTATTTCATTCCTTATCCATTTTCCTTAATTCCCCCATACCGCCCCTGCAATCCTACATCTCCTGTCAATTCACGTACGAAGGCTCGAAGACAGAAGCCCACTCTCGATCCAGTCTTGGCAAGATGGCCACCAGGTGGGAGAGGAGGGGATTCAGGTCTCTCTCCCCTCGCTGCTCTGAACAGCGAGCGAAGGGGCGTGGCTTACCTCCCTTTCACTGGCTAGCTTCGCCAAGGCTCGGCTGTGACCGTCTGCATTCGGACCCCCGCACGTAGGGAAGAAAGGCATAGGTGGGTATATAAGCTTTGTCGTATATTCAAGAGGTGGAGGGGGGGTTCTCAAATGGACGACCAAGTTGTTGGCCTGTTATGTCAGATGGAGCTGCAGGGGCCCAATCGATAACAGATCACACCAGACGCAGGTCAATTTTAGTTGTAGAAATAAAAACATGGACGGCCTGTGCTGTGATCATTTTAATATCAATTGTCAACAAAATGGTTTTTGATGTAGGTATAATTTGTCCGTGATAATTTTATTATTATTATTATAGAAATATATAATAATAATTTATATTATATGTATTATTATAGGCCTTACTTGGCCTCCCATTTGGTAAAATGCTTAAATACTGTCTATGTCGCCTTCGCTTTGAAGACCACAATTTTTGCTCAGTGAAGAAGAAAAGATTAATTTGTAAATAGCATTTTATAATTTTAATCAATTTTTAAATAAATATTATCTATTACATAGAACATTGTTCGTTTCTTTTAGATATGTAAATTACATAAAAGATTTGTGGAATTTTCAGTCAAGTGAAAAATTATTTATTTGGATATAAAACCGACATTTCGGCAATACTTTGAAAAATTAATAATTGATTGCTGAAATGTCAGTTTTATCTCCAAATAGATAATTTTTTACTTAACAGAAAATGCTACAATTTTTTAATTCCCAATATTCGTTCTAAATAAATTTAAAAAACCAATCATCTTCGCTTTTTTAAATTTTTCTTTCTTTAGTCCATAAATGCTTTGATTTTTCCCAATTTGTAATATCACATATTCCATTGCTAAATTAAATAAAATTGGTGATACTGCGAAATTTTAACTCAAGAACTAGGAAGGAATTGTAGCTAACTCATATGTGTGATTACTGATGAAGTAGAATCTGATTCGGTCAGGCCTAAGTAAGAACCTCACTTTTAATGTCTTTTTTTTATTAAAATCTGCTTTCTAAATTTCTCTATTCTTTTTTATTTAAAAGATAATAGGGTCAAGAGGATATGAGTTAACGCCATTAACCCCCACGCTGCGTGGCGTCTTTTATAACATACGAGGCATACGACTTTTTCAATTTCCCGTCTCTTATAAAATGAAATCGTAACACTTGCAGATACCTGCAAGCCGGTATCAATCAGCTGATTCCTGTCGACATTTGAAACAACTGGGTTTTTTAGTTTTTGTTTGACATCCATTAATGGCAGACTACCTGGTGATTTGACAATAAGACAATAAGTGAATTGTTGATTATTTATTTCATTAAAATGTAAAATAATTCTTTTTCATCAGATGTGTATCTTTCTCCTATCTTTCTTTTTTCTCTTCTGTCCTTTGAATTTGGAATCAAAACAATATAAGATGAAATAAATTATTTATATAAATCTAAATTATATATATATTTTATTTATATATTTATTTTATATATATATATATACAAATAGAAAATACGATTTAATATAACACAATATAATTAATTAATTATATAAAGTTTAATTATTATTAATAATATTATTTAATAAAATATATTTTCTTATTAAATTTTACTAGAAATTCTCTTGTCTTTTAATATATAATATTAATTTAGAAAAAAATAGATAACCAATTGAAAAAATGAAATTTTATCATCTACTGAGAATAATAAACACTAAATTTATTTTTATCTTGTAAAAATATTTAACTTGATTTAATACATATACTGCCATCTATTCAAAATAATATACACTAGATTTATATTTAATTTCGGTTAAACTCAATAGATGACGCTAGCCAGATTATAGGTTTAATAAATTAGTCGTCATCTATTAAGATTAACTATTTCTTATCTATAAGTTGATTTATTCGAATATCTATGGGGCAAATATATAAAATCTGTTAAAAATGAATTTCTTATATACTATATACTTATTATATTAATCTTTATCTATGTCTGAATGATATTTTTATTTATTATTTTCAATTGTGTTGTAATGTTTGTTTATTTTACTTTTTTGGTATATAAATAAATGTGATTAATAATAATTTTTAATTGTAAACTATCAGTAAATATGATTTATTCTTTAAACTTTATTTTGTTACACTACAGTCCAGTGAATAAAAAATATGTCTATTAATCTGAAGACTTTATGTTATTTTGGATTTAATTCATAGAAATAATATTGGTGAGTTGTCTTTTCGTCTTCTTTTTAATATTTATTTAAATTATATTTAATATAACCTTAATTTATGAAACTTTGGCAAAAACACATAAATTATGCCCATACCAAAGAAGCTCTTAAAAAAGAAATGAATAATTTCATGGTTATTAAAAAGAATAAAAAAGAAAGAAAATTAAATTAGCATAATCACAATGATTGCTTTATATATTTTTTTATCATAGAATGATTTTGATTGGAATGATAATCTTATAATAGGAATAGATATGATAATGTTTTTGACGAATCTTAGAATAAATTATAAATTACAATTTTTTTATAAATGAAATTTTATTATCAATTTATTATTATTTCTATTCCTATTTATTTCTAGATAAAGAAAATAATCTACAAAACCATAGCACATGTGTAAATATATGAAAAACAAAAGCATCCAAATCCATTATTAATTAATATTAATATACCTATGTGCAATTTTTTTTTTCAAAAATCACAAGTCGTTTTTTTTCTAAGCTAACTCTTCAGTCTTACTTTTTTTTTTTTTTTTTTTTTTTTTTATGGAGGGGAAAATCCACGCGGACACCCCGCTGTAAGATGGTGTTCCAACGGGGTAGTGCCGGACTCTAACCGGCTAAAAACCCCCCCTTTTTTGGACCTTTGCAGGTGCCCCCCTGGAACCACCGTAAGGTATTACTTCAGGGGGGAGGCCCATCTACCCTCGGGGACCTATCAGGATCCGCTTACACGCATCGGCGACCGCGCGCCAGTTCTCTGGGCTGCCCAGCATTAACCCTATCAGGTTTTCAGGCGACGGTTCCTCGCCTAGCTCTAATGCAAGTCGACTTCTCAGTCGACACCATCTTCCGCATTCAAACAGGAGGTGTTCGGCAGTCTCGGGTACCCGGCACAGACCACACCGACCGTCGGTCGTCTTCCCAATCCTCGTGAGGTACGCACCGAAGTCCCCATGGCCAGTGAGGATCTGAGTCAGATAAAAGTCCGTCTCTCCATGTACTCTCAAAAACCATAGTCCGACGTCCGGGACAAGCCGGTAAGTCCACCTCCCACCATCAGACTCGCGCCACCTTGACTGCCACCTATCCATTAGCCACCCTCTGTTCAGCGCCCGAGAGATGTTATCGGCTCCATGGTTATATGACCGCTCGAGCGCCAACAGATCAATAGGGGGGACCGACGCCACCACCTGGGCAGCAACGCACGACACCGTCCTATATGCGCAGCAGATCCTGATTAAGAACCTCCGTTGCGTCCTCAGGAGTCTGTCCCTGTTTCTCTTACATCGGAGGGCAGACGCCCACGCAGGAGCAGCGTACAGCAGGATCGAGTTTCCCACAGAGTAGAGAACTCTCCTCACGCTACCCGTCGGACCACCCACCCTAGGCATCAGCCTTTGAAGCATCATGGCTGTGCTATCGGCTTTTTTGGCCACCATGTTAATGTGCTCACCCCAGCTTAGCCTTTTGTCAAGTATAACTCCCAGGTATCTGATGGAGTCCTTTGCTACCACTCTTATACCGGCGACCCTTATACTGATTTCGCCCACTCTCTTTCGGCCGTTCATTGAGACCATCTCGGTCTTTTCAGGAGCGAGAACAAGCTCTCTGCTCTCCATCCAAGCAGCCACCATGCCGACCGCCACCTCGACTTTCTCGATGAGAGCGGGCTTAGTCTTATCTATGGCCACCAGCATGAGGTCATCGGCGAAACCTATTATCCTGCAGTCTCTAGGGATCTGCAGCCTCAAGACTCCATCATACAGGATGTTCCATAGTAAAGGGCCCAGGACAGACCCCTGAGGTACTCCGCACGTGATAACCTTTGTTCTGCCATCGATCATCAGACTTCTTTCCGTGAAATAACTCTTTATTATTTCCACCAGATAATCAGAGATCCCCCTTCTGGAGAGTTCTTCAACTATGTGCGCCCACTGCGCCATATTAAAAGCGTTCCTCACGTCCAGAGCGACCCCTACACAGAGCTCTCGATCTCTGCCCCTGCCCTGTATCGACTTCTTTCCGTGAAATAACTCTTTATTATTTCCACCAGATAATCAGAGATCCCCCTTCTGGAGAGTTCTTCAACTATGTGCGCCCACTGCGCCATATTAAAAGCGTTCCTCACGTCCAGAGCGACCCCTACACAGAGCTCTCGATCTCTGCCCCTGCCCTGTATCGCACTGCGTGCCACGCGCGCTACCTCCAACACGGCGTCCGTAGTCGATCTGCCCTCTCTGAAACCGTATTGATCATCTGAAAGACCTCCTCTCCTAGAAATCTCATCCGACAGTCTAGAAGCGATCACGCGTTCCAAAACCTTGGCCACAGTATCAATTAAGCAGATCGGCCTGAAAGCCGTGCCCGCCGGTCCTCCTGGCTTAGGGATCAGAACCAGCGTAGCAGATTTCCATTCCCTGGGGAAAGTTGCCTCTTTGAGCAACCCGTTAAACAGCTTTGTAAAGACCTCCGGGTGCTGACTGATCGCCAGCTTGGTCATTTCCGGTGGAATGCCATCGGGACCAGGCGCCTTGAGGTTTTTCAACCTGCCGGCCGCCTCTACCACCTCTCCAGTAGAAAGCAAAGGAAGATCAAAGGATTCTCTTCTCTCCCATCGGACCTCCTCTTTCTCTGGGAATAACTTGTCGGCTATTTTAATTTTGTCCTCTATTTCCATTCTGATATTGCGCTGCGCGCCCAGCCTTTTACATACAATTTTATAGCCGTTTCCCCATACATCTTTTTCTACAGAATCAACTAGGTCATTCCAGCATTTTTTTTTTGCATTCTTCAGTCTTACTGAAATCAGTCTTTGAAGTTACTCAAAGACTATCTAATCTGATAAAAAACATATCTAAACAAATAGAACATTAGAGACATCAAATAGAAAAATAAAAAGTATTCAAGTAAATAAAACCAGCAGATTTATATAGCGATTTTTAAAGGAAATATAGATTTATTTGTTCATTTAATAGAGCTCGGAGCAAATAAAGATGATCTTGATAACACACACAGTTCTCCATTACACCTTGCATGTACTATTGGAAAAATTGATTTTGTTAAAGAATTGGTAATTCGAGATACAGAAATTTTTGTCCAAAATTCTGTTTCGAACTCCATTTATGCAAGCCGTTATATATGACTTTACGAATGTAGTTGAATATTTAATTGAGTTCAAGGCATATCTTTCTCAATCAGATATAAAAGATATCAAATTGCAAATATATTAATAGACATTCGTATTAAGATCAATTCTTTTAATCATGACCATCAAACAGCAAAACTACCAACAGATGGCGTGTGCCTTAACTTGAACATTCATATATGATAACAAAAAATGTAAATAATGTATATATATATATATATATAAGAGAATATCAAAATAAAGACAGAGTTTTTACCAAGTAAAGATGATCTTGATAACACACACAATTCTCCATTACCCCTTGCATGTACTATTGGAAAAATTTGTTAAAGAATTGGAAATTCGAAATGCAGAAATTTTCTCAATCAGATATAAATGGAAATTCACCTCTTCATTTATCAATTACAGTGATGCCTCGCATAACGAACGCCTCGCACAGCGAACGCTGCACACAACGAACCATAATGAATTAAATTTCATGATTCATACAACGAACTTCGTTTCACACAACGAACTCGCCCGAGCTTCCACGATCGCTGCCGTTGTATTGCATCCCCTTGCGCAGGCACTGCAGGCAGTCATTATAGTCACTGCACTTAACTTAAACACGTATCGCGGCAATCGTTCTTCATTACCATATTCAATTATCATTATCATTCAATATTTTATTTATATCATGGCTTTTAAAAAAAGCAGGAAGGTGATTTCTGTTGAAATAAAACAGAAAATAATTAGGAGTGAATCTGGGGTAAAACAGTGTGACCTCGTTAAAGAGTTTGGCCTCAGCATTATACCACTATTTACACCATTTTGACAAGGATGCAATCAAATCAGCCAAAGTAGCCAAAGGAGTATCAAAATTATTTCATGAAAAAAATAGGTCTTCAATCCACGAGGAAATGGAGAGGCTATTAGCGAATTGGATTAAAGAAAGGCAGGTGAAAGGTGACGTAACAATCCAAGATATTATCTGTCACAAAGCCAAGAGAATTTATGACGATCTAAAGAAAAATGTCCCTGGAAGTAGAAGCAATCAAGATAATGAAGAAGAATTCAAAGCCAGCAGGGGGTGGTTTTTTAGATTTAATTATATGTTTCTAAATATGTATCTAAATAAAAATAGTAACAAAAATTTTATCTTTTATTATGTCATCTTAGCATATTTTATGCTACAGAACGAATTATTTTTTTAACCTGTATTGTTATGGGAAAACGCGTTTCACATAACGAACTTTTCGCATAACGAACTTGCTCCTGGAACGAATTAAGTTCGTTGTGTGAGGCACCACTGTATATATAAAAGATATGAAATTGCAAATATATTAATAGACAATCGTATTAAGATCAATTCTTTTAATCATGACCAACAAACAGCATTAATTTTAAACGTTCCCGTTACGGAATTCCTGACACCATTACAACAGATCGAGGCAGGCAATTCGAATCTGAACTGTTCAAACAATTAGCTAAGTCAATGGGAATACAACACCAGAAGACTACAGCATACCATCCCGCAGCAAACGGCAAGATTGAATTGGCACCGTCAGCTCAAATCAGCTTTAAAATGCCATTTGACCGAGAATTGGGTCCCTAAGCTGCCATTAGTTTTAATGGGGCTCCGCTCATACGTCATCGGAAAAGACAAAGTCACACCCGCGGAAATGGTTTTCGGTTCTTCCATCAAACTCCCATGCGATTTCCTAGACGCAACCAAAATTAATCCTGACATTCCTTCATACGTGATAAAATTAAAAGATCACATGCCAAGCCTCAAACCAATCCCAACAGAACATCACACAAAAATCATTCATACACCCAGCTCTTAATGAATGTGAACTCGTCTTTGTGAGACACGACGCAATAAGAAAACCCCTACAACCAACCTACGACGGTCCTTTCAAAGTCATCTCGCGAAACAAAAAAATATTCGAGATACAAACTCAAAAAGGTAAACAAACCATCAACATCGACCGCCTCAAACCAGCATTCACATTGGCGGAAGACAATAGTTTACCCGATTATAATGGGACAAATCAGACCGACAACGAATCAACACCACCTAAGGATAACACCATCAGAACAAGATCAGGGCGAAGAGTCAAGTTCCCAGACAAGTTCGTGAGTGCAGTGTGTACGATAGTGCAGTGAAAAATGAGAAGTTACTACAACCTGGTATCGTAACCACGTTACTAGGAGGAGAGTGATGTAGCGTAACAAAACTACCAACAGATGGCGTGTGCCTTAACTTGAACATTCATATACGATAACAAAAAATGTAAATAATGTATATATATATAAGAGAATATCAAAATAAAGACTGAGTTTTTACCAAGCAATATTATCATTTATATATTCACAACTCTCACCACATTCCTTCCTCATACACTCTCCCCTAAATTAATTTTAATGACTTATAACTTTGGAGAAGATTGTTGGATTACTTCTTATTATTTTTTTTACAAAAACAAAAAGAAAAATTTAATATTTAATTAGACAATTCGGGAGCTAATATAAATCTCAAAGATAAAAACAAATTTACGGCGTTACATTATGTGACTATAAATAAGAAAATTAATTATTTCGGTATTTTCATGAGGAAATTTTCAATTTACAAAATATTTATGGTGAAACTCAAATGGATTTATTCCTAAAGTTTATAACTTAAGACTTAACTTATTTTTCTCTTATATTTATTATAAATTTATTAATATTTTAATTAATTAAATGTAAATTCGTTAATAATAAAAAATAAATGTAAAAAAAAAAATGTTATATATGTAAATTGGATAAATGTAAAATAAATAATTAATAAATGTTTTTTCCCCTGACAGAAAAATAACTATGGTTTGTATTATTATTTTCAATTTATTTAATTTTAACCAGTAAAAACATACTCATGTTATGTTTATTTTACTTTCCCTATTTTATATATATCATAGAGATTTGCAGTGTTAAAAAATTAATTCTGGTACTTTCAGCGATTCAATCAAGCTGAAATTCTATATATAGCAGTTTGATACAATTTTTAATCATGTGAAAAATTATCAAACATATATCTTTATTTTTACGGTCACTTTAGAGGAAAAAAAATCAAACCCTCTTCCGGTCGAGATACATTTCTCAAAAGTTGAGAGAAAACTAAAAACATCTTTGCTCAAATCATATGTTGCTTGCAATCTCAAAAATAACCTTTCCTTTTTAATTGTTAAGTTTTTCAAATTGATTTCCAATTTCTCTGCCATTATTAATAATTTGAATAAAAACAAATTGACATACACAGTGAAGAATAAATTCAATAAATTAATGTCTTGTAAAATTAATTAATTAATAAAATATCAAATTTCAATTCAAATGATTAAAAAAGATTAAGCTCTTTTAATAGACTTTGTTCTAAATAATTCGAATATAATTTTATCAAACTTGTATATTTAATATGAATTCAATAATTTGAAATTTTATTATAAGAAAAGGACAATGAAGTTTAATTAAAAAACTGTTCTATCAAATAACAAACAAAGCACAATACTTCTTATTATTTTTTTTACAAAGACAAAAAGAAAAATTTAATATTTTTGGCCTTTATTAAAATAATTAAATAAAATAGATAATATTTTCTTTCAAGGAATATATTTTATTTCTTAAACAAGGAGAGAATAAATAATATTATCTGAATAACAAGTAATTAAAGAATTCCAAATGTTCATAAATATGAACGAGAAATTTGGAACTATTTTCAATAAGTAAGGATAGTATCAGGACCCCGAGCCTCGGCTCGGTAATTAAGATAAAAAAAATGATTCATTATTATCTCTATTGATAATTAAAATCAAATTTGATTCAAAAGCTTAAAAGATTAAGATAAAAATAATCATGAACAACAACGATTAATTCACAAAAAATAATATAAAATATAAAAAATATAATAAATTCATTAATGAGTTCATAGACACATCATTCTCGGTATTGAGACAAACAATTCATAGTTGAATTCAGTGGCGTACCAAAGGGGGGGGGTGGCGGTGGGTGCGGTCCGCACCGGGCGGCACTTATCCTGGGGCGGCATTTTTTATATTTAGTTATAATTGTAAAAAGCAACTTATTCATTTCATATTTATTTTTTTTTCTTTCTTGAATAATAAATGATTATTATAAGTTTACTATTTGATTTATATAAATTATGATTAACTATATGATTTCGAATATTATTCCTCGGTGTATATAAATGCATTTTATGCATTTTTTTTTACATTTTGAATTCTAATTCCAAGAACAGGATAATAATTTTATTTTATTGTATTCATTAAAATTCGTTGAATTCGTAAAATCTTTACGATTTTGTTCGGCAATTTTTCCTAACTAAAATTTTTTGATATCAGTTTATAAATGTCATTTCTTTTGAAAAGTTTATATGATTACTTTGAAGTGATATACCAATATTTTTTTAAATCATCGATTTTTCTTTTGAAAAGCAGGGCCGGCGGAAAAAATATAAATATAAATTTTGAGAGCATTATACACGATTTTTCTAGTATGAAAGCTAGAAGAGTAAATATTATATAAATATGTTTACGAGTGCATACAAATATATGTAAAAAAATTTACTCTGTGTATTAATTAATATTGATTAAATTACTTAATAATTTATTTATGTGTATTAATTTATAAAAACCACTATTTGATTGACTTATGATAAAAAGGGCGGCAAACTGGAGATCGCCCCGGGCGGCAAACGTTATAGTTACGCCACTGGTTGAATTTTAACGTAATTTCAATATTTAAGATTTAACTTTAATATTCAAGTAATATGAAAAGCTAATAAGGATAAATATTTAATATTATCAAAAAAAAAATAACTTGATTGTTTTAATACTAAATATTGATAATTGATATTGAAAATTGACTAATTAATTAAATTATAAAATAATCTTTTAAAGAAATTTTTTTTTCCTATCTAGGTATACTCTATTCTTTTATTTTGATCCTATCCAAAATTTTATAAAAAGTAATTTTCATTCATTTAATAAAAATATCTCCAAATAAATTTTTATTAAAAACTATCTTCACTTTCTAGGATATCATTTATTTTCAACATAATTATTTAAAATTTAAAAAAAAAACTTTAAATTTAACTTGACTGTCAATTTTCATAGAATCTTAGAATCGTTCCTTTTTTTATATTCACTGATCAGTGTCACCCAGACGCAGTTCATTCGTTCATCCATCTTGTTTTGTTTACCTGTCATACTATTTTTATACATAGTTGTTGCCTTCTTAATATAAATATTTTGTGATTCATTTAATTCACTGAATTATAAAATCATAGAATTTCTTCGGCTTTGTTCATCATCACTTATTTATCTTCCTTAGTTTCTTAAAATCTTAGGTTTCAATATATTAGGATGTCATTCATTTCTTGACATTTTTTTAGGAAAGTGTAAAAAGACCCGGAACATGCAAGTGCAGTTACAACCCCTTCCCCACCCCCACCCCCACCCCACCGAAATACTCCACAGACAAAGAAATATTTTATAAACCGATAACATTAAACAAAATAAATTGGATTCTATAATTTAATAAAACGATTAAATTATTGAAAAAGGATAAAATTATTGGAATATGCCACATGTAGTTAGAATTAAATTTACAAAAGGACGTAGATATTTTAAAAGAAATATACACAATGAATTAATTATAAATAATAATTCGAATATAAAACAGGCTGATTTTGATTCTAATAATGATATACTGATAGTGACTTTAGTGATAGTGACAGCGAAGAAGAAATAAAAATTAGTAAAAATAAAAGTATTAATAAACATAGAGTAATTGAAAAATGTTCAACCAATTCGAAAATAAAATATTTAAATTTAATGATATTAATTCAAATAAATGAAATGGATATTATGTTGATAAAAATAAAATAATTAATTGTTTCAAATGTGTAATGAAATAGGGCACATATCAAGATCCTGTCCTAAAAATAAAGAATCTATCAATTCAAAATCAGTAAAGACTATATCAAATAATGTTAAAATTTAATCTACTATTCCATAAATTAAAACTATTAAATTAGTTAATGAATCCGATTTAAAATTGACTACTTACAAAAATGAGATAAGTGAGTTAATGAATATTTTAATTGATGATGATAACGAGGAGATAATTGCTCCTATTGAATATTCTCGAAAGGTTGGTTTTATATATCCAAACAAATAATTTTTCACTTACTGATAATTTCACAATCTTTTATGTAATTTACACATCTAAATCAAACAAATAATGTTATATGTAATATATAATATTTATTTAAAAATTAATTCAAATTATAAAATATTATTTACAAAATTTATGATGATCTCACTATTAAACACACATTTTTTAAATATTGTTTTCTTACACATTAATTTCAGTGATGTATTGATAAAATAAAAAGTAAGGGAACGCATAGTGGGAGCAAAAAAAGTCCTATTTTCAGCAAATTATTTTTTCCATATAAGTTTTTATTCTTTCTTATTCTTACTATACAAAATATTAACGAACACAAAAAAAGAAATTATAACAGTAGATTTAAGTGGGAGTTGTCGGGACATGAAAAAGTACTGGAACGCATTCCGGTTCTGAAAAAAAGTAAGGGAACGTAGTTCCCCCGCGTTCCCTTTCCAATACACTATTGGCTCATATTTAAAAATTAAATCAAAATATTATTTCAATTCATCTAAAAGTAAATCTAAGAAGAACGATTTAACAAGAGAGAGTGGGAGAGAGAACACATACCTATTGAAAATACGTCGTTCTCCTGCTTTTCCCTCCCAATACACCACTGTTTAATTTTCCACAAAACGTACCATCTTGATGTACATTCTGGGGTATCCTTCTAGGCCGTAATCTTTTATTCTCAATTGTATATAAATCATGGTCTTTAAAGTGAAGCGACATACAAAGTATTTAAGCATTTTACCAAATGAGAGGACAAGTAATCCACATTTCACGTAAATTATCATTTCTGGGAAAACAGAACATTAGTCCCCTTTCTACTGTAGGAATTGAATTTGGTATACAACCAATATGAGCACAACGAGAGATTTGCAAAACTATCAAATTTTATAAATTTAATATCAAAATAATATTTATTTAAATATATGTACATATAATATAATAATAATTTGCAGCCATAACCTAGTTAAATAATTTTAATAAAATATGTTAAATTATAATTTAAATCAAATAATAGTTATAATATATATATATATATATAAACATTTTATATTTTCCAAATTCTACGAATTTAATAGTTGCGGAAAAATTAACTTTACATAACTTATTGCAAAAAATATTTGAATTATTTATTTAAGTGTTCTCATATTATATTTATCTAAATATATGAAAGATATATTAGCCTAACCTTGGCGGAAACCAAGGTTAGTAAATTATATAGGCCGGCCATGTTGCGCGTCATACAGCGGACACAGTTGCTAAGGATGCTATATGAGCATATGTGAGTTGTTATCAAGCGTTGTAAACAAAGGGTATTTTGAATTTATTTTGGTTTATTTCTGCTGTTTAAACTGTTTCAATTTAAGTTTATTTATTGAAGTGAAACTTCTTTAGCGGCGTCCTGACATTTGGTTGAGAATGGAGAGTGAATTGAAAAATTGAAATTTCGTAACGCAAGAGAGAAAGAAGATATAGGTATAACGAGTGAGAATGAGATAGCCTCTATCTGCGTCTCCCTTTTGTGCTGTCTTTCGTTCTAATCCCCACTCTAGGTCCAAAGTCCATGACGCGCATGCGCGCTAGTTAAGTCATATATAATTAGCTGGAGTGTCTCCACTCGACTATCTCGCAATTTGAATTGGATTAAATAACATAATATATTATATTTAAATTAAATTTAATTAATTATAAATTATAAATAATAAATAATAAATATTAAACCAGCGCATGTTTGGCTTTTTGTTGATGGCACCACGTTACGTGTTGGCGCGTGAGATTTGCAGTGTTAAAAAATTAATTCTGGTAATTTTAGCGAATCAATCAAGCTGAAATTCTATATATAGCAGTTTTATACAATTATTAATCATGTGAAAAATTATCAAAAATATATCTTTATTTTTACGGTCACTTTAGAGGAAAAAAAATCAAAACGTTGTAGGTAATGACCCTCTTCCGGTTGACCTACATTTCTCAAAAGTTGATAGAAAACTATGAATTTTGAATAATGTCCATGTACCAAATTTCATCATTCTAGCTCAAACCGTTTTTGCGTAATCTTGCCTACATACATACACACACACATACACACACACACACACACACACACACACACACACACACACATACAGACATTTTTCTCAACCTTAGTGAAAATGATTCAGGAACCTTCAAAACGTATAAAAACATCAAAATCTCAACATCGAAAATTTTCGTGATCGCAATACTATCTCTGGCGAGATAGTAAAAATTGATATTTATATATATATATATATATATATATCGTGAAATAATTAAAATTCTCAAGTCAAATATACAGCGTGCACGCATACCGACGCATGTAATTGTGTGTGTGAACATGGTCGGCGATTCACACGCCAACACATACAGTTATGTGCGTCGATGACCATTCACGTTATTTATCCGAATCTCAACATTACTTTAACACTACTAAATCGATTTAAAATTATTATTGCATTTAAAACTGCTTTTCTCTACTCCACAGATTTCACTATGCCGAAAAAAAATAACGACCAAAATTTAGACGATATTATTTATTTCATACACCGTTCACTACTGGTTTATAGCCACACAGGTGCTAATGCACTTGAACGAGGCGAAGATAAAATCCCTCTAATTCTCTGGGGAGATTTTAATGTAAATTTTGGATCTGATGATTCGTTGCCGTTGATCAACTTTCTTCAAGAAACATTTGGTCTGCTTATAAATAACGATCCCAAGGAATCAACAACAAAATCTGGAACTACAATAGATGCTGTTTTTACACGTTATATAGAAAATATCGAATCACGAACATATATATCTTATTTTAGTTATCACAAGCCATTAATATCAGTATTACCAATTGAAGCACCAACCGACAATAGTACAGGCAATGTAGATATGATGATAGAGTAGATAATAATAATAATAAAGCGAATATTTGTTACGAAAATTTTATACTGTTATATGTCTTTCGAAATGATCCCTTTATTTTTCTCTATTTCTCTCTCACTCACACTCTCAACTAAAATTTATCTTATTCTCTAGATTGTAAGAAGTTTCACTTCCGCCACGTGTACGATGCTGCACATTTTGCTTTTTTTTTATTTTTTATTTTTTTCATATTTATAAAAGTTGGGTATAGAGGAAGACATCATTAGCAAAATTGAAACCAAGCGATTGCGGTGGTATGGCCATCTGATGAGGATGGATGACAGTCGATGGCCAAAACGAGTGTGGCAATGGGTTCCTGTTGAGAAAAGAAAGCGCGGACGGCCTCCGAGAACCTGGCTTCAGGACGTGCTCAGTGCGATGAATGCCCGGGGACTTCAGGAGGGGGACTGGAATGATAGGACGAGGTGGAGTGCGGGATGCGATAGGCGGAGTCATCCGTAGAAGAAGTCGCATATATATATATAAAAGTTTTCTATTTTTTATTTCATTAAGTGTTTGTTTTACACTATAAAACATATAACATAACATTTGGTTATAGTTTAGTTTTGTTTTTTATCGTTTTAAATGTGAAATTATTAATTCTTCATAAAATTTTAAAATAGTAGAAAATACCAGCAGTGATTCTTCATCAAATTCACCAGGTGTATCTGCATCACCAGATAAAGAAATGAAAGAACACATGATGGTATAGCATATATTGCAGGCTATTTAGCGAAAAAACATTTGAAAACTTTCAAATATTGAGGTAAACCTACTCACGAACTCGAAAAATCTTTACATAGTTATTTCATTTCACAATGGGTGGAACAATTATCATTTGGTGGTTTAATTAAACCATCCGACCAATGGTTATAACAAGTGTATACGATGGAAAAGTGGTTGACAAAATTGCACAAAAAATTATTCAAAAAAAAAACAAAAAAAAAAACAAGTATATTAAAAGAAACTGAAAAATATATAAAAAAGAAAGTTGCTACAGAAAATATTCCAGAACAACTTGTGAAATCTTTCTGTCGACAAAGAGTTTTTATAAGAATCAATTATTTAAATGCTAAAAAACGCATTGAAAATTCTATGAAACGTAGAAATGTTTCTATTAAAAGCTCAATATCAAAAAAAAAATAAGAAAAACTTTGTTTTAATACAGGAATTATATTTTTGTTGTGTTATTTTGGTAATTGTTTCGTTGAGTCCCATAATTTTTATTAATTAAACTAAAAGAGATCATGCAAAAAATCATAAGAAGAAGTTGTTTAGAATCATACAAGGAATCCGTTAAGGTAAGTTTCATGAACCCACCTAGCTGCGGGAGTCAACGGAATAATTTTGAGGGGAGCGAGAATCAAATTCAAAATTGGATTATATCAACAACTTGTATCTTATCCCAACGTTGAATTCCAACAACGACTTTTCGGCGGGGGCAAGGTGGTGGGTATCTTCCTTTTAGAGGAAATTTAATTTTCATATAATTATATATATATATATATATATATATATATAAAACATATATATATATATATATATATACAATGTTGTTTATCCAACTTGCAAAAATATAATCTCATCTAAACAGAGATACCCCCCACCTTGCCCCCACCGAAAATTCTTTGAACTTAATGTTTTAAAAATTAAAATTAAAAATAAAAAACTAATTACAATGAAACTAAAATTTATAAAACTTACCTTGACGGATTCCTTGTATGATTCTAAACAACTTTTTCTTATGACTTTTTGCATGATCTCTTTTAGTTTAATTAATAAAAATTATGGGACTCAACGGAACAATTACCGTTATTTTTTTAAGTAAATAAATTATATTAATAATAATCTAGTTTTTTTTTATATTAATCCTAATAATTCATAATTTCTTTTATTGTTATTTATTTTATTATTATTTAGAAATCTTAAAAAATATTAATATTTAAAATAAAAAAAATTACATTTTTTTTACACTGATTTATATGTAGTTAATAGTAGAGTGACCGCCGGGTGACGTCACGAGTGCTTGTTCGTGATTGGTTGAAAGTTACGGCACAACCTGTATACTTTACTAACCTTGGGCGGAAACAAGCCAGTGGAAGGGATAAAAGCAACGCCTCTTCGCTCGCTGCTTTGAGCACCTGAATCCCCTCCTCTCCCACAATTGGCTGACTAATGAATTGGTGAAAACTTACAAATGGCTGATCTCTGATGTCAAATCAAACTTCTACAATCATTGTTTATGAAGTAAATATAATTTTATTATTATAGAAATTATTTTATTATTAATTATAAAATTAAATAATATATGTACAAATATTAAAAAAAAATATGAGCTGTGGCAAGGCATAGAACCGACCAACGATTTTAAATAAATTAATTTTCAAACAACAATATATATATATATAGATATAATTTTAAAAACTTGAATTAAAATGACTAAATTATATTACCTGAATTTTTTATGTTTTTATTTATTTATTCTAGTAAATAATTATGAAAAAATAACTCTTTATTTAATATTGTTTAATTTAAATATTAAAGTGTAATTGAAATTCACTATAAATTGAATGTATAATAAATTGTTGAAATGTGATTTTAGAAAAGCTTTTTGTTTTTTCAATTTTATATTAATTGAAATAGAATTATTTTTTTTAAAATTATGTAGTATAAATGTTTTTTCTCTTTCATATTTAGATATTAAGAGACAGAAAAAGGTTCAGACATCGTTATTAGTAATAAATATTATTGAATATTTCTTTAAACAATTTTTTGGTTATTTAGACATAATTTCATATAAAACATCATTTTTTTTAAATAATTTTAACAAAAAAAAATAACCTAAAAAATTTTATTGGGAATGTTTTATTTTGTTAAATTAAAAGTTAAAAATTTAGGGTTGCAATTTACCCTGAAGGTATTGGAATTTTTAAAAAAATGAAAAACCCCATGTCCTACATAAGAGTAAACTATAGATAGTGAAAGTAATTAAATCATTTTTAAAAGAAATTTTAATAATTTGAAGAAAGGGTTGTTTTATATAAAGGTTCATTAATTAAAGTTTTTTGAAATTTAGAAATAATTTAATATAAAAATATAAATTTTTTTAAATAATTTAAAAAAAAAAAAAATTAAAAAATTTTATTGGGAAGGTTTTATTTTTTCAATTGAAAGTTAAAAATTAAGGGTTGAAATTTACCCTGAAGGAATGGGAATTTTAAAAAAATGAAAAAACCATTGTTCAATATAAGTGCCTAGATAAGATTGAACTATAGATAATGAAATTAATTCAATCATATCTAAGAGAAATTTTAATAAATTGAAAAAAGGGTGTTTTTCTAAGAAAAAACGTATTTAGGGGTGAATTAGAGCAAAACGGATGAAATTTTTATTCCCCCTATACACACACCCCCTACGAGAAATATCAATTAAAACAATATCCGATCATAAAAAATAGGGGTTGATTGTCATAAAATTTCATCAATATTTTTTTAAAAAAAGTTAATTTTTATTATGCCCCTTAGAGATAGGCAATTGGCATTATGGCTGCACGCGACCACGAAACACCCACTTTCCAACCCGCTTTTTATATATATCACTATAATTTCTATATTTCTTATATAATACATGTAAATATAGGATTGTATGAAAAAGACTAATTGAAATCTCCCAACAACGTTTGTATTAATAATACAATCATCCTACATTTATTTATACGCATATCGTTTCTATTTTTTAGATATATATTACAATAATAATTAATAATAAAAATGAAAATCTCATCTCTCATTTTTATTATTATAATTAAATTAATAAAACATATTCTTTTTTTATTCTTATCTATCTATCTGTCTATCATTTATATATTCTATCTATTCTTATTTTATTTTTATTTTCCTAGCATGATGTGTTTAGAATTCGATAGAATTTTAACCAATGATGAGTGGAAATAGGAAAAGAAGTGGGAAATAGGAATAAGAAATTAAATAAAAAAGTTTATGAATATTTTTGATTTTCTTTTTATTATAAATAATAATTCACATATAAACAATATTAGAATATACACGTAAACATGATAATACATTGATAAATAAAATAATACATAAATTGTTCTCATTTCTCTTGATATGTGAATTCTGTTTCATCTTTTTTCTTATTTTCTATTCATTGATGAACTTTTCATTCTGATAGTAAAGTTAACATGAGATAAAATTTCGAATTAAAAGAAATTATTCAAATATTTGTAAAACATATACGTAATAGAATCTTATAAAAAATAATAGCTAGAAAACCTACATGTAGTGTCATCTATTGAGAATAATTAACACTAAATTATTAGAGAACAAATAATTTAAAAAAAAATCTAATCAATTTCTATAAATATAATCATAAAATATATAATGATAATATAATCCAAAAATCTTGTTAATTAATAGAAATTAATTAATAATTAATTATATATGAAATATTTAAGCCGGCTACATGAATAAGTTACATTTTCATTTATTAAAAATATGATTTTAATTAATTATTTTCCCTCTCTTTAAACATATCCATTGGATTGGTAATTGTATATTATGTAGATATCTTAAATTTGCTTGAAAAATAAAAATAAAATAAGAATAGATAGAATATATAAATGATAGACAGATAGATAGATAAGAATAAAAAAAGAATATGTTTTATTAATTTAATTATAATAATAAAAATGAGAGATGAGATTTTCATTTTTATTATTAATTATTATTGTAATATATATCGAAAAAATAGAAACGATATGCGTATAAATAAATGTAGGGTGATTGTATTATTAATACAAACGTTGTTGGGAGATTTCAATTAGTCTTTTTCATACAATCCTATATTTACATGTATTATATAAGAAATATAGAAATTATAGTGATATATATAAAAAGCGGGTTGGAAAGTGGGTGTTTCGTGGTCGCGTGCAGCCATAATGCCAATTGCCTATCTCTAAGGGGCATAATAAAAATTAACTTTTTTTAAAAAAATATTGATGAAATTTTATGACAATCAACCCCTATTTTTTATGATCGGATATTGTTTTAATTGATATTTCTCGTAGGGGGTGTGTGTATAGGGGGAATAAAAATTTCATCCGTTTTGCTCTAACTCACCCCTAAATACGTTTTTTCTTAGAAAAACACCCTTTTTTCAATTTATTAAAATTTCTCTTAGATATGATTGAATTAATTTCATTATCTATAGTTCAATCTTATCTAGGCACTTATATTGAACAATGGTTTTTTCATTTTTTTAAAATTCCCATTCCTTCAGGGTAAATTTCAACCCTTAATTTTTAACTTTCAATTGAAAAAATAAAACCTTCCCAATAAAATTTTTTAATTTTTTTTTTTTTAAATTATTTAAAAAAATTTATATTTTTATATTAAATTATTTCTAAATTTCAAAAAACATTAATTAAAGAAATATTCCTTTTTTACTTAGTCCCTTGGAGATCGGAAATTAAGGTTACGTATGCATTCACGGGGGCAATTATTTTGAAATATTAATAGTATTAATATTATTATTATCATTAATTTTTGTAATACTTACAACTAATATTAAAAAAAAATAATAATAAAACTTACTATTAATAAAACGAAATCAATTATTATTATATAGTAATATTCACTTCTTTATAAAAATATTAATGAAATTTTATAACAATCAAACCCTATTATTTATGATTTAATATTGTTTTAATTCATATAAATTTTAATTCTAAATTTTTAACTTTCAATTGAAAAATTAAAACCTTCCGAATAAAGTTACTTAGTTTTTTTTAAAATTACTCGTATTTAAAAAGAATTACATTTTTATATTAAATTATTTTTAATTTTCAAAAAACATTAATTAAAGAACCTTTATATAAAACATTTCTTTTTTGAAATTTTTAAAATATCTTAAAATGACATTCTAATAAATAACAAATAAAGAATAGAAATAATATAACATAATATAATAAGAAATCTAATTTAAATTGAATAAGTATTAAAATAATTGATATACAAGTATAATTGATTGACATTTAATATTTGCTATTATTAAAATAATAAATTTATTTCTTTAGAAATTATTTTATTTTTTTCAATAACAAAAGAGGACAATTATCGGATTACATTTAAAATATTAATAGATAATCTTTTATCTATTTAAGCTGAAGTGAGATCTTTCGAGCAGTCATTTTGGCAAGAACTCTCAAGGAAGCAACATCTCCAATCAAATATACTCATGGATAACAATTATAGTCTCCAGATTGAATGTAATTTTATTTTTAATATTTCTATTAAATCATATGTATACAGGTCTATTGAAATACATACAATTGTAAGAAAAACTTTAATTAGAAAGTATTTAAATTACAAAAATTCATAATTTTATAACATCTAAATTGTTTTTGTACATATCCAATGATTAGAGATTTTAGAAAACGCAATCAAATAGATAAAAATTAAAGAATAGAAATATTATAATAATATAACAAAAATTTAATTTGAAACGAATAAAGAAATAAAATAAACAATAATACAAGATCTTTCAAGTATAACTGATTGACATTTAATATTCGTATTATTAAAATAATAAATTTATTGTTTATTTTCGTAATAGAGGATAATTATCAGATTAGAATTGTAATATTAATATATTAACTTTTTGCTATATTAGATGAAGTGTGGCCTCTTTCACAGAGTCACTTTAATAGGAAATGCCAAGGGAGAAACATCTCCAATCAAAAACCTATGAATGAAATACTAATAATAATTATAACTTTAATTGAGAGAAAATACTTATGTAAATGTAACTCTTTCTTTATTATTATTTAATTTAAATAGTTAAATAATTTGAATCGATTTCAAGAAAAAATAATATAAATTGTAGGGATGATTTTAGAATAAGTTTTAAAATTTTGTTGAAAAAAAATGTCTAAATATTTCATCAAATTTCAAATAAGTTTTACTTCTAATCATTAAATAATATTTATATCCTATTGCACTATTTCAATTTTATTTACTTATACGATATATATTATTATTAATTACCCCTTCCTTCTCATTCTCTGTTGTCTCAGCATCTTTATGTATCTTTTCTTAATTGCATATCACTTATTAAAAATTATTTAATTTGAATTTTTTATCATATCAATTAATTTAGTATATAAGAATAAAAATGTTTATCTCATCTATAATTTTTATCTCTTTCTCTCCTTCACTCTCTAAGTCAAAATTTTTATTTCTAGATTATGCTTGTTTTATTTATATTTATAAGTTAATATATACATCGATATTTTTTAATCAAATTTCGTTTTTTATTTGTTGTGTAGAGAAAAGAACAATTGAAATCTCTCATGAACCTTGTATTAAAAACACAATCATCCGACATTTTCTTATCAGCATCTCACTTCTTCTTTTTAGATATCTAGTAATTAATAATAAAAATGAAAATCTCATCTCTCATTTTTATTTTTATATTTAGATTAATAAAACATATTCTTTTTTTTATTCCTATCTACCTATCTATCTATAACTTTTATTTATTCTATCTATTCTATATGCTATTTTTATTTCTAGAATAATTTATTTAGAATTTAACCAATGATGATTGGATATTGAAAAGGAGAGGGAAATAGGAATAAAAAATTCAATTGATATATATATATATATATACATATGAGGAATAGAAATTTAATAGGAAAGGATAGGAAATATAACTTCAAATAAAAACATCATAATTATTTACATTAGTTTTTTTTATTTGTATTTTTTCAAAAATTAAAGCAAGTTACATATTATAATTATATATAAATAATTACAATATAAATACAATAACAAATACAATAAATACAATAAATAAATACATTATTTCTTGAATGATCTCATCTTGCCTTCTTTTTCTTCTTTTTCATTGATTTTTGGAGTTATCTTTCTGAAAAAATTAATAATTGAAATTAGATCAATTTTCGTTAAGTATAAATTTTTTTTATATATAAAAAATATAATATAAAATCTCAATTCTCAAATCTCATTAATATAATAAAAAACTAATTATATTTGTAAGAATAACTTTAATTTGCAACTTTGAAAGAAAATATTTTTGAAACTCTTTGTTTATTATTAATTAATTTAAATATTTAAATAATTTAAATCCACTTTAAAGAAATAAAGAAAATAAATTCTATGGATGATTTTAGAAATAGTATTTTTCCAAAAATATGTTGGAAAAATGTTTTCCATTTAAATTGAAAGTTTTAATAATTAAAAATTTATAATTTATAGTTATTCCGTAAATACACTCTTATTTCTTCAACTAAAAACTTTATAGACAGATTAATCAATGTTTATATATATATATATATATTGTCAAAAAATCTTCAATAAACCTTTTAGAGGAGAGGTTCCTTACTCCCCTTCAGAGGAGAGGTAGTGTCTACTATCACTACTAGTAGTAGTGTCTACTATCACTACTATCTATTAGATGGTTCTTATATATATACAACTAATAGATAGTAAAGAGATGTGTCTTGTTGACCATCCACCTCCTCAACCAACCAGCCCAATAGAGTGTCTTACTTATATAGCCAACAAGCCTACCTCTCCTCTGAAGGGGAGAGAGGGGTGGGGGGTGGGGAGACACCAGCCTAGGAGATATATGTTTTTTTTAAATGTATGGCAAAAAGTTTTAAAGAATTTTTATTGTTTTTTGAAAAAAGATTTTTCTATACACATGAAAACATTCGTTGACTTTTTTATTTTTTTTAATTGCGCCTTGCATATAGGCAGCCTATTACTCCTACTTGGAGACGGACGTTTTTGTAAAATGTATGGCAAAACTTTTTAAAGAATTTTCATTGTTTTTTTCATATTTCCATACATATTTCCATACATATGAACACGTCGGCTCAACGACTTTTTTTAAAGTGTATTAGAAAAAAATTGGAGGGTTTTTATAAATAAATGGGAAGGGTATTTGTTAAATCTTGCAAGACTTCTATCACTGACTTTTTTCGGAGTATCTACTATGTAAATTATTATTTTTAATGAAATAATATATTTTTTGTAACATTTTTCGATATTTGATCATTTTTTTCAATGAGATTTGTATTTTCCCTTGTGTCTTTGTACAATTAAATAATTATTTTTTGCATATTTATATTATTAATATTATTTATATTTTAACCGTTGAAAATTGAACTTGGCGATTTTTCGACGGTCAAAACCGTGGCTTATCATTATTATTTTGTATTCAATAAATTTATTACTTAAAATTAAATAATGGTATTTTTCTAAATAAAATCATTAATTTGACAGCTAATCAAATATAGTAAGTGAAAGCAGATAAGATTTGTCAAAAAGACAATAATTTTTTAATAATATAAATAAATTATTTCCTATTTTGGGTATTTCAACAAATTTCTATCACAATTTAGCAGCATGGATTTGTCTTTGTAAGAAAAAATAATTTTTAAGGGTGGTGTTTTAATATCTTCTCTCAAATAAAGTTATAATTGTAATTATTATTTATCTCTAAATTTTTGATTCAATAGAAGGTATAAAATTTTTATAGTGTTATTCAGGGGTTTTTGATTGGAGATGTTGCTTCCGAAGCATTTCTTGTCAAAGTGTTGCTTCCTTGAGATTATATATTTATTATTTCAATGAAATTTCAAAATATTTTATTATGATTTTTTTTAGTTATTTTTTTATTTAATTTTTCCAAAAAATTTATATAGTTAATATACTTAATAAAATTGGACTAATATTATTATTTTATTATTAATTTTTCATTTTTCAGAAAGATAGCTCCGTACATCAGTGAAAAAGAAAAAGGGGAAGATTGGATTTTTCAAAAAATATTGATGAATTTTTTATGTTTCTATTTATGTATTTATTTATAATTATCATATGTAATTTTTTCTGTAATTTGTAAATTACTGCTAATAATAAAACAAAGAAATTTAAATAACTATGAAGCTTTAATTGGAAGTAAAAATTCCTATCCTTTCCTTTTATATTCCTATTCATCATATATACTCAAAATATATATACCAGTATAAATTAGAATTAAAATCGATAATCAAAATGTATGTAATTTTATGTATTTCAATGCACCTGTAAAAATAAGATGTAATAGAATTATTAAAAATAAAATTTGATTCAATAATCTGAAACTATAATATTTGAATGTTGTTACCTTAGGCATTCGATTGGAGATGTTGCTTCCTTGAGATATCTTGTAAGAATGACTCAGTGAAAGACCTCAGCTTAAATAGTAAAAAGATAATATTACAATTCTAATCCGATAATTGTCCTTTTTGTTATTGAAAAAAATAAAATAATTTGAAAAGAAATCAATTTATTATTTTAATAGTAGCAAATATTAAATGTCAATTAATTATACTTGTATATCAATTAATTTAATACTTATACATTAAAAACATACATTTTAAATATTTAAATTAAATAATAATAAAGAAAGATTTACATTTTCATAAGTATTTTCTCTCAATTAAAGTTATAATTATTATTAGTATTTCATTCATAGGTGTTTGATTGGAGATGTTGCTCCCTTGGCATTTCATATTAAAGTGACTCTGTGAAAGAGGCCACACTTCATCTAATATAGCAAAAAGTTAATATATTAATATTACAATTCTAATCTGATAATGATCCTCTATTACGAAAATAAACAATAAATTTATTATTTTAATAATACGAATATTAAATGTCAATCAGTTATACTTGAAAGATCTTGTATTATTGTTTATTTTAATTAACATATTTTATTTTCATAATTATTCTTTAATTAATTTTATATTTTCTAATAATATTAGACATTTAATATATTCAACAATATATTTCAAAGTTTCAAATTAAGGTTTTTCTTACATATGTAATTCTATATATTTCAATAGGCCTGTATACATATGATGTAATAGAAATATTAAAAATAAAATTACATTCAATCTGGAGACTATAATTGTTATCGGTGAGTATTCGATTGGAGATGTTGCTTCCTTGAGAGTTCTTGTCAAAATGAGTGAAAAATCTCACTTTAGCTTAAATAGAAAAAAGATAATATTTTTATATTAATATTACATTTCTAATCCGATAATTGTCCTCTTTTGTTATTGAAAAAAATAAAATATTTTGAAAAGAAATCAATTTATTATATTAATAATAGCAAATATTAAATGTCAATCAATTATACTTGTATATCCATTATTTTAATACTTATTCATTTGAAATTAGATTTCTTTTTATATTATGTTATATTATTTAAATTCTTTATTTTTTTATCTATTAGATTGTCTTTTTTATTAAACAAATCTTAATTGAATAAATACAACAATAATTTAGATCTTATATATTATTTAAAGTATATTTGAATCGTTGCAAACTAAAAGGTTTTTTGACGGTTTATATATATGAAAACATTAATTAATCTGCTTATTAAGGTTTTAGTTTCAGAAATAAGTGTATTAGCGGAATAACTATAAATTATAAATTTTTAATTATTTTAACTTTCAATTTAAAAGGAAAACATTTTTCCAACATAGTTTTGGAAATATACTATTTCTAAAGTCCTCCATAGAATTGATTTTATTTTTTTCTTTAAAGTGGCTTCAAATTATATAAATAATTAAATTAATTAATAATAAACAAAGAGTTATGTTTTCAAAAGTATTATCTTCCAGAGTTACAAATTAAAGTTATTCTGATATATTTATTTAGTTGTTTATTATATTAATGAGATTTGAGAATTGAGATTTTATATTATATTTTATAATAATTTATATATTTAATATACTTAACTTAAATTGATCTAATTTTATTTTTTAATTTTTTCAGAAAGATAACTCCATACATCAATGAGAGAGAAGAAGGAAGGGAAAAAGAGGGGAAGATGGGATTTTTCAACAAATATTTATCAATTTTTATTTATTTATTTATTTATATATAATTATAATATGTAACTTTCTGTAATTTTTAATATATTACTAATAATAAAAAAAAGAAATGTAAATAATTATGAAGTTTTTATTTGAAGTTAAATTTCCTATCATTTCCTCTTGAATTTTTAATCATCACTATATATAAATACCAATAGCATTTTTTATTCCTATTTTCCTCTCCTTTTCCAATTTCCAATCATCCTTGGTTAAATATCTATTGAATTCTAAATAAAGCATGCTAGAAAAATATAAAATAATATAAGAATAGATAGGATAAATAAAAGTTATACACAGTTAGATAGATAGGAATAAAAAAAGAATATGTCTTATTAATCTAAATAAAAATTAAAAATAATAAAAATGAGAGATGAGATTTTCATTTTTATTATTAAATATCTAAAAACTAGAAATTCACACTTTAAATAAGTTAGAAAAAACGATTTATAATTATAGTTGTATAGTATATTAACTTATATAGAATTAGCATAATCTAGAAATAAAAATTTTGAGTTAGAGAATGTGAGAAATAGAGAGAGAGAGAGAGAGATAAAAATTAAAAATTAAAAAAAAAAATTATTATTATATACTAAATTAATTGATAATAAAAAAAAAGTCGAATTGGCAGTCGTGGGACTGGCCGACAGAAGTGAAAACTTGTGCGTAAAAAATTTGAAAGCAGACGGAATGCGCACCAGCTTCACGAGAAAAATGAAATTTATATACGTATATATATATATATAAAATTCATAATTATTTTTTTCAGCAAACTGATTATTATTACAAAAATATTAAAAATACGATGTGTATGAATATATATATATATGTCTGTCTGTCTGTCTGTCTGTGTGTGTGTGTCTGTCAAATACTCAAAAACTACCCGTCCGATTGCGATGAAACTCTCAGGGATTGTTGTGGGCGTCCCAGGGAAGGTTTTAGTGTAGTTAAATCCAAAATTAATTTATCCAAAATTAATTTAAATAGTAATATTTTGGTAAAAGTCTATTTATGGTTACCATGGTTACATTGAAAAATTTACAATAAATAAATAAAAATAATTGGAAATCTTTTCAAATTATTATTTTGATAAATTTTATTAATATTTTTAATTTTTTTTAAACTGCCAAAAATAACATACCCATAATAATAGTTGTAATAAAAATAAAAATATAAATCACAATGTAAGTAAAATATTGAATCGTTTTATTTATATTGTTTCAATTATTGTTTGAATATTTATTAAATTTATATATAGATTAATTTACATGTTTAAATGTATATTTAATAAATTTATTTATTGATTCTTAATATTAATAATTCCAATTACTTTCTTGAAAATTTTTTTTATTTAAAAGCATATTCAGCATATCTCGCAAATTTGAATTGGATTAAATAACATATATTAATTTAAATTAAATTAAATTAATTCAATTATAAATTAAAATTAATAAATAATATTTATTAAACCAGCGAAAGTTTGGCTCTCTTTTGATGGCACCACGTCACGTGTTGGCGCGTGAGATTTCCAGTGTTAAAAAATTAATTCTGGTACTTTCAGCAATTCAATTTTCGATGTTGAGATTTTGATGTTTTTGATGTAATAAATAATATTTATTAAATTATAATTTAATTAATTTAATTTAATTTAAATTAATAAATATTATTTAATCAAATTCAAATTTGCAAGATAGTCGAGTGGATAGTGGAGTGTTTGGCTCTTTGTTGATGGCACCACGTCACGTGTTGGCGCGTGAGATTTCCAGTGTAAAAAAATTAATTCTGGTACTTTCAGCGATTCTATCAGGCTGAAATTCTATATATAGCAGTTTTATACAATTATTAATCATGTGAAAAATTATCAAACATATATCTTTATTTTTACGGTCACACACACACACACACACACATATTTAAAAATTAATTTATTAAAATATATATTATATAATATATTATATATAGTATATAATTTAATATATATATATATATATTCTGAAATTAATTTTAAATTATATAAATATATTAGAAATTAATTTAATATAATTTAACACATAATAATATATTAAAATATTTTATTTTATATATACATAATTTAGTAATACTGATTATTAATGTAAATATAAATAATAATATTTAATATGGCAAATATGTAAAATTTCGTAAAGAATGTATCAGAAGTTTAGTGTCTAACATTCTGGCGTATTGCGCATGCGTATATCGGTCGGTCGGTCGGGTCGGTGTCGTTTTGGAATCTCACGCGAAATCTATATTTTTTCCCCATCCGCAAAAGTGCTCAACGCCGCTAAAGAAGTTTTCACTTCAAAAAGAAAAGAAAATAAATGATATTTTAATAAGTGATATGCTAATAAGAAAAGATACTTGAGATGCTGAGAAAATAGAGAATCAGAAGAAAGGTAATTAATAAGAGTAATATTATATATATAAATTTCTAATATATATATATCGTATAAGTAAATAAAATTAAATTTATGAAATAGGATAAAGAATAATATTTAATGATTAAAAATAAAATTTTTATTGAAATTGGATGAAAAATTTAGAAATTATAGTGATAAATATAAAATGCATTTCAGTAGGATGTATTCCAAAGAAAAAATAATTTTTATAAAAATCAAATTTAAAATAATCACATAAAGATAAAAAGAAAGAAGGAAAAAAAAAATATAATTGTAAAATATAAAGTTCACATAAGTTTTTTATTTGTAGACTAAATAATGAAAAAAATTATTATTATATCAAATAGTTATATAAAATTGAATTTTTATATCTATATTATTAATAATTAATAAAAAAATAAATAAATTATTAAAATTTTTATCAGATCCTGTTTTTGAATGATTCCATTTCAATTAATATCAAAATAAAAAACAGAGTTTTCTAAAATTTTATTAACAAACTATTATAGAATTATAAAATATTTAAATATTTTCATAAGAATCTTCTCTCAATTAAAGTTATAATTGTTATTATTATTTACATTACCTTTGATTCAATGAGGATAATAAAATTTCCATGGATTTTTGTTTGGAGATGCTGCTTCCTCGGCATATCGTATCAAAGTGACTCTGTGAAAGGCCTCACTTCAGCTTATAAAGCAAAAAGTTAATATATAATACAATTCTAATCCGATAATTATCATCTTAGGGTATTGAAAAAGATAAACTAAAAGATATAATAAGAAATAAATTTAATTTTTAATAATAGCAAATTTTAAATGAACCTCATGTGAAGTAGTAATATAGTATGGTAAAATATCTTATTGATTGTTCGTAGGAATTAATTTTAATAAATATTTGAGCAGTGAATGTGCTATTAAATTTAAATATCCCATTAATTAATGTATTTTGTAAATTAGAAATAATTTAATATAAAAATATAAATTTTTGTAAATAATTTAAAAAAAAAAAGCTAAAAAGTTTTATTGGGTATGTTTTATTTTTTTAATTCAAAGTTAAACATTAAGAGTTGAAATTTACCCTGAAGAAATTGGAAATTTTAAAAAATAAAAAAACCGTTGTTCAATATAATGAATAAATTCAATAAATAAAATTGAACTATATATTTAGATAGAGAGACAGATAGATAAGGATCTAGAGATCGCTATTAGTAACAAAATATTAATCAATATTTCTTTACAATAGGGGGAATAAAAATTTCATCCATTTTGCTCTAACTCACCCCTAAAAATGTTTTTTTTAGAAAAACAATCTTTTTTCAATTCATTCAAATTTCTCTTAGAAATAATTTAATTAATTTCATTATCTATAGTTCCATTTTATCTCGGTTCTTATATTGAACAATGGTTTTTTCATTTTTTTAATATTCCACTTCCTTCAGGGTTAATTTCAACCCTTCTAACATCCAATTGAAAAAATAAACCATTTCCAATAATATTTTTTAAATTTTTTTCTTTTAATTTATTTAAAATATTTATATTTTTACATAATATTGTTTCCTATTGACAAAAACATTAATTAGAGAACCTTCATATAAAACCACCCTTTTTCAATTTATTCAAATTTCTTGTAGAAATGTTTTAATTCATTTGATTATCTATAGTTTACTCTTATCTAGGTCCTTATATTGAACAATGGTTTTTCATTTTTTTAATATTTCAATTCCTTCAGGGTAAATTTGAACACTTAATCTTTTACTTTCAATTGAATAAATAAAATATTCTTTATAAAATTTTTTAGTTTTTTTTAAATTATTTAACAAAATATATATTTTTATATAATATTATTTTTAATTAATAAAAAAAGTTGATTATGAAATTTTCTATAATATTTTTTTACTAATAACGATGTCTCAATCTTTCTCTCTATCTTAATATATAAATAAATGTAAAAGAGAGAAAAAACATTTCTCCTACATAATTGTATTATCATAATAATTATATTTTTAGTTTTTTTTTTTATTATATTTTCTAATAATATTTATATATAATATATTTAACGAAAATTGGAAAAAAATTTCGTCTTACTAAGAACGAGCACACCATACATCAATGAGAAAGAAGGAAGAAAAAGAATTGAATGAAGGGAACTTTCAAAAAATATTTATCAATTTTTATTTATTTATTTATTTATAATTATCATCTGTAACTTTTTCTGTAAATTGTGAATGACTACTACTAATAAAACAAATAAATATATATAATTATGAAGTTTTAATTTGAATTTAAAATTCCTATCCTTTCCTTTTATATTTCTATTCATCATATATACTCAATAGATATAGATATAGATATCGATAGATAGATTTACCACAATAAATCAGAATGAATAAAATTTACCAGTGAAATAAAGAAAATAGAAAGAGAAAGAGAAAATAGCAAAATAATAAATTATAGGTCATCGAATAATTGGACAATATATTGAAACAGTACGAATATACATCTATATTGAAGAATTTTTATGTTATTTTTATAAAAGATAATATAAATGTAAATAATAATGAAATTTTAATTTGAAGTTAAAATTCCTATCCTTTCTTTTTATATTCCTATTCATCATATTTACTCATTATATATATAAATACCAGTATAAATTAGAATGAATTATCATATCATGTAGTCTAAAAACAATATGAAATAAGTTGACCTGTGGCCAGGTCCGAACCTGATTTGATTTGTGTGTTTCTACACTTTTGTTGAGAAATAACAATGTTAAAAGTCTTCTTTTCCTTCTATCTGACAATTCTAAATGTCAATTTAAATGTGATTAAATTAAATTCAAAATGCTTTTCTCGTGTAAGAATTAAAATAAGGATTTTTATAAAATTTCTTTTTTATTTGCAATTATCGATTAGTAAAATGAAATAATCATTAGACATATTTTAGACTTGTATATAGAAAAATAATAAATAAACTAACATATGAATAATAAAATGATAGGATTCTTAAATGGAATAGATAATTAGTAATAATGTATTTATTAATAGAGCAAATAAAATAAAAAATATAAATACTAAGTTAAATAAATCAAATTTTTATTGATTTAAACTACAATTTGTGCTATAAAGTATATAAGGTATTTTTAAAGAAAATGTTTTCATTATTAAGCCTATTTTTCAAACATTATGTATTAATAAATGTTTATTTAAATTCGATTTCTGATTAAATTTCTTTTCACAATAATTACATTGAAAAGGTTTTTCTCCTGTATGAATTAATAAATGTTTATCTAAATTTGATTTCACATTAAATTTCTTTTTACAATAATTACATTCAAAAGGTTTTTCTCCTGTATGAATTAGCAAATGTTTATCTAAATTTGATTTCAGATTAAATTACTTTTTACAATAATTACATTCAAAAGGTTTTTCGCCAGAATGAATTATTATATGTTTTTTTAAAGTTGATTTATCAATAAATCTCTTTTTACAATAATTACATTCAAAAGGTTTTTCTCCTGAATGAATTAATAAATGTGTGTTTAAAGTTGATTTCACATTAAATTTCTTTTTACAATATTTACATTCAAAAGGTTTTTCTCCTGTATGAATTAATATATGTAATTTTAATTTTGATTTTTGATTAAATTTCATTTCACAATAATTACATTCAAAAGGTTTTTCTCCTGTATGAATTATTAAATGTCTATTTAAATTTGATTTAACATTAAATCTCTTTTTACAATAATTACATTCAAAAGGTTTTTCTCTTGAATGAATTAATAAATGTGTATTTAAAGTTGATTTCAAATTAAATTTCTTTTTACAATTTTTACATTCAAAAAGTTTTTCTCCTGAATGAATTAATAAATGTATATTTAAATTTGATTTCTGATTAAATTTCTTTTCACAATAATTACATTCAAAAGGTTTTTCTCCTTTATGAATTAATAAATGTTTATCTAAATTTGATTTCACATTAAATTTCTTTTTACAATAATTACATTCAAAAGGTTTTTCTCCTGAATGAATTAATAAATGTGTATTTAAAGTTGATTTCACATTAAATTTCTTTTTACAATATTTACATTCAAAAGGTTTTTCTCCTGTATGAATTAGCAAATGTTTATCTAAATTTGATTTCAGATTAAATTTCTTTTTACAATAATTACATTCAAAAGGTTTTTCTCCTGAATGAATTAATAAATGTGTATTTAAAGTTGATTTATCATTAAATTTCTTTTTACAATAATTACATTCAAAAGGTGTTTCTCCTGTATGAATTATTAAATGTCTATTTAAATTTGATTTAACATTAAATCTCTTTTCACAATAATTACATTCAAAAGGTTTTTCACCTGTATGAATTAATAAATGTGTTTTTAAAGTTGATTTCACATTAAATTTCTTTTTACAATATTTACATTCAAAAGGTTTTTCTCCTGTATGAATTAATAAATGTGTTTTTAAAGTTGATTTAAGATTAAATTTATTTTTACAATATTTACATTCAAAAGGTTTTTCACCTGTATGAATTAATAAATGTTGATCTAAATGTGATTTCTGATTAAATTTCTTTTTACAATAATTACATTCAAAAGGTTTTTCCCCTGTATGAATTATTAAATGTCTATTTAAATTTGAGTTAACATTAAATCTCTTTTTACAATAATTACATTCAAAAGGTTTTTCTCTTGAATGAATTAATAAATGTGTATTTAAAGTTGATTTCAAATTAAATTTCTTTTTACAATTTTTACATTCAAAAAGTTTTTCTCCTGTATGAATTAGCAAATGTTTATCTAAATTTGATTTCAGATTAAATTTCTTTTTACAATAATTACATTCAAAAGGTTTTTCTCCTGAATGAATTAATAAATGTGTATTTAAAGTTGATTTATCATTAAATTTCTTTTTACAATAATTACATTCAAAAGGTTTTTCCCCTGTATGAATTATTAAATGTCTATTTAAATTTGAGTTAACATTAAATCTCTTTTCACAATAATTACATTCAAAAGGTTTTTCACCTGTATGAATTAATAAATGTGTTTTTAAAGTTGATTTCACATTAAATTTCTTTTTACAATATTTACATTCAAAAGGTTTTTCTCCTGTATGAATTAATAAATGTGTTTTTAAAGTTGATTTAAGATTAAATTTCTTTTTACGATCATTACATTCAAAAGGTTTTTCTCCTGAATGAATTAATAAATGTTTATCTAAATTTGATTTCTGATTAAATTTCTTTTTACAATAATTACATTTAAAAGGTTTTTCTCCTGTATGGATTGAATCGGTTTCTTCTTTCAATTTTTCGTCTAAATATTTCTCTGTATCCTTTTTGAGTTTTAAATCATTTTTGAATATTGAAAATATTTTTTTATGAAAACATTTTTTGAGATGTTTACATAAAAATTCCTCACTTATGAAATTCGTATGACAGTATACACAAGGATATAGAGGACCTAGAAAAAGAATTGTTTTCGTTATTTTAAATCATTATATTTTTATATATCTAACGATTTTATAAATCAATTTAAGGAATAATATCATTATAAATAATATTAAAAAAAATAATTTTAGTAACAATTAACATTACTTTAAATGCAAAAAAACATAGAAATAAAAAATAACCTATATATATTGGATATTTCTTGTCTTCTTGTGAATAAAGATCCATTTTAATTGATTAATGTATTATCAATTATAAAATATATACTAAGCAATAAGTAATATAAATCAGATTGTCTGTGATATAAATTATTTTAAATTTTGATTTTGATTCACAATTAAAATAACAACCAAATATTTGTCTTTAAGATATCAACCAGTTGGGTGTCACGCAAATTTGACTTCCTTATCCGTAAAACCTTATGTGATTTTACTCATTAGATGGCGCTGCTCTCGATAAATTACATTTTTACCGACCGACGATAAGAAGGGTAGGTATTGTTTCCACACAAAATTTCACAGGTGGAGAATTTTACATATCTCTACGAATCACCATTTTATTAAAAGAAAAAAATTATTTTAATCATGATGTCTGTCCGTCTTTTACTTATGTCTTTTTACTCTTATCATTGTTAGATGGCGCTGCTGTCCACAAATTACATTTTTACCGACCGACAATAGGAAGGGAAGGTATTTATTTCACACCAAATTTCACATGTGGCGATTTTTACATATCTCCACGAACCATCCATTTTTTTAATAGAACAAACTATTTTTACCAATAACTATAAATTATAAATAACTATAAATTATAAATTTTTAATTATTTTAACTTTCAATTTAAAAGGAAAACATTTTTCCAACATAGTTTTGGAAATATACTATTTCTAAAGTCCTCCATAGAATTGATTTTATTTTTTTCTTTAAAGTGGTTTCAAATTATATAAATAATTAAATTAATTAATAATAAACAAAGAGTTATGTTTTCAAAAGTATTATCTTCCAGAGTTACAAATTAAAGTTATTCTGATATATTTATTTAGTTGTTTATTATATTAATGAGATTTGAGAATTGAAATTTTATATTATATTTTATAATAATTTATATATTTAATATACTTGACTTAAATTGATCTAATTTTATTTTTTAATTTTTTCAGAAAGATCACTCCATACATCAATGAGAGAGAAGAAGGAAGGGAAAAGAGGGGAAGATGGGATTTTTCAACAAATATTTATCAATTTTTATTTATTTATTTATTTATATATAATTATAATATGTAACTTTCTGTAATTTTTAATATACTACTAATAATAAAAAAAAGAAATGTAAATAATTATGAAGTTTTTATTTGAAGTTAAATTTCCTATCATTTCCTCTTGAATTTTTAATCATCACTATATATAAATACCAATAGCATTTTTTATTCCTATTTTCCTCTCCTTTTCCAATTTCCAATCATCCTTGGTTAAATATCTATTGAATTCTAAATAAAGCATGCTAGAAAAATATAAAATAATATAAGAATAGATAGGATAAATAAAAGTTATACACAGTTAGATAGATAGGAATAAAAAAAGAATATGTCTTATTAATCTAAATAAAAATTAAAAATAATAAAAATGAGAGATGAGATTTTCATTTTTATTATTAAATATCTAAAAACTAGAAATTCACACTTTAAATAAGTTAGAAAAAACGATTTATAATTATACTTGTATAGTATATTAACTTATATAAAATTAGCATAATCTAGAAATAAAAATTTTGAGTTAGAGAATGTGAGAAATAGAGAGAGAGAGAGAGAGATAAAAATTAAAAATTAAAAAAAAAATTATTATTATATACTAAATTAATTGATAATAAAAAAAGAAAAGAAAATAAATGATATTTTAATAAGTGATATGCTAATAAGAAAAGATACTTGAGATGCTGAGAAAATAGAGAATCAGAAGAAAGGTAATTAATAAGATTAATATTATATATATAAATTTCTAATATATATATATCGTATAAGTAAATAAAATTAAATTTATGAAATAGGATAAAGAATAATATTTAATGATTAAAAATAAAATTTTTATTGAAATTGGATGAAAAATTTAGAAATTATAGTGATAAATATAAAATGCATTTCAGTAGGATGTATTCCAAAGAAAAAATAATTTTTATAAAAATCAAATTTAAAATAATCACATAAAGATAAAAAGAAAGAAGGAAAAAAAAAATATAATTGTAAAATATAAAGTTCACATAAGTTTTTTATTTGTAGACTAAATAATGAAAAAAATTATTATTATATCAAATAGTTATATAAAATTGAATTTTTATATCTATATTATTAATAATTAATAAAAAAATAAATAAATTATTAAAATTTTTATCAGATCCTGTTTTTGAATGATTCCATTTCAATTAATATCAAAATAAAAAACAGATCTTTCTAAAATTTTATTAACAAACTATTATAGAATTATAAAATATTTAAATATTTTCATAAGAATCTTCTCTCAATTAAAGTTATAATTGTTATTATTATTTACCTTACCTTTGATTCAATGAGGATAATAAAATTTCCATGGATTTTTGTTTGGAGATGCTGCTTCCTCGGCATATCGTATCAAAGTGACTCTGTGAAAGGCCTCACTTCAGCTTATAAAGCAAAAAGTTAATATATAATACAATTCTAATCCGATAATTATCATCTTAGGGTATTGAAAAAGATAAAATAAAAGATATAATAAGAAATAAATTTATTTTTTTAATAATAGCAAATTTTAAATGAACCTCATGTGAAGTAGTAATATAGTATGGTAAAATATCTTATTGATTGTTCGTAGGAATTAATTTTAATAAATATTTGAGCAGTGAATGTGCTATTAAATTTAAATATCCCATTAATTAATGTATTTTGTAAATTAGAAATAATTTAATATAAAAATATAAATTTTTGTAAATAATTTAAAAAAAAAAAGCTAAAAAGTTTTATTGGGTATGTTTTATTTTTTTAATTCAAAGTTAAACATTAAGAGTTGAAATTTACCCTGAAGAAATTGGAAATTTTAAAAAATAAAAAAACCGTTGTTCAATATAATGAATAAATTCAATAAATAAAATTGAACTATATATTTAGATAGAGAGACAGATAGATAAGGATCTAGAGATCGCTATTAGTAACAAAATATTAATCAATATTTCTTTACAATAGGGGGAATACAAATTTCATCCATTTTGCTCTAACTCACCCCTAAAAATGTTTTTTTTTAGAAAAACAATCTTTTTTCAATTCATTCAAATTTCTCTTAGAAATAATTTAATTAATTTCATTATCTATAGTTCCATCTTATCTCGGTTCTTATATTGAACAATGGTTTTTTCATTTTTTTAATATTCCACTTCCTTCAGGGTTAATTTCAACCCTTAATTTCTAACATCGAATTGAAAAAATAAAACATTTCCAATAATATTTTTTAAATTTTTTTCTTTTAATTTATTTAAAATATTTATATTTTTACATAATATTATTTCCTATTGACAAAAACATTAATTAGAGAACCTTCATATAAAACCACCCTTTTTCAATTTATTCAAATTTCTTGTAGAAATGTTTTAATTCATTTGATTATCTATAGTTTACTCTTATCTAGGTCCTTATATTGAACAATGGTTTTTCATTTTTTTAATATTTCAATTCCTTCAGGGTAAATTTGAACATTTAATCTTTTACTTTCAATTGAATAAATAAAATATTCTTTATAAAATTTTTTAGTTATTTTTAAATTATTTAACAAAATATATATTTTTATATAATATTATTTTTAATTAATAAAAAAAGTTGATTATGAAATTTTCAATAATATTTTTTTACTAATAACGATGTCTCAATCTTTCTCTCTATCTTAATATATAAATAAATGTAAAAGAGAGAAAAAACATTTCTCTCCTACATAATTGTATTATCATAATAATTATATTTTTAGTTTTTTTTTTATTATATTTTCTAATAATATTTAAATATAATATATTTAACGCAAATTGGAAAAAATTTTCGTCTTACTAAGAACGAGCACACCATACATCAATGAGAAAGAAGAAGGAAGAAAAAGAATTGAATGAAGGGAACTTTCAAAAAATATTTATCAATTTTTATTTATTTATTTATTTATAATTATCATCTGTAACTTTTTCTGTAAATTGTGAATGACTACTACTAATAAAACAAATAAATATATATAATTATGAAGTTTTAATTTGAATTTAAAATTCCTATCCTTTCCTTTTATATTTCTATTCATCATATATACTCAATAGATATAGATATAGATAGATAGATTTACCACAATAAATCAGAATGAATAAAATTTACCAGTGAAATAAAGAAAATAGAAAGAGAAAGAGAAAATAGCAAAATAATAAATTATAGGTCATCGAATAATTGGACAATATATTGAAACAGTACGAATATACATCTATATTGAAGAATTTTTATGTTATTTTTATAAAAGATAATATAAATGTAAATAATAATGAAATTTTAATTTGAAGTTAAAATTCCTATCCTTTCTTTTTATATTCCTATTCATCATATTTACTCATTATATATATAAATACCAGTATAAATTAGAATGAATTATCATATCATGTAGTCTAAAAACAATATGAAATAAGTTGACCTGTGGCCAGGTCCGAACCTGATTTGATTTGTGTGTTTCTACACTTTTGTTGAGAAATAACAATGTTAAAAGTCTTCTTTTCCTTCTATCTGACAATTCTAAATGTCAATTTAAATGTGATTAAATTAAATTCAAAATGCTTTTCTCGTGTAAGAATTAAAATAAGGATTTTTATAAAATTTCTTTTTTATTTGCAATTATCGATTAGTAAAATGAAATAATCATTAGACATATTTTAGACTTGTATATAGAAAAATAATAAATAAACTAACATATGAATAATAAAATGATAGGATTCTTAAATGGAATAGATAATTAGTAATAATGTATTTATTAATAGAGCAAATAAAATAAAAAATATAAATACTAAGTTAAATAAATCAAATTTTTATTGATTTAAACTACAATTTGTGCTATAAAGTATATAAGGTATTTTTAAAGAAAATGTTTTCATTATTAAGCCTATTTTTCAAACATTATGTATTAATAAATGTTTATTTAAATTCGATTTCTGATTAAATTTCTTTTCACAATAATTACATTGAAAAGGTTTTTCTCCTGTATGAATTAATAAATGTTTATCTAAATTTGATTTCACATTAAATTTCTTTTTACAATAATTAAATTCAAAAGGTTTTTCGCCAGAATGAATTATTATATGTTTTTTTAAAGTTGATTTATCAATAAATCTCTTTTTACAATAATTACATTCAAAAGGTTTTTCTCCTGTATGAATTAATAAATGTTTATCTAAATTTGATTTCACATTAAATTTCTTTTTACAATAATTACATTCAAAAGGTTTTTCTCTTGAATGAATTAATAAATGTGTATTTAAAGTTGATTTCACATTAAATTTCTTTTTACAATTTTTACATTCAAAAGGTTTTTCTCCTGAATGAATTAATAAATGTATATTTAAATTTGATTTCTGATTAAATTTCTTTTCACAATAATTACATTCAAAAGGTTTTTCTCCTTTATGAATTAATAAATGTCTTTTTAAATGACATTTCCGATTAAATTTCTTTTCACAATTATTACATTCAAAAGGTTTTTCTCCTGAATGAATTATTAAATGTTTTTTTAAAGTTGATTTATCATTAAATTTCTTTTTACAATAATTACATTCAAAAGGTGCTTCTCCTGTATGAATTATTAAATGTCTATTTAAATTTGATTTAACATTAAATCTCTTTTTACAATAATTACATTCAAAAGGTTTTTCTCCTGAATGAATTAATAAATGTTTATCTAAATTTGATTTCTGATTAAATTTCTTTTTACAATAATTACATTTAAAAGGTTTTTCTCCTGTATGGATTGAATCGGTTTCTTCTTTCAATTTTTCGTCTAAATATTTCTCTGTATCCTTTTTGAGTTTTAAATCATTTTTGAATATTGAAAATATTTTTTTATGAAAACATTTTTTGAGATGTTTACATAAAAATTCCTCACTTATGAAATTCGTATGACAGTATACACAAGGATATAGAGGACCTAGAAAAAGAATTGTTTTCGTTATTTTAAATCATTATATTTTTATATATCTAACGATTTTATAAATCAATTTAAGGAATAATATCATTATAAATAATATTAAAAAAAATAATTTTAGTAACAATTAACATTACTTTAAATGTAAAAAAACATAGAAATAAAAAATAACCTATATATATTGGATATTTCTTGTCTTCTTGTGAATAAAGATCCATTTTAATTGATTAATGTATTATCAATTATAAAATATATACTAAGCAATAAGTAATATAAATCAGAATGTCTGTGATATAAATTATTTTAAATTTTGATTTTGATTCACAATTAAAATAACAACCAAATATTTGTCTTTAAGATAGCAACCAGTTGGGTGTCACGCAAATTTGACTTCCTTATCCGTAAAACCTTATGTCATTTTACTCATTAGATGGCGCTGCTCTCGATAAATTACATTTTTACCGACCGACGATAAGAAGGGTAGGTATTGTTTCCACACCAAATTTCACAGGTGGAGAATTTTACATATCTCTACGAATCACCATTTTATTAAAAGAAAAAAATTATTTTAATCATGATGTCTGTCCGTCTTTTACTTATGTCTTTTTACTCTTATCATTGTTAGATGGCGCTGCTGTCCACAAATTACATTTTTACCGACCGACAATAGGAAGGGAAGGTATTTATTTCACACCAAATTTCACATGTGGCGATTTTTACATATCTCCACGAACCATCCATTTTTTTAATAGAACAAACTATTTTTACCATGATTTCTGTCTGTCCGTCCATTGCGAGTCCGTATAGACGTGTACAGCTTGAAATAAAATTACGAAATATATATTATGTTATATTCACAAGCCATACTTTTGTCTTTCGGTGCATTAATAGGTACGTTTAAGGGCTGTATGTTTTATTACTATTTTTTTTAATTTATGTTTAAATAATAATATAATTTAAATTATTTGAGCCGCGGCTCTTGAATATTATCAGCCAAACCCGATAATAAGGAAACTCAATGAAATAATTACTTATATCTTATGGTCAAAATATATATCTATTAATTAGGCATTATGTTAATATTTTTTTCCGTTCTCCATAATTGAACTATTGAAAATTAAATTTTTAATGTAATTTGATTAAATTTTGGTTCTAATTCAAATAAGTTGACCTGTGGCCAGGTCCGAACCGACCGACGGTTTGAAATAAATTAATTTCCAGCTACAGAAACAATTTCAAATAATTTTAATATATCTATTAATGTAATAAAAAACAGATATGGATATAACATAAATATTTTTAATTTTATTTTATTTATAATATATAGCTGAAGTAGCCGGCGTTGCCCGGCGTTACCCGAGGCTGTGACGTCATGAAGGGCTGGGTGACGTCATATAATTTTAAATTAAGAAAAACATAATGAAGATGATTTTTCCCGAGGATAAAACCAATACATTCGTGGTGATATGTAAAAAAATCTCCTTATGTGAAATTTGGTGCGAAAATAACCCTTCCCTTCCTATCGTCGATCGCTAATACTACCACTTCCGGTTTCCGGATTTGCACCAAAAGTTGATCAATTCATCCCACTGATGCATTAAGTAAATATACCAAATTTCATCAAAATCCGTTGACCCGTTCAGGCTGTACACATCTATACGGACGGACAGACGGACAGGCGGACGGACAGACATCATGCTAAAAATACTTTTTTCTGATAAGAAAATGCATGATTCGTGGAGATATGTAAAAATCTCCACATGTGAAATTTGGTGTGAAAACAATACCTCCCTTACTATCGTCGGCCGGTAAAAATAGAAGATGAGATTTTCATTTTTATTATTTCATAGATATTTAAATTGAAAAAAATTCAAACAGATAAGGAAATCAATGATCTTAACAGAACAAAGGTTCAAATGAGACTGTGTTTTTATTAAATATTCTTAGATTAAGAATATGTATATGTAAATGACATTGGAATAATGAATTATGATAGATTATTAACCCTGAATGGGTATCTTTCAGGAGGTAAGCAAAATTCATGAAATTATATTTAATAGTTTTAATTGATATTTCATCTCGAGTGAATCTATAGAAAAAGTTGTGTTTTTTGTTTGTTTTTCCTCATCTCTAAATAGCTACTTTTTAAAAAAAACCTCCCAATTTTATATTTATCAAAATGAGGAAATTGAAATAAATTCATAATCTCTTTTTTAATTTTATCCACAGGGTGAAATCATTGAAATTACACTCGAATTCATAAAAAAGAAAGAGTTGTATTTAATGTATTCTTATGAAATTGACATCAACCCCTATTTTTAAGAATTGATATGGTTTTAATTGATATTTCTAGTAGACGGTGTATTTATATGGGGAAGACAAACTTCATCTATTTTGCTCAAACTCACCCCGAGATACATTTTTTGTTAAAAAAACACTTATTTTCAATTTATTAACCCATTGGTGACCAAATTTTTTATTTTACTTTTCTTTTCAGTTTTTCATTAGATATCATGTAGATAAATATAGAAAAAAATATATTTTTACAAAAAAATATTTTTGAAAGGGTTTTTGGTGTATAAAAATAAATTGTTCCCATTTGGGAACACTGGTCATTCAAGCAAGCAAAATAAAGAAATGCATTTATAAAACATCAAATTATTTTTTTACCGACCGACGATAGTAAGGGAGGTATTGTTTTCACACCAAATTTCACATGTGGAGATTTTTACATATCTCCACGAATCATGCATTTTCTTAACAGAAAAAAGTATTTTTAGCATGATGTCTGTCCGTCTGTCTGTCCGTCCGTCTGTCTGTCCGTATAGATGTGTATAGCCTGAACGGCTGAACGGATTTTGATGAAATTTGGTATATTTACTTAATGCATCAGTGGGATGAATTGATCAACTTTTGGTGCAAATCCGGAAACCGGAAGTGGTAGTATTAGCGATCGACGATAAGAAGGGAAGGGTTATTTTCGCACCAAATTTCACATAAGGAGATTTTTTTACATATCACCACGAATGTATTGGTTTTATCCTCTGGAAAAATCATCTTCATTATGTTTTTCATAATTTAAAATTATATGACGTCACCCAGCCCTTCATGACGTCACAGCCTCGGGTAACGCCGGCAACGCCGGCTACTTCAGCTATATCTTATAAATAAAATAAAATTAAAAATATTTATGTTATATCCATATCTGTTTTTTATTACATTAATAGATATATTAAAATTATTTGAAATTATTTCTGTAGCTGGAAATTAATTTATTTCAAACCGTCGGTCGGTTCGGACCTGGCCACAGGTCAACTTATTATTTTTTAGAATTATAAAAAATTAAAAAAACATAGATTCACAAACAAAAAAAAAAATTTCTTCCACTTCGTACATTTGGTAACAATATCCTGTACAAGTCATAAACCACTGCTTTAGTTCAAATCTAACATGCTTTCCTTGAATAAACTGCTTCATGAAATGGTGACCAAAATATCGTACCATTTTTTCATCGTTTTTTCATGAAAATATTCCAAATTTCATGAAATTATTATTCAATTCTATTTAATTACTTACTGTGACTAACTAAAATAAATTTAAGTAAAAAGAAATCTTTTTAAAAAATACACTTTACTTAAAATTGCACTAAAAAGTAAAAAATAAAATCACTTTAAAGTGTATGCGCTCAAATTATAATAACACCAAATGGAAGCAAATGTTTTACGGTGTTAAATGTTTTACGGTCTTATTATAATTTGAGCGCATACACTTTAAAGCGATTTTATTTTTTACTTTTTAGTGCAATTTTAAGTAAAGTGTATTTTTTAAAAGATTTCTTTTTACTTAAATTTATTTTATACTTTTTAGTCGTATTCAGCGCCTCTAGAACTGCTATCGCCATCTGTGATTGAAATAGTGAACTATTCCATATTCCGCATATGAAAGTTTAGTTAATTAATTACCACTAATAGATAAATAATTCAGTGGATTTTTCAATTGATTCGTGTATTATTAGCAGGAGCAAGCGCGTATGCAAAATTTCAAGTTGATTGAATGACGGGAAGTTGTTGAAATATTGATTATAAAATGCCGCGGACAACCCGCGTACAACCGGACAGAGTGAGTTAAGTAAAAGTGTATAAAAAATATATAAGTTGATCATGCCATCCAAAATAAATAAAATAAAAAACTTTATATAACAGTTAAAAGACCAGCGTCCCCAAATGGGAAGAATTTATTTTTGATGTTTTGTAAACTTCAAATGAAAATTTGTATTTATTAGAACTAATTATAACTACTATATAGTAATTAAAAAGAAATTTATAAAAACAATAAAACAATAATACCTTATCATGAATTTACATATGTTTAAAAATCACAATTACTAATTTTTCAATTTTTTTTTTTTTGTTTTTGTTGCAAGCAAGTACTAATAACTGTTGTAGCTATCAAATATACATTTAAAACAAAAGTTAGATTATAACATGATTACACTAGCACAGATTTGGTGTCAAATTTAACAGTTTACAAACACTATTTAAATTTTTTCTGTTGTTCCCATTTGGGAACGCTGGCTATGAATAAATATGTTAACCCTTTGAAAAACTTTAATTAATTACTTTATCTATAGTTCAATCTAATCTAGGTCCTTGATTCAACAATGTTTTATTAATTTTTAAAAAATTCAAATTTCTTCAGAGTAAATTGCAACCCCTAATTTTTAACTTTAAATTCAAAAAATGTTGAATTTTTTAATTGACTTATTATTTTTTTCTTATCTAAACAGAGATCTTTGTGCTAATTCTAAGTATATATTTGGTTGTTAGTAGACCTCCGCTTATCTTTTCATGAGACATGATGCTTTGAAGGTTGTTAAGAAATGCAGGAATTGTTGAATTATTCCTAATAAAAAAAAGATGATATATATATGATGTAATAGAAAAATTAAAAGTAAAATTTGATTCAATAATTTGAAACTATAATATTTGAATGTTGTAAACCATCGAGTTTTGATTGGAGATGTTGCTTCCTTGAGATTTCATGTCAAAGTGATTCTGTGATAGGTTTCTCAGTTATAGCAAAAAAAAATATATTATATATATATATTATTAATATTACAATTCTAATCCGATAATTGTCCTCTTTTGTTATTGAAAAAAATAAAATAATTTCAAAAGAAATAAATTTATTTTTTTAAGAATAGCAAGTATTATATGTCATTCAGTTTATACTTATCTATCAATTATTGTTTATTTTAATTCTTTATTCATTTAAAATTAAATTTATTTTTATATTGTTATATTATTTCTCTTCTTTATCATTTTTATATAGAATATCGATTTTTTATAAATCATCTAATAATTTGATAAATACAAATATAATTTAGATGTTATTTATGAATTTTGAAAATCCTAATATTTTTAAATTCTGTACTAACTAAAAATAAATTTTCATAACGAATATTTATTAATTTTCTATTAAAATATTATATTTCATCAAATCCTTTCCAAATTTATTTATTTATTTAAAAATTATTTCAATGAAATATCAAAATATTTTATTATCATAATGAATATTTTTATAATATATATAATAACTATATATTATATATAATAATTATTGTTTTTATATAATATTTTCTAATAATTTATATATTTAATATACTTATTGAAAATATGTCATATCTCAATTTTTTATATTTCAGAAAGATATCTACATACATCTATGAGAAAGAAAAAAGAAGAAAAGATGGGATCTTTCAAGAAATATTGATGAATTTTAATGTAATTAATTATGTATATATTTATTTATTTATATTATAATTTTGTAGATATGAATTATTATTTATAATAAAAAGTAAATCAAAATTATTGATGAACTTTTTAATTGAATTTTGGATTCCTATTTTCCTCTCCTTTTTCCAATTTCCAATCATCAGTGGAAAAATTCTCTAATCGAATTCTAAATAAAACATGATAGAAAAATAAACATAACATAAGAATAGATAGAATAAATAAAAGATTGACAGAGAGATAGATAGAAATAAAAAAAGAATGTCTTATTAATCTAAATATAATAATAAAAATGAGATATGAAATTTTCATTTTTATTATTTATTATTAAGTGAGATGCTGATAAGAAAATGTAGGATGATTGTATTATTAATAAAAAAGATTGATGAGAAATTTTAATTATTCATTTCTATCCAATCCTATATATTCACACTTTAAATAAGATAGAAAATAAAATTTAAAATTATAGTTTGATAGTATATTAACTTATATAAAATAAGCATAATCTAGAAATAAAAATTTTGAGTTAGAGAGTGAGAGAGAGAATGAAAGATAAAAATTAAAGATCCGATATATATTCCTATTATTATATACTAATATTAAATGAATTGATGTGAAAAAGAAAAGAAAAAAAATAATATTTGATTAAGTGATATACTAATAAGAAAATATAACTAGAATACTAAGACAATATAAAATTAATATATAATATAATATAATAATTTAATTAAATTCATAATAAATATAAGTAAATGAAGTTGAAAGAAAGGAATAGTAAAAAGAATAATATTTAATAATTAGAAATAAAATTTGGTTCTAAATGAATGAAAAATATAGAAATTATAGGGATAAATATGAAAAGCGGGTGGAAAGTGGTTGGTGGCTGCCTGCGTGCAGCCGAAAGACTAATTGCCTAACTCCAAGGGGCAAATTAAAATATGACTTTTTCTATAAAAAAAATTTATGAAATTTAATAACAATCAACCTCTATTTTTTATGATTAATTATTTTCTTAGAAAAACACTTTTTTCAATTTATTAAAGTTTCACTTAGAAATAATTTAATTAATTCCATTATCTATACTTTACTCTAATCTAGGTCCTTATATTAAACAATGGTTTTTTCATTTTTTTAAAATTCCAATTCCTTCAGGGTAAATTTCAACCATTAATTACTAATTTTCAATTAAAAAAAAAACTTGTTTAAAATAATTTTTTTTTTTAATTATTTAAAAATATTTATATTTTCATATAAAATTAAACCTTATTAAAAAAATTAATTAAAGTAATATATTCAGTAATATTTAATTACTAATAACGATGTATAGATCTTTCTCTATCTGTACCGCTATCAATATATATAAATAAAATAGATTTTTGTATTTTGTATGGGTATCAAATTTGGTTCAAATTGTTTTAAAAATATAGAAATTATAGTAATAAATATGAAAAGCGGGGTGGAAGCAGGTGGCACTTGTTCGCGTGCAAAAAGAGAGAGAAATTAAAAATTAATTTTTGATTTAGATTTATTCCCCCATTTATTTGATAGGTTAAATAGAATTTAGGTTCATGTTACTTTTCTTTTGATGGTTGCAGATACAAAATGCAGAAGAGAAAACAAACTATAATAGTATTTGGATGTTGCTATTCATGGATTTTCGATTGGAGATGTTGCTTCCTTGGCATTCCTTTTCAAAGTGACCTCACTTCAGGTTAAATAGAAACAACATATTCATGTTCATATTATTTGAATTATAGAAAATATTAAATGTCAATTATTTATATTTGTATATCAATTATATATTTATTCTAATTCTTTATTCGTTTTAAATTAAATGCTTGTATTAATTAAATTAATATATAATGATCTTATGATAAATCAAACTTTTTAGGAATGACAATATACTTTCAGCGATTCAATCAAGCTGAAATTCTATATATAGCAGTTTTATGTGAAAAACTATCAAACATATATATCTTTATTTTTACGGTCACTTTAGATGAAAAAAAATTAAAACGTGGTAGGTAATGGTCCTCTTCCGGTTGAGCTACATTTTTCAAAAGTTGATAGAAAACTACGAATTATATAAAATATAATATATAAATATAACAATATAATAATATATATTATATATATAATATAATATATTTATCAGCTTTATATAAAAAAAGGACAAACATAGAGAACCAAAAAGGATGCAATGATGACTGAACAGTTTACTTGGTTAAGGATTTTTTCATCATTTTTTCAATTTAATAAAAATTCTCTTCATTTAATTTTATTATTTGTTTATCTTAAATAAGGTCTTCTCACTTTTTTAGAATTCCAATTTCTTCAGGGTTAATTTCAATAACTTATGTAAATAATCATATAAAAATATAGTGAAAGAGACAAACTATTTACATAAATCAACTTAAAAAATGTTTTGCAATCAAATGCTCTCATTCTGTTTAATTAATAATGAATTTTAGAACTAGATTTATACAATTTATTAATTTGATTTAATTTAGTTCATCTTAGTGCACCTTGGGGGCGCTAAAAACAATGTTTCAAAAATTAACATTTAGTGTCCGAGTCTGATACGGATGGTCAGTGGTTTCAACTCCCCCCCCCTATTGATTTAAATTTTCAAGGTTGTGCATGTCGTCACCATGTAATGATGATTATGAAAAAATGTAATGATGATTATGAAAAAAAATTTAAAAAAAATATATTTAATTAAATTAATAAATTTAAAAAATATATAAAATTACCTGAAAATAATTAGATATTTATTTGATAAAATTAAATTTTTAATTATCTTAAAAATTAATCCAAGTAATATAATTTCTATTTGTCACTATTATCAAGATGAGAAGGGATTCAGAGTCGGTAGAGAATAAAAAAATTGTAATTGAAGACCGCCGTTTTTTAAAATAATTAAATTATTTTATAGATTATAAAATAAAAATTATTGTATTAATATTAAAAATATTGAAATAAAAAATAATAGTTTGATTTAATAAATTAAAATATTAACATTTTTATATAGTGGGAATTTCTCAGGGAGGTAGGGAGGTCAGATAAGCGACAACTTTTATTCCAAATGTTGTCTCCCTAGCTGCAGGCACGGCCCGAGCTCTTATGGCGCCCTAGGCCAAGGGTCTAAAGTTCGCCCCATATGTTTTAACAAGCAAAAAAAAGAATCAACTAAAAAATTTTTGTTTGTTATTAAAAAAATATTTTTATATTTGAAAATATATTTTATTTTAGTTGGATCCACATATTGATTGATCTTCCTAAAAAGGAGATATCTTGGTATGATATCAACATTATATTTTTAAAAATGTAATAATTTACTACTTATTTTAAATAAACGCAATTTTTTTATTGCGTACCATAATTTTTTATTTACTATTAAGTCTTATAAGCCCTGATATCTTGCGAAGGATTATTTTTTTTTTCATAATGGCGCCCCTGCCAGCCAAGCGCCCCGAGCCATGGCCTTACTGGCTCGGCTCTAGGGCCGGCCCTGCCTAGCTGTGACGTCATGAAGGGCTGGGTGAAGTTTAAATTAAGGAAAAACTAATGAAGATGATTTTTCCCAGAGATGTGATCAATAAAACTCAATTTTTCTTTATAAATACTCTCTCTGGTGGGAATTTCAAAAAAATCGTTAGAGCGGTTTCTGAGAACCCATTTACACACACACATATATATATACAAACAAACAATTTTAGCTAGCATAATAAGATTAGATATATTTTATAAAAAGGAAAAATAAAGTTTCATGATAAAATATTTATAAAAAAAAATATCTTAAAACTAATAAATATTGTATTTACATTATAATTTATATTTTAACAATATAATTATTTAAACTTTTTATTTATAAAATTTATTTACAAAATTGATGTTAATAACGTAATATTGCATCATCCTATATTTAACAAAAATTATAATTTCATTTTACAAGTATAATATATATTTCAAAATTAATAATTTATTTTTTAGATTGTTTCTTCACTTGATGAGTTAAGCGAAACTATTTTTGATGGTCTAATAGGAAAAGGAGATAATAGAGATGTTTGGGAAGCATCTAAAAAGGGAGATTTAAATGCTATTAAATATTTTTGTTATTTACAATCATCAAATATTAATATAAAAAATGAAAATGATAGGAATTTTTCTCCATTACATTATGCAGCGAATTCGAGTGATTGAAAAATAATCAAATATTTAATTGAAAAAGGAGCTGATGTGAATGCAAAAGATTCATATGAATGGACTCCTTTATTTTATGCATCTGAGTATGGACATTTAGAATCTGTAAAATATTTAATAGATAAAGGAGCAAGTGTGAATGCAAGGAATACACTTGAATGGACTCCTTTATCGTGTGCATCTCAGAATGGACATTTAAAAATTATAAGATATTTAAAAGATAAAGGTGCAATTTACTAATAAATTTTCAACATTTTAAAATGTATAAATAATTCTTTTTTTCTTAATATATCAAAAAATTGAAAGAAATAACAAATACTAAATTTCTAGTATATATGTGCCTCTTTCTAATGTGATTGTACTTATAATGTATTTTTACAATTAAATTTTTTTTTTTTTGTAAATAAAATTATTCTTATATCATTTTTACTCACATTGAACACAAAAATCCCTACTGACTTTATTGATTAAAAATTTATAATCAGGGACAAGAACAAATTTTATTATGTCAATTGTAAAATAAATACAAAAAAAAAATTATTTCTCATATTAACACAATTTCTGAAACTTCCTCCAACAAATATTAATTTATAATTAATGAATATAATAAACTTTTTTTTTTATATTGAACGAAGTAGTTCAAATTACATTGTTCTGCAAACCCTAATTAAGTATTCTTTAAAAGACACCAATATTTAAAATTTTTAAAATTTAGTAAAGATGAAGTCGAATTGTAAATTGTAAGTGCATTTCTAGGGAATTTATCCAAATTTTATTTGTGAAACTAGAAAAGATCCGGGATTATATTACTGTGGAAAAAGTTTTTTGAGAAAGTACAAAAAAAGAAACCACTGATAAATTTTATTACCACCCAAGCGCGTGTTAAGTAAACTATCGATTAATATCGAAATATAATTTAATTTTATTCTTTAAAAATAAAATATATTATCAATAATAATAATAATTGTACTATAACGTTTTTATCAACTTCGCTTCATGTCTGTTAATCTTATGACAAATCTGTCGCTCTTATGACAAATTGAAATCGATTTTTCATCAACTTTTTATTGAGATAGACTTTTGAAAATTTTTATACATATTTCAATGGATCCCTAGAAGGTACGGAAGAAATATAATTGATTTATAATTAATTAATTGTAATGTAATTAGCAATTAATTGCTTTTAGTAACTAACTCTTTTTGTATTGATCCAATTAATTTTTTTCAACGGAATCTGAAGCATAAATATTAATTTCAGGATAGATTTTCATTTTGAAAGTAATTTAAAATCATCCAATATTAATATAAAAAATAAATATGAGCTGTGTCCAGGCACAGAGATATGCAAAAATCTACACATGTGAAATTTGGTGTGAAAACAATACCTCCCTTACCATCGTCGGTTGGTAAAAATTTTACTTCATTACATTATGTAACGAATATTTGAGCGATTTAAAAATAATTAAATATTTAATTGAAAAAGGAGCGGATGTGAATTGTGTGGATTGTGCGGATGTGAAAAGGTTTTAAATGGAGCGTCTCTTTTATTTTTGAATCTCGGTATGGACTATTAGAAATTGTAAAATTTTATTGAAAAAGGAGCGGATGTAAATTGCAAAGGCTTCAAATGGAGCGTTTCCTTGGATTTTTGCATCTTTGTTTGGGTATTTAAATATTATAAAATATTTAATTGAAAACGGAGCGAATGTTAATGCAAAGACCTCAAATGGATGGACTTCTTTAAGGTGTGCATCTCTGAATGGACATTTAGAAATTGTAAGATATTTACAAGAAATTGCAATTTCATAATAAATTTTCACTATTTTAAATTGTATGAATAAATATTTTTTCCTTAATGTATCAAATATTTGAAAAAAATAATATATTCTAATTTTCTGGTAAATTTACATTGATTGAACTTTTAATATTTGTTTATGATTAAATTTTGAATTATTTTTACCCAACTGACTTTATTGAAAAAAACAAAAACATTAAATAAAACTTAAAAGCAGTAACCAATACAAATTTTATTTTCTCATATTGATACAATTTCTAAAATTTCCTCTAATAATTATTAATTTATAATTAATTAGACTTAAACTTATTTTTATTAAAAAGTACATAGTTCACATGCATATCCTAACTTATCAACCTACAATTTAAAATTATATAATTTATCAATTAAAAAAAATATTAAAAATGCTAAATAATTTTTGTTTCATCTTATTTTCGCTTCTGCTGACAACAGCGCCATCTCCACTTGGAGAGACAGATTATCTTTGTTTATCTGACACAATCTGACAGTTGCAAATTTTAAAAGTGACATATAATACAATTGTAAGTTATTATTAATTTTTAATTATTAAATATCCCTTAAATAATCTAGAAGTTGATGATCTTTCAGGTATATATAATTCTTGTATATATTTTTTAATATATTTTGTTAATTTAAGTTAGTATTAATTATGTATGTAGTATTTCCAAGGCCAAGAAACGATGAATATATTTCTTATATGTTCATTTATTTTTTTAAAATAAATTTGAGGAAAAAAATCTATACTTAATATATAAAAAGAAAATTTAAATATTAATATCAGATCATGAATAAATAAATAGAAAGATAATCCAATAACATGCATTTATCTTTTCAAGATTTTTCATATCGTCAACCTGCCGTTTGGTCAATTCCTGTTCAGACATCGACATTCTACACTTACATGACACATTCATATAATATATATTATAATAGCTATTATTTAATGGTTATTGTATTTGAATCCCTTATACGCTTATATGACAAATTGATATAAGATCACAATATCTGCATAACTAGATATTCTTTAAAAGTTATTTTATTTGAATCTCTTGGATTTGGATAATTAAAAACAAAATAAAGACAATGAATCTTGATTATACCTAAATAATAATAATAACAACAGATATTGAAATAATGAATATAATAAGAATTGGAAAATTCAAAGATGAAATTTAATATCGTTATGCAATATATTCAGGTAAGAAATCTATTCTTTCTAATTTGCATTTATTTATTAAATTACAATATTTTTTTAATTTATTTTATGGAAGTACCATTTTATAATACATTAAATCTTTTTTCAAAACATTAAACATATTTATTTTGAATTTCTAGTTAGATTTATAAATTTATTAATTATTTTTTCAATTTTATTCAATTTTAGGAAAATAGGAAAATAAAAAAAGAGAAATGAATGAATATAATCAATAAAACAAGAAATTAGAAAGGTAAATGACATATTTTATTAATTTTTACCTGCAAAATAAATTAACTCTTAAAACATATTTATTTCTAATTTCTAATTAGATTTATAAATTTATTTATTAACTATTCAATTCTACAATTTTAGGAAAATAAAAAAAGAGAAATGAATTAATATAATCCAATAAAAGAAGAAATTAAAAAGGTATGAATAACAGAGAAAGATTTTATAGAAAAAGATTTGATATAAATTCAAGTATAATTAAGAGAAGTATTTATTTATAAATATAATATATTTGATAAATACAAACAAATATTTAATTGAAAAGGAAAGGATGTGAACGCAAATACTTCAATTGGATGGACTCCTTTAAATGTGGCATCTCAGAATGGATATTTCGATATAATAAAATATTTATTTGAAAAAGAGCGAATGTGTAAATGCAGAGGATAAAAATGTATGGACTCCTTTATTTTTTGCAACTCAGGTTGGAAAATTAGAAATTGCAAAATATTTAATTGAAAAAAGAGCAAGTGTAAATTCAGTGGATTCAAATGGACAAACTCCTGAATTTTTGCATCTCGGAATGGACATTTCGATATTATAAAATATTTAATTGAAAAATGAGCGGATGTGAATGCAAAGGATTCAGATGGAAAGACCTTTATATTTTTAGCATCTCAGCATGGATATTTAAAAATTATAAGATATTTAAAAGATAAAGATACAATAAATTTTCACTAGTATAAATATTTTTTTTCTTAATAGGTATATCAAAATAAATAATTGAAAAAAATAACAAATTCTAATTTTCTAGTAAATATGTGCCTCTTTGTATGGATTGTACTTATAATGTTTTTTTATAATTAAATTTTGAATTATTTTTTGAAAATAAAATTATTCTTATAATTTTTAATCTCCTTGAACAAAAAAAATCCCTACTGACTTTTTTGATAAAAAAACATTAAATAGATTTAAACGCAGGGTCCAGTACAAATTTTATTTTATCAATTGTAAAATATATACAAAATATTATTTCCCATATTAACACATTTTTGAAATTTTCTCTATTAATTTTTAATTAATAAGATTTAAACTTACTTTTTTTGTTGAACAAATTTCATAATACATTTCTAGAATTCTGTTTTCGCCTTGGAATCTGCAAACAATAAAACAAGATAAAATTAAATTTTTTATTTCTCTCTTTCACCATCTCTTTATAAAATTTATCAGTTTTTCTTTTAAACCTTTATTAATTTTTTTAGGAATATTATTCATTCAATAATAAATTAAATTTATCCATATGTATTTATCCAATTCCAATCCATTACAACTGACCCAAAACTATATTTTGTGTATAATAACACCAAATAATATATGCACCACAGTACACACCTGTTAGACTATATTTATCCATTACTATACATCATAGACCATTGGCTATACATGTTTGATTGTTTTTATGGGAAACGATGCATTGAAGGTTGTAAAGACATTATTATTTCTAAAAATAATAATTCATTCCTTTTCATTTGATAAATGAAAATTATGTATTGATAGAAATAAACAAACTTTTAAATAAAATGAGTAGGATTTATTGATTTTTATCGATAATAAATAGAAAACAGAATAATTTTCATTTTCATTAAATAAAACAATTTTACTTAATCAGATAATGAAGAATTGTATTATATATATATATATGTATTACATATTTGGATGAAATTTGATGAAAAATAATGAATTTATGTAAAGATTACTATGAAAGAAAATTCTATTTTATTTTTCTGACAAAAATCTTATGACAATTATTACCCTATTTTTATGATTGAATAATAATTTAAATAGTATTTCTTTAGGGGAGGACAAATTTCATACATTTTATTCTAAATCACCTATTAATACATTTTTTTTTTTCAAAAAACACCTTTTTTTCAATATATTAAAAATTCTCTTCATTTAATTTTATTATCTATTTATCTTAAATAAGGTATGTTTTTATCAATTTTTTAAACTTCCAATTTCTTCAGGGTTCATTTCAACAACTTATATCAACTTGTAACTAATCATATAAAAATATGGTGAAAGAGAAATAAAAAATTCAATTTTCAAGTTACATTTATATATATATTAATTAAATATGCTAAATAAATTTTTGTTTCATTTGCTTTTCTTAAGAAGATAAAAAATAGACATAGAATAAAAAAGAATTATTCTACATTCCATTGAAATAAATAAATAATGTATGTAATTCTATGTATTACTATGTTATCCTTGTATATGATTTCATAGAAATTATTAAAATAAAATTAAAAAAAAAACTATAAAGATGAACTGATTTCTATTTTTCATTTCTACCCAATCCAATATATTCACACTTTAAATAACAAATAAAATTATTATTAGAATTATAATTATATAATATATTAATTTATATAAAATAAGCATAATATAGAAATAATAAGAATATAAAAACATAAACGTAATTTTAATATTGTATATTACATAAAACATTATTCGTTTCTTTTAGATAAGTAAATTACATAACAGTATGTAGAATTTTCAGTTAAGTGAAAACTTTATTTGTGTCTTAGAGGAGAAATAATGAAAGCAATTTTATTGTGGCACGTTAGTTACTTCATAATGACTTTTTATAACTTTGTGGCACGGACATTCAATAAGGTTCGCTATCCCTTTTCTAGGTCTATTCCAGAACTAGATAAGTTGACCTGTGGCCAGGTCCGAACCGACCGACGGTTTGAAATAAATTAATTTCCAGCTACAGAAACAAAATTTCAAATAATTTTAATATATCTATTAATGTAATAAAAAACAGATATGGATAGAACATAAATATTTGTAATTTTATTTTATTTATAATATATAGCTAAAGTAGCCGCCGTTGCCCGTGATCATAAGGAGGCTGTGACGTCATGGAGGGCTGGGTGACGTCATATAATTTTAAATTAAGAAAAACATAATGAAGATGATTTTTCCCGAGGATAAAACCAATACATTCGTGGTGATATGTAAAAAAAATCTCCTCATGTGAAATTTGGTGTGAAAATAACCCTCTTCCTATCGTCGATGGCTAATACTACCACTTCCGGTTTCCGGATTTGCACCAAAAGTTGATCAATTCATCCCACTGATGCATTAAGTAAATATACCAAATTTCATCAAAATCCGTTGAGCCGTTCAGGCTGTACGCATCTATACGGACGGACGGACAGACAGACGGACAGACATCATGCTAAAAATACTTTTTTCTGTTTAGAAAATGCATGATTCGTGTAGATATGTAAAAATCTCCACATCTGAAATTTGGTGTGAAAACAATACTTCCCTTACTATCGTCGGTCGGTAAAAAGGATGGATCTTTGAAACTTGCAGTGGATTATAGACAACTAAATTCAATAACAAAGAAGTATTCATTTCCTATGCCTAGATTAGACGAATTAGTAGACAAAGTAGGTAAATCAAAGATTTTTAGCAAAATCGATTTAACAAAAGGTTATTACCAAATCGCCTTGGAAGAAGAAAGCAAACCTTTAACTGCTTTCTCATGGAATGGGAAGTTATTTCAATTCACTCGTTTGGTCTTTCATCAGTTCCTCAAACGTTCCAACGTTTAATGAATCGTTTGTTTGGCGACTTAAGTTTTGTTCAATACTATTTAGATTCTCCTTTTGGCGTATTTTAGATTTGAATAAATAGATAACAAATAAACAAACATATGTGTGTGTGTGTGTGTGAATAATAAACAAGATTTTTAAATGTATTTAGATAATAATGTTTTTATTAATGGCCAAAATACAATCATTAATATTAATATCAGTTAAATATATAATATTTTTATTGAATTGAACATAAAATTATAAAGTATATAACATTAATCAAAGAAAGAAACAAAAATAATCTTTAGTCAGCATTAATACGCCTTTTATTCAAACAGTATGTATTAATATAAAGGTTTAAAAATTTTCTTTTTATAATAATTTCATTACAAAAATTTTTTACCTGTATGAATTACTAAATGAAAATTTAAATATGATTAAATTAATTTCAAAATGCTTGTCTCGTGTAATAATTAAAATAAGGATTTTTATTAAGTTTCGATTTTATTAACAATTATAGATTAATAAAATGAAAGAATCATTGGACAAAATTATATGAATAAATAATAAATCAACTAACATATAAATAATAATGATTGGACTCTTAAATGTAATAGATAATTAGTTATAATGTATTTTTTAATAGCCCAAATAAAATACTTAATATAAATACTAAGTTAAATAAATCAAGATTTTTATTGATTTAAACTACAATTTATGCTATAGTGTATATAAGCTATATTCAAAGGAAATCTTGTTTTCATTATTAAGCCTATTTTTTAAACATTATGTATTAATAAATGTCTTTCTAAACTTGATTTCAAATTAAATTTCTTTTCACAATAATTACATTCAAAAGGTTTTTCTCCTGTATGAATTAATAAATGTCTTTCTAAACTTGATTTCAAATTAAATTTCTTTTCACAATAATTACATTCAAAAGGTTTTTCTCCTGAGTGAATTAGCAAATGTTTATCTAAATTTGATTTCAGATTAAATTTCTTTTCACAATCATTACATTCAAAAGGTTTTTCTCCTGTATGAATTATTAAATGTCTTTTTAAATGTGACTTCTGATTAAATTTCTTTTCACAATCATTACATTCAAAAGGTTTTTCTCCTGAGTGAATTAATAAATGTCTAGCTAAATCAGATTTCTGATTAAATTTTTTTTCACAATCATTACGTTCAAAAAATTTTTTTCCTGAATGAATTAATAAATGTGTTTTTAAATGAAATGTCTGATTAAATTTCTTTTCACAATAATTACATTCAAAAGGTTTTTCTCCTGAATGAATTAATAAATGTCTTATTAATGACATTTCTGATATAATTTCTTTTCACAATCATTACATTGAAAATAAAGTATATAAAGTATATAAGCTATATTCAAATTGATGCGACGCGAAAATTATTGTCTTCCGTATGAATTAATAAATGTTGATCTAAATGTGATATCTGATTAAATTTCTTTTCACAATAATTACATTGAAAAGGTTTTTCTCCTGAATGAATTAATAAATGTTTAGCAAATCAGATTTCCGATTAAATTTCTTTTCACAATCATAACATTCAAAAGGTTTTTTTCCTGAATGAATTAATAAATGTCTTTTTAAATGACATTTCTGATTAAATTTATTTCCACAATCATTACATTCAAAAGGTTTTTTTCCTGAATGAATTAATAAATGTCTTTTTAAATGACATTTCCGATTAAATTTCTTTTCACAATAATTACATTCAAAAGGTTTTTCTCCTGTATGAATTAATAAATGTTTATCTAAATGTGATATCTGATTAAATTTCTTTTTACAATAATTACATTTAAAAGGTTTTTCTCCTGAATGAATTAATAAATGTCTAGCTAAATCAGATTTCTGATTAAATTTCTTTTCACAACATTACGTTCAAAAGGTTTTTCTCCTGTATGAATTATTAAATGTCTTTTTAAATGTGACTTCTGATTAAATTTCTTTTCACAATCATTACATTCAAAAGGTTTTATTCCTGAATGAATTAATAAATGTCTAGCTAAATCATATTTCTGATTAAATTTTTTTTCACAATCATTACATTCAAAAGGTTTTTTTCCTGAATGAATTAATAAATGTCTTTTTAAATGAAATTTCTGATTAAATTTCTTTTCACAATCATTACATTCAAAAGGTTTTTCTCCTGTATGAATTAATAAATGTGTATTTAAAGTTGATTTCTGATTAAATTTCTTTTCACAATAATTACATTCAAAAGGTTTTTCTCCTGTATGAATTAATAAATGTCTTTCTAAACTTGATTTCAAATTAAATTTCTTTTCACAATAATTACATTCAAAAGGTTTTTCTCCTGAGTGAATTAGCAAATGTTTATCTAAATTTGATTTCAGATTAAATTTCTTTTCACAATCATTACATTCAAAAGGTTTTTCTCCTGTATGAATTATTAAATGTCTTTTTAAATGTGACTTCTGATTAAATTTCTTTTCACAATCATTACATTCAAAAGGTTTTTCTCCTGAGTGAATTAATAAATGTCTAGCTAAATCAGATTTCTGATTAAATTTTTTTTCACAATCATTACGTTCAAAAAATTTTTTTCCTGAATGAATTAATAAATGTGTTTTTAAATGAAATGTCTGATTAAATTTCTTTTCACAATAATTACATTCAAAAGGTTTTTCTCCTGAATGAATTAATAAATGTCTTATTAATGACATTTCTGATATAATTTCTTTTCACAATCATTACATTGAAAATAAAGTATATAAAGTATATAAGCTATATTCAAATTGATGCGACGCGAAAATTATTGTCTTCCGTATGAATTAATAAATGTTGATCTAAATGTGATATCTGATTAAATTTCTTTTCACAATAATTACATTGAAAAGGTTTTTCTCCTGAATGAATTAATAAATGTTTAGCAAATCAGATTTCCGATTAAATTTCTTTTCACAATCATAACATTCAAAAGGTTTTTTTCCTGAATGAATTAATAAATGTCTTTTTAAATGACATTTCTGATTAAATTTATTTCCACAATCATTACATTCAAAAGGTTTTTTTCCTGAATGAATTAATAAATGTCTTTTTAAATGACATTTCCGATTAAATTTCTTTTCACAATAATTACATTCAAAAGGTTTTTCTCCTGTATGAATTAATAAATGTTTATCTAAATGTGATATCTGATTAAATTTCTTTTTACAATAATTACATTTAAAAGGTTTTTCTCCTGAATGAATTAATAAATGTCTAGCTAAATCAGATTTCTGATTAAATTTCTTTTCACAACATTACGTTCAAAAGGTTTTTCTCCTGTATGAATTATTAAATGTCTTTTTAAATGTGACTTCTGATTAAATTTCTTTTCACAATCATTACATTCAAAAGGTTTTATTCCTGAATGAATTAATAAATGTCTAGCTAAATCATATTTCTGATTAAATTTTTTTTCACAATCATTACATTCAAAAGGTTTTTTTCCTGAATGAATTAATAAATGTCTTTTTAAATGAAATTTCTGATTAAATTTCTTTTCACAATCATTACATTCAAAAGGTTTTTCTCCTGTATGAATTAATAAATGTGTATTTAAAGTTGATTTCTGATTAAATTTCTTTTCACAATAATTACATTCAAAAGGTTTTTCTGCTGTATGAATTAATAAATGTCTATTTAAAGTTGATTTCAGATTAAATTTCTTTTCACAATAATTACATTCAAAAGGTTTTTCTGCTGTATGAATTAATAAATGTCTATTTAAAGTTGATTTCAGATTAAATTTCTTTTTACAATAATTACATTGTAAATTATTGTCTTCTGTATGGATTGAATCAGTGTGTTCTTCAAATTTTTCGTCTATATATTTCTCTGTATCCTTTTTGAGTTTTACATCATTTTTGAATATTGAAAATATTTTTTTATGAAAACATTTTTTTAGATGTTTACATAAAAATTCATCACTTATAAAACTCGTATGACAATATACACAAGAAAATAGAGGACCTAAAAAAGAATTGTTTTCGTTATTTTAATTCATTACAATTTTATATATCTAATTATTTTATAATTCAATTTAAGGAATAATATCACTACAAATAATATAAAAAAAATAATTTTAGTGACAATTAACATAAAATAAATAAATATTTAATTTTAGCTATAAAAAATATTCTATTTTTATTCAAATAATTATTAATCCCATTTAAAATAATATTAAATTCTGTTTAAAATAATATTTTTTATATTTATAGAATATTTTTTATTTTATATAATATTTAATTTAATTTTTTAATTAAAAAAATATTTAATTTTTTTACAAAATAATTTAAATTTTACCTACTTCACAGATGTATATGCAAATTTTAATAGTTTTTCTTTCGTAAACTAGGACTATCCCGCAAAAATTTCATAAGAAAAGTTTATTAAAATAAAAAAAGGAATGTACTGGCAAAGTTTTATTCAAATTCATGATGAAGTAACTTTTTTGTATAATTACTATTTTAGTGATAATTAGCATTAATTTAGATTTAAAAAAAACATAGAAATAAAAATTACCTATATATATTGGATATTTTCTGTCTTCTTCTGAATAAAGATCCATTTTTAATTGATTAATCTATTATCAATTATAATATTATAAAATAAAAATTCTAGGTAATAAATAATATAAATGTTTTAAACACAAGTTTTAAATTTTGATTTTGATTTACACTCAAAACCAAATATTCGTCTTGAGATAGCAACGACTCAGTTTCAAAATAAAACTTTTGGTGCATTATTTAAAACAAAGACCATATAAGATACTCGACACGACCATGTTAACTTTTGAAATCTTATTTAGCGCCTCCTGGCTATGATAAGAATAACTAATTTACGAACAAGCGGGTGGGGGGCTTGGTTGGTTTTTTAAATTTATTTTTATTTAGAAGGAATTATTGGAATGAAAAAAATTGTAGAATTTTAAGTTAAGTGAAAAATTATTTATTTAGAGGTAAAACTGACATTTCATCAATAAATTTTTATTTTTTCATATTATTGCTATTATTGCCTAACGTTTGTTTTATCTCCAAATAAATAATTTTTCATTTAAATGAAAATTCCACAATTTTTAAATTGCAGTTAGAAAATTTACACACCAGGTAAAAAGAGTACTGTTCTTTGTAATATATTTATTTAGAGTAGGATAAAAATTACAATAAATTATTAACAATAAGTTGACCTGTGGCCAGGTCCGAACCGACCGACGGTTTGAAATAAATTAATTTCCAGCTACAGAAACAATTTCAAATAATTTTAATATATCTATTAATGTAATAAAAAACAGATATGGATAGAACATAAATATTTTTAATTTTATTTTATTTATAATATATATGTAAGACCAGGCTGTGACGTCATGAATGGCTGGATGACGTCATATAATTTTAAATTAAGAAAAACCTATAAAGATGATTTTTCTCGAGGATAAAACCAATACAAAGTGCATAATGCGTAATGATATGTAAAAAACCTCCTCATGTGAAATTTGGTGTGAAAATAACCCTTCCCTTCCTATCGTCGATCGCTAATACTACCACTTCCCGTTTCCGGATTTGCACCAAAAGTTGATCAATTCATCCCACTGATGCATTAAGTAAATATACCAAATTTCATCAAAATCCGTTCAGCCGTTCAGGCTCTACACATCTATACGGACGGACGGACAGACATCATGCTAAAAATACTTTTTTCTGTTAAGAAAATGCATGATTCGTGGAGATATGTAAAAATCTCCACATGTGAAATTTGGTGTGAAAACAATACCTCCCTTACTATCGTCGGTCGGTAATAAGGGCCTTGTAGAGGGGAGTATTTATTGACTTAACAAGAAAGATTATTCTATAATATTATATTTTCAAATATTTAAAAACATTTGAAAATTAATATTTGTTCGGTTTGATTATTGTAGATGGCAGCAGGGGTATTAGATTCTTAAACATGTTCCTATTGATTCATTTTCAAATAATATATAATAAACCAATTAAAAAAAAAGAATTATATTTAATTTTATAATTTAAATAATAACAAATATACAAATTTATTTAAATAAATTAATTCTTGGTTTTTCTATATTGCCGGAAAAATATCTATTATTATATACAATATTTTATAAATTTAATTTACAAGTAAAATTTATACTGATTGATCAATGGTACAATGGTAGATATGAAAAAGTATTAAACTCTATTCCCCTCTCTTGTTAATTAAGATATTAAATAAGATATTGAGATTTCAATAAATATGAAAGAGAAAAATATAAAATACAAAAATATTTAAAAAAAAAAATTATATATTAATTAGTAATTTCTGTTTTTAAAATATCTATATCCCAAATTGTTATATTAATGAAAATTCAATGTTAAACCTGTCTTAGATACTTTTTTTCATTTCAAAATTATAATTCTTATATCATCAAATATATTCTTTTATTTCTCTACTAAAGTAGCAAATTTTGAAAAATTTTTAATCACACACACACAATATATTTATGATATTTATTTTATAATTCTTTTTATTTAAGTACATTTAAAGATAATAATATAATATAGGTATAAACTATTTACAAGCATAAGTATCCAGGAAAAATTATTTTATTCATATTTATTTTTTATAGTGATATTAATAAAAAGCATATTTTTTAAATACAATTTACTACATATATATATATATATATATATATATATATATATGTTTGTATATATAATATCTATATTTGATAAATAAATAAATTATAAAATACAGATCAGAATCACTTCCAGAGAGAAGTAAATTTTATGAGAAGAAGCGCCCATATGAGTAAAATATTATAAATTGAAACATAAATGAACATAGAAACGATTGATCAGTTTTATAAAAGTAAATTTGTAAAAAAACGATATCATTTAATATTACATGATATAATAATCTAAAAAAGATATTCAATTATTAAAATATGTATGTATTTTATTTATAATTTTAATAATTAATTATTTTCATTAATTTTTTCAAAATTAATTTCAAACAAGGATTAGAAATTTTCTACATATAAAAAGATCTGATTTTAATTAAACCACTTGTTAGACAAGAAAATGTTGTTTGTAGATTGAGAGATTGAAGTCTAGCTAAGTTTGCAAATGATCGTGGAGCGATGGCTGTCAGTTGAAATTCAAAAGGGGCATGAGGTCGTACGAAGTTGTCATTGGGTGGGAACCCCTGGGAATTGGAGGACCCTGACGCCCGGGGCTCAGTCCTAAACCCTTGAGCTTTGTCTATGAAACGTCAGCAAGCCTCTCTCACTTTTATTAGACACGCCGCCTTACCAAATTAAACTAATCAAATATGAGAGAATCCAAGATAAATTAATTTATTTACCCTTGTAACATATACGATTTCAACCATGAGAATTTCAATTTTATTAAATCTTACAAACTTCCTTGACAGTTAAACAATAAAACAAATCATTGTTGAAAGATTTATGTATATTACTACCGGGATAATATGATTAACAAATGATTAATTAATGAAGAAATTTCAATTTTTTAAATTTTTTTCCTAAAATTTTATAATAATGAAAATAAATTAATTAAATTAACCCTGATCAAACTTGTGATGTTTATTTCTTCAGATTTCTGTAATTTATCATAATATAAATTCGATAAAATTTTAAAGAAAATTTATTTTTCGATATGATCTCAATATCATTTTATCACTCATATCTTGCAATAGTAACAAAAGAAAAAAAAATCAATAAAAACATTTCAAAGCAAAAAAAAAATAACTATAATTTTCTTAATAAGAAAATAACCTAACGTTGTAAAATATTAAAGATATCATAATATATGTGGGAATTGAAATTGAGGTCAAGGGATGTTGGCGACAAGGGTGTTTCAACATCCTCCCAATTCCTTGTCCCTGGTTGTAAAATGTAACCGAGAGTAGCAGAGGAATTTTACATGCTCAGTAGGGGCGGAATTAATATATAAATTGGAACGCGAACCCCCGAAAAAGACTCTACTCTCTACTCGTTTGGGACGATTCCTTTTGGATGCTAGTTAGATGCTTGATTGTTCGATTGCTTGGCTATGATGATGAGAGTGTGTGTATTTGCCTATGTATATTTATTGTAAATAAACCATTTTATAGAACAACCCAAACAAGAAGTGTTGTTGCTATATCGAGATAATTTACCCCTAGACAACAATCCAAGCCCTCCCGCATCACTACATATATATATATAGATCAAGATTAAGTAAATGATCGATCGCGAACTGTTCGAAAGTCGATCGTGCAGCATAATTGCCAAGGTTGACTAATAAAAGGTCGATCACGCATGGACAAGAAAAAAATGCCAAATATTTCAATCAAAAGTTTGTGATCTATATTAGAGAGAGGGTTCAGATTCTGCTATGAATCACAAAACGATGATTTTTATGTTACGTCTCTATTGCAGCAAATTAATGATCTGAAATATATATAGATAACCAAGATTCTATTAAAAAATTAATATTTCTCATTCTATGCATATAAATGAAATTTTAGACATAGACATGTTAAATATAGATGGGATGTTAAATTTAGACCAATAAAATAATTTCAAATGATTTATTTTAAATATATGGAAACAAAAGTTTTTTTCCGTCAAATATTATACTACTTTTAACCGAAAATAACTAAATTTTTCATTAATTAATTAATATAAATGAAACAAATCAAATTTATAAAGAATTATAATAATTCTACATATTTTTGATTTTATTAGAATTATTTTACAGTTTCGAAATGAAGAAGACTTTATCAAATCAAATTGATTTTTGTGTTATTATATTTTTATTGATGTTTTAAGACATTTAATTAACAAAAATCATTTGTGCTAATTTAATTTATTTTAAAAGTCTTCTTTTAATGAAAATTGAGAATTATTGGCCGGGGCACAGTCTAGTCTATTATGACATTAAAAATTGATTTTATAATATAGTTTTATTTTATATTTCAACTATAATTTTTTTTTTTTTAATTTATTTAAAAGTGTTAAATCTTCCTCTTCAACCTTTTCACTCAAAATAAAATTGAAAAAACCAAGTTGAAAGACATTTTTTTTTAAATTTTCTATTTCTTTATTTTTTCTTTCTTAATATAATAATAAATATTTATTTTATTTTTTAAATTGTTGATAAAAAAAAGAAATAAAAAATCAAATTTGAATAAAAAAGAAGAAGACAAGTTAAGTTTTAAGTGTAAAAATACTTTATGTTAAATGGACATGAGTAAGTGAAGATTCAAATCTTAGAAGACTTTTAAGCTTCACTTGAACTTTCACTTGCCCATCATTCCAGGGACTACGCTAAAGCTGCTCTGTCAACCCCACGTCTTATCTTTTTCTACTCTTCTCCAGTCCCCCCACCCACCCTCCAAGCACCCAAGCCCACCACCAAAATTCCTCCCTCTTCTGTTTCGTTTTATATCTCCAAACACAGTCAGTGATAGAACTCCCTATTCCCTCAAAGTTATTGTTTTCACAAATGAACTACTTAAACCCGTTCTCCACATTGATTCAATCTTATTATTTTTCATTCAATTCAAAATTATAAATTGTTTTTGAACCATTCGCATAATAAAAGTTGACAGATTTTTATTATACATATAGTCTTTAATTCATTTTAAAAAAATTCTAAAATTTCAAGGCTATATTCATAGAAATTGTGACATGGACGACTGAAAAAAAATTTGTTATTCCTAAAAATGAAAAATATGTTTTGCTAATTTCAATCTAAATTTCAATTATACCGAAAAAACCTCTGACTTTTGTATATCCTATAAAGGGCAAAAGTCTATCAATTTAGTTATCACCTAAACGGGGTAATGGAGTTGTATGACCAATACAACGGATCTTCCAAACATTTATCATGTTCTTTATCTTGTATCGCTATTTTTAGCTCCAAACTTTGATCACCTAGACTGGGTAGATCTCGTTTCCATAGACCCTATTTTGAGAAAAAAATTCAGACTTTAATTTTTTTTTTATTATAATAGGTATCATTTATTTGATTTTTTAAATTTGAATTATTATCTACAAATTTATAGATGTTTTTATATTGTAGACAACTTGTTAAATTTTGATCAACTATCAATTAGTGTGAAGATAGAACCAAATTTTTGTTACTTAAAAATGAAACAATTTCAAAACAAACGAACAATAGTATATTGTATTTAAAAATTTATTATAAAAATATAGTAAATATTATTGGTTAGGTGTACCCAAACCATTTGTAATATTTAAATTATTATCTTTTTTATTCAGATTATATATATATATCAAATGGTGTGAAGATAGACTCAGATTTTTGTTACTTAAATGGAACAATTACCAAACAAACGAACAATAGTACAACTATATGATATAAAATATGATAAATATAATTGGTTATTGATCAGAATTAAAATATATATCATTATTCATAAGTATACTTTCATTTATAATACTATATAGTAAAATAAATTCATTTTCCCATCATTTTCCCATTTAGTTATAGATTGTTTAACTACTGTAATAGATTTCTTACTAATTTTGTTCTATCTCTACAGTGGCGCAACCAGGATTTGATCCTGGGGGGGGTTTTGACTAGCCGCTCCACCTTTTTATGGCGCCCCCCCCCCCCCGGGCTTTCTCAAAGACAAATTTTCATTAAGACTTTTTTTTTTATATTAAATATTTAAAAAAGTTTTGTAAATGAAACACTGATTTTACAAAATCTGGCAAAAAAATTTAATTTTGTATTTTATTTACTCGTATTCACAGTTTTAGAAAGAAAATATTTGTTTCCAGCTATAAGTAAATCATTTTAGCTTTCCTCAAGAAATAAGGATAACTTAAACGATGATCGGAAAATTTTGAAAATTTTTGCTCCGAGATTTCCACTTTTGAATCCAAAACTGCAAAAAAAAAATTTTGAACCGGCTCGTTACCGAGATTACGTCTAAACAAAATGAGATATTGTCTTGAAATTTGATATTTAGATGTTTTTTTTTGGGAATGATGGGCGGGGTTTGGACAAGATCGGACCATAAGTAAGGGTAGTTTAAAGAGGTGTCAAAGCACATTTTATTGATTTTCTCAATAAATAGTGATCTTTATGAGAATTATCATACTATCGTATTAAATTTATAGGGAATCGAATTTACTAAATGTTTCATTATATTCATCTTTACCTAAACTTAATAATAAAGGAGTTATTTATAAAAAACTACTTTAAGATTTCGAAAGCTTTTCATCTATTTTGAAAGAAATCATGTAAAAATCCCTAAGAAAAAATCCCTAAATGAAAATATCCATAAAAGAATAAATCCCTAAATAAAAAATTTCCCTAATTTTTTTTACTTATTTAATAATGAATAGCCGAAGAGACTTGAATGAGGTAGTTATACATCATGCTTGGTGTCATCACATCTGTTCCATCTGGTTTTTTAGCGTCCCATTTTTCATGGTTTTTCTTCATTATGGTTAGAAGCTCATCATGCAAGTCGCTGAATCGTTTCCTTGGTGAATCAGGCTTCTTACCACGAACATCACGACAGATTTCCAAAGAGATAAGGTTATGCTCAATATAAATTTGCATAATCAGGTCCCATACTGATGTCTTGTAACCTTCTAAGCGTGAACGAAGAGCATTGTTGTAACCTTCCAATGCTTTGTTTGTTCGAGGCAAACCCATCAAAGTGGCACCGTAGATGTTCCAATGTTCCAATGTCGAATTCGGGGTCATAAAAGTCAGCCAAAAATTGTTCACCTAGCCAAGTGCGCTCGAAGTAAGAAAAAAGATCACGAAGTTTTACCCTGTTGGTCGTCCAGCTAATGCTTGGTAGGCTACAATGACTTTTGATGGTGGTACTAAAACCAAAGCTGCAAGAGTTCGTAAATGAGTGGAGTTGTCAGGATTATCTATATCATTATAGAGCTTCAAAACTTCTGACATTGATTTGATGTTTCTATAAATGCATTGAACAAAATAAAAAAGACAACCTTTGATGATAGCAAATTTCACAAATTGCGTTATATATTCCCTGGTGAAATATACGGTGCAAATGCTGTATTTTGTATTTGGAATCATTAAGCTATTAAAACGTATGCTAATAAACGGAATTTGAGTAAATTCCCTTTATTTTACATACGAATTTGACACCCCTATTTTTTTTGGAAAAATCACGAGTGTGGGCTCTATGTATGTATTTTTGGACCTATTTTTCCCTACTTTCGGTCCAGGCCCGATTACCTCCTTGGGAGGTCGTGTCTCAGGCAACTGGGTGTCATGCTCACCTTCTGATTTAATTTTCTGAGACACAATTAAAATTAATACAAAAATGAAAAAGTTTGTTTTTAGTGATTTTTTCTTTTAGGAATTTTTTCAGTCAGCGATATTTTTATTTAGGGATTTATTCTTTTAGGGATTTTGCATTTAGGGATTTTTACATGATTTCTTTCAAAATATCCTGCCACTACGGGCGGACGAAAAGCTTTCGAAATCTTAAAGTAGTTTTTTATAAATAACTTCTTTATTATTAAGTTTAGGTAAAAATGAATATGGGCTTTTGGGGATTTTCGGTTTTAGGGATTTTTGACTTTTATGGATTTTTTCCTTTAGGGATTTTTACCCGTTTCCATTTTGAAAAAATTAGTCTTCGCTTCATAATTTTTATGAAATTAGCAATTAATGTATTATTAATAAAAAATATTTAGAATTTGAGTAATATTTTTATTTATTTTTTATTTAAATAATAGTCAAATTGGAAAATTTCACAATCATCTAGTAATCTTATATTAAGTCTTTTGTTTTTTATGATTTAGGAGAAATAATAAAATAATTTTTTATTTCATATATTTAATTCTGTACGAAAAAATAAGCAATTTTTATTTTTGTTAAAATTTTTTTAAAATAAAATAAACTTACTTATTATACACTAAGTTATACTTTAAGAATTATTTTTTTTTTTTTCAAATAAAAAGGATTATATTTTTTCTTTTCTATTTGAAATATAGTACATAATATACAGCAATTTATATTTTTTTCCATCCTGGGGGGGGTTTTAACCCCCAAAACCCCCCCCTGGTTGCGCCACTGTATCTCTATATCTGTATCTATATCTATCTCTCTCTCTCTCTCTGTATATATATATATATAGGGAAAGAGATAGATAAATATATTATAAATATGAATCAATCATTTTCAATAAACAATAATTTTCCAATGAAATGTTAATTCAATGTGACAGAAACTTTGTACATGTTTATATATATACTATTCTATATAATACACAAAACAATTTTAATAAATTTATATTTATAGAAGAGAACATAATATTTCTATGATAATAATTATTAAAGAAAATATATTAGATTAGAATGTGGAATTGTGTGTTTGATGAAATTATCATTGGATTATTATAAAAGAGAGAGGACAATGCGGGTTTATTTAAATATTCTATGAGATGAGTTAGAAATTCATTGTGTATTAATAGATATTGATTAATTTCTAATTGAATATATTTTCTAGTATAATGTATTTATTAAATATTTATATATATAATATATAACAATTACTACTGAAAATCTATTTAATTGAATCATTTTTGTTTTAATAGGGTGTGCAATTCCATCTCTTCCATTTCTTATAAAACAATCATTAGAAGAATCTCTATAAAAAGAAGAAAATCAATTTATTTTTATATCATTTATTTATTTTATACCCACTAGATTGACATTTCGGTCTTTGTCAAGACTCCAGAGCTATATATAGACAAGGAGAAATCGTAATATTATAGAAAAAATTAATGTTTAAATATGTTTAACATGATTGTCCTTATATATCTAATATTTGTTTATTTTTAATATAATATCTATTATTATTCACACAGTTTTAAACCACATGCCCGCAAATGAAATTATGAATCTTTGAATTTTAATTAATTTAAAAAAAAAGAAAATATTTTTTTAAAAACTATAATATTTGATTCATCTCAAAAAATATTATATAAATTTTTTACAACATATATATATTGGTTGGGGAAAAAGAAATCCATTATTTTTTCGGTAGATGGCTGTAGTGATCGATATCTCGTAAATTATCGATCAAACAATTTCAAATTTATGCTCGTTGTCAAGGTAACAGTTCGCACTAAAAGAATTCGTTTGCAGTTTTTTGTTTTGTCCATTCAGTTCTGAGTTACACGGCGTTAAAGATGGAAGTCAACAAAGAGAAAATTCGGTACATTTTACAGTTTTTCTTTGATAAGGGCGAAAATGCAAGTCAGGCGGCTGAAAATGTGAATAGTGTTTATGGTCCCGATACTGTAACAGCTAATTACGCGCAATTTTGGTTTCGTCGATTCCGTTCGGGTATTTTTGACGTTAAGGATGCCCCTCGCACAGGCAGGCCCGTCGTCGAAAATGTCGACAAAGTCACTGAAATCATCGAAGTGGACCGGCATGTTAGTAGTCGTAGCATCGCCCAGGAGTTAAAGATCGACCACAAAACAGTTTTAAACCATTTGCACAAAGCTGGGTTTAAAAAAAAGCTTGATGTTTGGGTGCCACACCAATTAACACCAAAAAACATGATGGATCGAATTTCCATCTGCGAAGCCTTGGCCAAACGTAATGAAATCAACCCATTTCTTAAACGGATGGTGACTGGGGATGAGAAATGGGTCACATACGACAACATTATGCGAAAGCGATCGTGGTCAAAGCGTGTTTTAGTGATAAGAAATTGGCATCAAGGGAAGAGTGTGAAAATCAATTGCTGGAGTTTTTCGCTAATAAGGACCAAGACTTTTATGAGAGAGGCATAATGAAGCTACCATTAAAATGGCAACAAATTATAGAACAAAATGCTGCATATTTGACCTAAATCGGACAATGCAAAACATGTTAAATAAAGTCTTGAAGTTCACGTAAAAATAATGGATTTCTTTTTCCCCAACCTATTATATATATATATATATATATATATATATATATATATTATTTATTATTATTATTATTATTATTATTATATAGACGCCAAGCAGCCTGCGGTAACACGGTTGACTCTAAACCTCGTAGTCCTCGGGATCAAGTCCCAGGTCTGGCAAGGGAATTTTATTCTAGCTGGTATCCATAGTTACTAAGACAACTATTCTACTTGATTAATATTAGGAAACTACTTGAAACTAACTAGTAACGGCATCTGATCGTGAAAATCAAGATAAATGTTAAGATAATTCATTGTGCTGATCACATTACACGTCTACCTTGCTTAGGCGGCAACTGATTTTTTATTATTTAATTTCTTGTTTATTTCTTGATTTTTTACTTATATCATTGAAATATGTATTCTAATATCTGGCAACAATAACAAGTGGCGTGACCTGACCAAAAAAATCAAGAAAATATTTGATAGGATCCGTTGTACTTGTCCTACAGCACCTTTAACCAGCTTAGGTGGCAATAAATTTGATAGGGACTGTCTCTTTTCATAGGATGTAATGTTATTTTTTATTATTTTTTTTGTTATGTTTTTTTTTGTATCATTTTATTGTAATTCAAAGCATAAACTGTAAATGATCTATTACCATTGAAACGTCTAATTATGAAATTATATCATTGAAATCTTCTAATATCTAGCATCAATAATAAGTAGCGAGACCTGACCAAGAAAATCAAGAAAATATTTGATAGGATCCGTTGTACTTGTCCTACAGCACCTTTAACCAGCTTAGGTGGCAATAAATTTGATAGGGACTGTCTCTTTTCATAGGATGTAATGTTATTTTTTATTATTTTTTTTGTTATGTTTTTTTTTGTATCATTTTATTGTAATTCAAAGCATAAACTGTAAATGATCTATTACCATTGAAACGTCTAATTATGAAATTATATCATTGAAATCTTCTAATATCTAGCATCAATAATAAGTAGCGAGACCTGACCAAGAAAATCAAGAAAATGTTTGAGAGGATCCGTTGTACTTGTCCTACAGCACCTCTATCTAACTTACATGGCAACCAATTTGGTGGTCTTTTCATAGAGTGTAATGTTATTTTTTTATTCTTCTTCTTTTGTTTTGTTTTTGTGTGTCATTTTATTGTAAGTCAATGTGTAAACTGTAAATGATATATTACCATTGAAACATTTAATTTATGAAACGATCTTTAAGGTTGTAGGTTATCGATCCTAACAAAAATATCTTGTTTCTTTTCGTAAAACTTTTTAAATATGTGCTGCTCTTTTTTTATCAGTCAACGAGAATGAATAAATCAAGTCGACGGACACAATGAAGGTTTTTAGTCAAGTTCAAATGCTAAGTTAATTGAACAAACAATCCGTTTGACATGTGATAAATAGTTATAACTCTTAAACCTGATCTCTATTTCAATAAATTTATTTATTTTTTTTTAAATCCGATTTGGATTAATTATACAATCTAAAAGTAAGTGATTTCTGACAAGAAATTTCAAATTACTTGACATTTTTTTCAGCCTATTTTTAAAATATTGTAAAATAAATCTGGAGTGTCTCCACTCGACTATCTCATAAATTTGAATTGGATTAATTAACATATATATTATATTTAAATTAAATTTAATTAATTAAATTATTAATTAAAATTAATAAATATACATATATTAAACTGTCTGTTGATGGCACCACGTCACGTGCTGGCGCGTGATTTGCAGTCGTGTTAAAAAATTAATTCCGGGCTTTTCAGCGATTCAATCAAGCTGAAATTCTATATATAGCAGTTTTATAGAATTTTTAATTATGTAAAAAACTATCAAACATATATCTTTATTTTTACGATAAGTTTAGAAGAAAAAAAATCAAAACGCGTGGAAGGTAATAACCCTCTTCCGGACGAGCTTCATTTCTCAAAGGTTGAAAGAAAACTACGGATTTTGAATAATGCCCGTATACCAAATTTCATTATTCTAACTCAAAACGTTTTTGCGTAATCTTGTCTACATACACATATATACACACATACACACAGAGACATTTTTCTCAACCTTAGTGAAAATGACTCAAGGATTTTCAAAATATATAAAAACATCAAAACTTCGACAACGAAAATTTTCATGATCGCAATACTATCTGGCGACATAGTAAAAACAAATACTAATTTTAAAAAAATACTGTGATGAACAGAAATTATAATTGAATAATATTAATAATATAATAAATAAAATATTTAAAAAATTTAAATAATCATTTAATTCACACACCTTGATATTTGGTAAATCAGCCCATAAAAATAAAAGAATACAAAACAGGTTTTAGAGTATAATTTGAAAAGAAATTTTGTTAAAAATATATTCGAGAGGATTAAATTAGTACACGAACCTTCAATTAACACTCAAATCGGTAAAGATAGGCTATATCAAGTTTTTTTATTAAATAACAATTTCATTGCCATTTATCACGCCAAGGTACTGTTACAGTATATAATATATATATATATATATATATAATTTGAACATCCAATTAAAAGTTGAAAATTTTATTCATTGAAGATAAGTTTATATTATTTATACATATCAGGTATAATATTATTATGTACACTTGTATGGTCTGCTTATAAGTAATAAGGAAAAGAGAGAATATAATGAATATAAATATTAATAAATTTAGTAATAAATGGTAACATATGTAAATCAAATTCTATGGCCAGGTAAGAGATTAGTAGACTTGTGAATACAATTTATAACCAGAATCATATATAATAGAGAGTAGAAGATGTAGAATTTTAATCTACCATTTCACCCCCACCCCCTTACCGGGTGACACCATTATGTAAAAATTTTTCTATGATAATTCTTTGTAATATGGCTATACTATAAATAAACTTGAAAAATAATAATAATAATAATAATTTAAGTTATTACGGATGCCGGTGCTCAATTACTAACCAGGCCAGGCGACGCGGGTTCAAAGCTAGCCAACCGCAAGTGTTTTTTTTTTTAATTTGATAAATTAATTAAATAATGAGAATCACATTAAGCATTTAACAGATGGCGCTTCAGCTCCACCATTGGTTCTAACTCATTTGAAACTTCATTCAAGAAAGAGAAGTCGAAAAATAAAAATATTAGCTCATCAAGAGGTTTGCTTGATTCACTGTAGTCCAAATAATAATAATAATAATAATAATAGGAGTTTTTATTTTTATAATTTAACTTAATACAAATTAAAAAAATTGATTATATCTTTAAATGTTAAATGAGTGGTGCGAATGAGGCGCCTAACGATAAAGTTAAAACTAAAGGTGGAGCTGGAGCTTCTTCTGTAGTCCCCCATCCTTCCTATTTAATTAATTTATCAACTTACACTTGCAGATAGCTGGCTTCGAACCCTCTATGTCGTTCCTCACTCGGTCACCAAGTCACCATCACCCCTAATATAATAAATTTTATAATATTATTAAAAGAATAATACAAATTCTCCTAAATCTTAAAATTATTCCCACCTTTTCATACGAAAATTTTCGCCCATCATTTATTCATATTATTAAACCTATTAAAATGTATTAATTTATTCATTTTATAATAATTTTATAATAACGAATTATAATTTAATGTAACTTTGGATTTACTCTTGACTTATTGATTATGTTATAGTATTCATAATAAATCCCAATGTATAGGATTATCCTTAGTTCTTTTACTTGATATAATTATATATATATATATATATATATATATATATATTACAAACTCATATAAATATTTTATATAGGTATTGGAAAAATAAAGCTGTGAGAGGAAAGGAGGAGGATCTCTCCCAATTTATTGCAATATGCCCCTCTCCTCCATACTTAGGGAATTCAGAGACCCAATCCAGAATAAAGGAATATTATCCTGGGAGAAATATAGATTACTCCTAAAGGGAAAAAGCGTAATCCAATAATGTAAGGGTGTAAAGTTTAATTATTGATTAAATGCTGCTGTTTATTATAATTTTGTCTTGATTTTATTTATTTCTGTAATTATTCAGATTGCTCTGACCCAAGAATGTATATATATATATATATATATATAATAATATATATGAACTTTTTTATATATCCTGCAAAGATTCTTCTTCTTTTTCCTAAAATTTATCCCTTGCGGGTCTGCTGCTTTGGACAGCCTCCAGGGGTCGAAAAAACATCCAGCCAGAAGGCGGAGTTGGGGGAGGTAATATTTGAAGGATTTAAATAATGAAATGATGGGATTTGGGATTTGATTAGGGTATGGGACACGACTTCCTCATTGGAAGGCGAGAAAAAGTCGTGGCTTGCGTGAGCAGGGTTGCATCCCTGAAGTGGACCTATCTCTATCTGGATCATAGAGACGGTCCACCCGCTACTCCAATATATTACTTTTGTATATATTTATTTTAAAAATATAATAATTTCTCTGGAGCTCTAAGGAACTCGAAAGTTCTTTGATTACTTACTCATGGGGCTGGGGAGCAATTTTTCTTTAAATTTATTTTAGTGAAAATTTTGCTCTTGTTGGTCTCAAATACTGGACTCCTGGTTTACTAGTTGAATGCGTTACTAGTTAAGCTATGCTGCACCCCTAAAGATTATTATTATTATTATTAATATTACTATTAAAATTAAATATTTTATTAATGTAAACGCCTTTTTCAATTTTTAATGGGATATAAATAATACAATTAAGTTAAATAAAATTAAAAATTTTAAATCAAATTTAATATCAATTAATATATAAGATAAATAAATGGAATTTATTTAACTGCAGAGGTAGTGAATAAAGTAAAAAAAAAGTGTTCAATTGAAAGTAAATATTTGAATTGGTAAAATAAAACTTCTACGTCATTTAATGGTACAATCTCGTTGCTAGTTCAGACAGATGCTTGCCAAAGAGAAAAATAAAATAATAAACTTCCATTTGCCATTCATATTTTTGTCTAAAAAAAAAAGCTTCTTCCGCCAACCTCCTTTTCAATATTATATTTGATAAACATAAAATAAATAATAAATCATATTTGACATTTCTTATTATGAGAGAAAAGACATAATTCTTGAAAATAATTGAAAAGGCATCGACAAAGAATGTGGCCTAGAAAGGCGATGAAAGACATCATCTGAAATGGATTATGGACAGATGCCTGTTTCAATCCATCCATTGCATGGTATTGTACTTTTTTTACAAGAGCTGCAAATGCTAAATCCTTTAAGATCTAGAAGGTTTTTTTTCAATTTTTTTCTTCTTCTATATTTTTATTCTCTCTCTTTGAAGGGCATTAAATCCAAATCGGAAGTCAATACATCTTAATCATATGTTACTTTATTTAGATATGACAAAAATAATATTTCTTATGGTCAGTGGATATTTCAAATTTATTTAATAGATTTTATTTAGATTATTATTATTATATTATTTATATTTTATTATATTTCTTACTTTTTTTGGAGCCTTAGCGAGGTAGTTGTATGATCAGTACAACGGATCTCCTCAACCATGCCTTAGTTTTTTGATGGGAGACATAAGTCAAGTAGCTTGATGATGTAAGCTGACTCTAACTAGAAAAAAATTCACTTATCTGTTTTGAGACTTGAACCCGGAACCACGAGGTTGAGAGTCAATCGTATTACTCCCCAGGCTGCGTGATCTCCTCGTCCTTGGTTAAATTGACCTATATAAAGTAATTTTAAATATGTATATTTTTGAATAAATGTTTTTAAGTAGATTTCGATGTTGTTTGAATGGTAAGGAAAACCCAGTAGGTTAACTCAAAATACCAATCATGACTCTTGATTGGGTTGTAATACTTTATTCTGAATTTTCATATAAAAAATTATTTATTTAATTTCAATTTATTAAATGATTTATATATTTTTCTTTACTTTAGTGAATATGATTAATTTTTCAGTTCTACTCCTTTGAACTATTGTTGAATTTTATTTTATTTAAAATTTATATATACCTATATATTTTCATAATAAAGTATGGTGTATGACTTTGTATTATTGAAGGGATTTTTATTAAAAGACCACATATATTTGTATAATTTATTTATTGAGTTATATAATAAATAAAACTGCTTATTCTGCAGTCTCGAGTCGGGGCAGGCGTGCTGTACTTGAGAATGACTGCAGAATAATCAGTCGAAACGTTGTACGTTTATTTAAATCATAGGTTCCCAAACTTTTTTTGTGTCGTAGACCGCTTGCCATGTTTTTCTGTTTTGGATAGATCCCCTAAATTGATTTTTTGTAAAAAAAATTTACCTTTTTTTTTAGATCCTTATTGAAAAATCAAAAAATGTTTTAAAAGCCATATCGGAAAAATAATTTACCTTTTTTTAAAGCCATATTGAATTGAATTATAAGATAGTATAATGAAAGTAAATAGGCTTGAGATCTACTATCGTAGACCCACATTTTCATTTCATGGACCCCCAAATTTTTTATTCGCTGCTGTAGTCCCCTTGCAGGTCGCAATGGACCTATGGGGTCGATATATACCACTGATTTAAATAAATTAACAAATATGTGTGGTCTTTTAATAAAAAAAACCCTTCAATAATTATGAAAAAAAATATAAAACAAAAGTTTTAATAAAAACTATTTAATTTATTTTCTCGATTTTTTTTTAAACCAAGCACGATAATTGACCTAATGGAGATTTTTCAAAAAGGTGTTCAATCCATACATATGTATACCTATTCTCTAAAGAGGTATATGCATAATATGAGACTTTACAATATAATAAAATTACAAACTTGATATTAACCCGAGCTAAGTTGGGAAGAATAGAAATTCGCTGATTACCTATGCGACTAATCTAATTTGCAAAGTCGTTTGAGAATTTTTCTTTTTTTTTTTTTTCAAAAACTTCTTGATTTAATTTTAATAAAAACTTTCAAAATATTGTTGCTTCCCCATGAGAGAAGGAATCACATCACCCACGATTTTTTTTTTTATAAACTTTCATTCTTCTAATTTTTTATTTTTTAGTGTATGTTTATATTCATATTTGAACATAAATAGGACCGTATGTAAAAGAAAAACACCTCGTTTTTTTCTCTTTGACATTGAAATGTTATTTCTTATAGAAGAGGAAGTGTTTTTCCCAGGTGTGTTGATTTGCAAAGCCCAGGGAGTTGATCGTGACAGCGCTTGTTATAAAATCCGATTTGCGTATATTTAAAGAAGGATTAATTCTTGGAAATTTATTGGAATTTTCTGACAATATTACTTAACTTGAAGATACTGGACTAGAGCGGATAAAATCAACTAAGTATTTTGAATTTTAAATTAAATCGACATACATTTTCAAGTCTTATATATATATATATATATATATATATATAGGTATATAGTGGCCTTGGTTAAAAAAAAGGGGTCAATGCTAAAATTTTCCTGCTTGTATCAACCCCCTACCTACCGTAGCTTTAAAGCAGAAATATCCAAACTAAGGCCCGCCAGCTGTTTTTTTTAAAGGTTTTTTAAAATAATCATTATATATATATATATATGTTGGTTTAGGTTTCCGTGAATGTTATTGTTATTATTATTATCAGATTTATCAGGGATATAATCACGTATTTTTGTGAGATTGTTTTCTCGACGTTTCGGCACCCATTTTGGCGCCATTTTCAAGAGATTATTTAGGTGGGAATATTTTTGGGATTCTGGGTCTTCGTCTGTGTGACCAAGGGTTAATATCGGGATTTTGGGTTGATAGGTTGGGTGGTTTTGTACTCACTGCGTTGCTGTAGAGCTCCGAAGAATCCTGGGCAATCCTGAGACCGGCACACGTCCGCACTGGACAACAGTCCGAGGCCAACTGATATATATATATATATATCCAAAGTGATAAAAAAGATTTTCACAAATAATTTTAATTAAATATAAAAAAAACTCTAACTTTTATACATTCAGGACAACGCCTATCAAGTTGGTTATATTGATTAGGTGTCCTATGATCAGTAGAACGGGTCCTATCAACCTTTACCTTGATTTTCTTTCTTGGAGCCGCTACTTTGTTTATTAAGTTGCTTCCTAATTTTGAACCAGGAGGGTGGGTTGACTCCATCCCATAGTCCCCAGCTATAGAAAATCCCTTACCAGGTCCTGGACTTGAACCCGGGACCACGAAAATGTCAGCTCTCTATGTTAACCAACACCCTACGAGACTCATTTTTAATTAAATATATAATGTATAACATTATTTTTTATATTTTTACTGTATTTGATTGTTATTGGTGTATTTATAATGAACTGTTATAAGAAAATTTAATGTTAAATATCATAATTAAATTTTTTTATTCATTTATTCATGTGACCCGCCTCAACGATAGGCCCTTTTGGACACCAGTGAATCGAAAAAAAAAACTTAAAATATTGGCATTATCATAGATCAATTTGCTCATATTCTTTGTTCAAACTCTTTAATGAAAAGATTCATTCACATAATAATATTATAATTGTAATTTTATACGTACCTATATTCAACACAAGCTCTGAAGATGATAGTCTTAACCAAGACAGAAACGTCCCTCAACTGGACTTTAAATAAATGAATTAAAACAAACTGCTTTACTTTTCTATTACTTACAGATATTATATTAAAATCAAAATTTTTTAAACAGCATCTCTATCATAATATAATGTTTTCAATTTATACTTAATATTCATTGATTCCTAAAGGTGCTCTGCTTTAATTAATTAATTAAATTTTTGTTTTTGCTTTTATTAACTTTATTAATTAAATTTGTAAGAATTTAAGTGACTGGATGAAATAATTTTTCAATGAACTAAGGTAGAGATAGATTAAAGAAAAGTTGATTTAAAAATGGCATAAAGAACTTTTTTTTTTTTTTTTTGTCAAAGTTACAATTTATTTGACTGATACGTTTTTCATCTTAAATCTAAGATCACATAAAAGATCGATTTATAAAACAACAAAAGCAAGAAAAAATAAAATAAAGGAACATGAGTAGATAGCAAAAGGAAGGAGGGGAAGGATATGGGTGGGAATGAGGTGGGGTTGGGGGTGGGTGGTGGTGGTTCAAGAAATCGCCTCACCATTGAGATAAACAACACCAGTAATCCATTAGACTGAAAACAATACAAGTGACCACAATAGAGTACTAATAACTTGTTTCTACTTAGAGAAACCATTTCATTTCCCGTCTGGGAATATTCTTTGATAGTCGATGACAAATAATCCAGCAAATTAATCAAAACGAAGAGAGAGAAAGAGAGAGAGAGAGAGAGTGAATGGGAAAGAGCGAGGGAGGGGGGAGGTGGGGTTAATTGGAGAATAAATATAAGTAATATAAATCGTTATATATAAACTAACATTTAACATTATAATTATATATTAAATAAAATTAAATAAAAAATATTTTTAAAAATTGAATTAAAATAACTAAATATTAAATATTATATTATCTTGTTTTTTTTTTATTTTTAGTTTAGTTACTCAATTATTAATTACTACTATATTTTACGTGAAACATTTCCGGCAATGAATATGAAATTAATACTTTGTAAACTACCACTTACGGTTTCCGGATATACACTAAGAGTTGATGAATTCATGCTACTGATGCATTAATATACCAAATTTTATCAAAATCCGCTGTGCCGTTCAAGCTTTACACGTCTATACGGACAGACGGACGGACAGACATCATGCTAAAAATACTTTTTCCTGTTTACAAAATGCATGATTAGTGGAGATATGTAAAAATCTCCACATGTGAAATGTGGTGTGTTCCTATCATGCCAAAACCGTTAAAGTGGATGAATTTATATAAATACTAGCTGCTCCGAGCGCCTTCGGCGCTCTCCACACCTAGACGGGGGCTCCGCCCCCTGTACCCCCCGAGTGTCCCTATATTCTGAGCTATAACCATCTAACTCCTACCCTGCCCCATCTCTATAGTTTTTTATATATGTTTATTTATGCAGAAAAAATTAATTGACATAATTATTCATTTAATAAAATAAAATTTAATAAAATCAAATTTAATAATAAAATTTAATTTAATAAAATTAATTTAATAAAATTTAATTTAATAAAATTAATTTAATAAAATATTAAAATAATAAAAATTAATAAATTTGTAAAAAAAATATATAATACTTAAAAAAAATGTGTCTGCGAGTTTCGAACTGAGGGGGCAAAGTCATAAGATGACGCGCTAGCTGGTTTACCCATGAACCAGTATTGTTTGCAAGTCTCTTATAAGGATATATATAAGATGTCAAATTTTCGCCACCAGCGCCTCTATGATCTAGTATGGTAACTAAACTATTTTTAATTAATTAGCACCCCCTGGACACACCTTAGCAATTAGCGGTTTAATAAAAGAAGTCTGACATGCCCTGAGACCTACTGAATATGCATAAAAAATTTCATAAGAATCGGTCCAGCCGTTTCGGAGGAGTATCATTTCAAAGTTTTGTGACACGATAATTTTATATATAAGACGAGAATTTTATATATAAGATAAATGAATTTGAAAAAATTAAAAAAAATTGCACTTGTTTAAAAAGAAAATCGTAAAAAACATTCATTTAAGGTGGGTAAATTTGTCGTAGACAAATGGCAATTTTAGGAAAATATCCTTTACCTAGGCAAAATCGATTGCCTTCCAAAATAACTTCAACTATTATTTAATTTCAATTTGACTGTGAAAATTGAATTTGCCTAGATAAAAGCCATTTGGCTAAATCTTTCTTGGGCAAATAGCTTTAACTATTATTTCAGTTCAATTTGACTAAGAAAATAAACAAAATAATTGAGAAAAAATATTACTTATACTCGAATTCTTTAGTAACAATTTCTTATTCTCGAATTCTTTGGCAATATTGTTAAAAATATTTTGTTTATAACAAACTATTCTTAAATTTAAATATGAATTCAATATTAATCACCTTACTGTCTAATATTAAATTTTTATAATTTATTTATTTTATTAATATCAAACGGATTTTTATTTTTGACATTTACATTTACATTTAGAACTCAAAACTGCACTCAAGTTATGGATAGCTCAAGTTAGATAAAAAAACAAAATTTTTTTTGAATAATTTCGTAATTTGCTACTGTAATAGTTAAAGCTATTTGTCCAACAAAAATTTAGCCATATGGCTTTTGCCTAGACAAATACTAATTTCCTAGTCAAATTGAAATGAAATAATAGTTGAATCTATTTGTCCAGGCAAATGATATTTTCCTAAAATTGCCATTTGCCTACGACTTATATATAAATTATAGGAATGAAATAAATTAATTTTTATAAAATTTTTCGAGATATTTTGCAAAATAAAAATCACTAAAAAAAAAATATACTCTTTTATTATGAACAACTTTGTTACCTATCACCTGGGAAGTTTATTACTTTGAATACATTTTTTTCAATTTTTTTTTTCAATAGCCATTGTTTAAAATGCTATCTGGAATGACTGGAGGAGTTATTTCGGTTCAAAGTTTTTGGTTAATTAAAATCCACCTTGTATATATATATATATATATATATATATGTCATATTATTTAATCAACTTATTTCATTTTATACAAACATTTAAAGAGTAAAAGCAAATGCAGGTGAATATAAAACAAGAAGAGACTTTTCTGTTAAATAAATTACATTCGGTGTGAAATACGATAAATTTTTAATGTAAAAATACAAATTATAATCAAGTTGACCTGTTCATAGAAACAAAAAGCTGAGAATAAAGTGTGCTTATTAATATTTAACATATATTTAAATCTAATATATATCAAATAGAATAAAAAATAAAATACAAGTATATATAAAATTTTCTATAAGATTTTAGAACAATACAATATAAATATATAAATAAATTCTATTCCCATTAACAGAATTATTTTCAATAACATCCCACCTCTTTTTTATAATTCTTTAGTTACATTTAAATTTAAATTTAATACATATGAAGTTTAAAATGTATAATAGAAAAAAAAAGAAATTGATAAAAAATTATATTCTCTCTCAATATTGAAAGTTTGATAATTGGCAAACAATAAATTTCATTGACAAAAAGTTTTATTTGGTATGACAATAACATATTCAACGTAAATTCAAACTTAATGGTTTTATATTTATATTTGTAAAACCATTAAGTATAGTATATATATATATATACATTCAGTATAGTTTAACATGCTCCGTATTCGCCGGATATGTTACCGAGTTACTTATTGTTGGTTTTGAGATAAACTTGATGATCATGCTTTTTATAAGGAGATTAAAATAAATTAATTATAAATTAAAATTTTCTAGTACAGAATGGAACAAAAGGAATATGGATTTCTTTCAAAATTGGTGCAATATAAATCCAATATTTCTGTTTTTGAAAAATGTATGTTCTGTTGGAGGACAGTTGCTTGATTTCCTCTTATTAATCTCGATAAGATTTTGTTTTGTAGCTTTTTCCTTGTAGATACTTTTGTTCTAATTAAACACATTGAAAGGAAAGGTAAATTTAATCTTATCTTGACAATTGCATTATCCGACAGGTGGCTGTCGTCAACGCCTCGCTCCTTTCGTCACAGTCCCTTTATTGCTTTTGTTAAACAATCTAATCAACTGTTATAAATTCAACTCATACTTAAGCAAACAAATTAAAAGTCCTTTTGTACATACAAGGAAGTCTTCCATCTTAAACTCAGATCTACAATTTATCCGAAAATCATTGGAAACATTAGAAATTTAATGGAAACCATTCAATTCATCCCTACTACGAATAATTCAATTTTACTCGTAAATTTTAAACTTTACTTATTGACTTTATATATAAATACCATATATGTATATATATAAATATATTTATATATATAAACCTAAGATTTTTGTACAGCGCCTGTCAAGTCAATTGCCGCCTAAATGGAGTAAAGTTGTTGTATGATCAGTATAGGGATCCTCTCAAATTTTATTTCGATTTTTTTGATTAGAGGCCGTTACTATTCAATTCAAATAGCTTTCCAATTTAGATGGGCTATAAAATACATATAATTTATATAAATTTATAAATATATATAATTAATATATCAGTAAAAAGTTACAAAATTAAATTTTTATAGGCTTCGAAGAATTAATATAGGGGGTGCTACAAGCCCTAAAATGCACCATCTTCAAAGCCACCAGAGAGATGAACAAAGCTTCAGCGAGACGCCATGTTTAGATTCATTCGTGTTTTGAAAATTCACTGAATCACATCATTGCAGGACATACAGTCCATATATCATCGTATTTCCTTATAATCATAACATATTAAATGTTTATATTTCTTCAAAAGACATAAAGAAATATTATATTAATTGCAATTATTTCATTTATAAACATTTATTCATTTTCATATTATTTCTCCAGATTGCATTATTACAGATACACAACAAGCTTTCTTCAAATAATTCGTCAAGCTTACATACAACACAACAGGAATAAATAAATTTTCAATTAATTCTTGATTAGGGAATGATTGAGGGATAATTTCGGTGGAGACGCCGGTCAGCGTCTTCCATTGGAAAGGGAATGGGAACTGAATGCGATCGAAGCACACCGGACGGCAGGCAAGGTGGGTGGGAGAGTGGTGTGGTGAGGTGGAGGAGGGAAACGAAGAGTGGCGAGCGGAAACGAGCTCCGAAGGCAATTCTGACTCTGGTACACGTCCGTACCGGACAATACCCCGAGGCCAACTGGGACCCGACCCTTTGGATTCTACCTGAGCTTGCTACCTGCGCATGCACAATGGGCTTTTGTGTACTCTGGTGGGCGGGGCTTAACTTTATGGCAGGATTTATATTGGTTCTGGATCTGAGGCGGGAATTCCAGCTGTTTGTGCGATCAACTTTATTAATGGCAAGTTTTTTAGGAGTTTGTGAATTAATGGTTGGAGATGAAGTTGATTGGGTTGGAGTTTTGACGGGAGGTTGGGAGTGTGATTTCAGAGCTAATTTTCAGGACGGAGGGAGGTTCAGGGCGTCGTCCCTTGTGTTGAGGCAATTGGGACGTTTTTCAATTTCAATTGCTTCACACAGGAGTCTGGGATATTTAAGCTGAATGGGAGCTAAGGTTTTGGTTTCTGAGAAATTGATGTTGTGACAGGTCTCATTGTTGGTTAAAGCTGAGGCCGGATCTAATCTCCTTAGATATATATAATTTTTGCTAGTATAATAAGATAAGATAAAACAGGCAAAATAATAATTTTATCAATTTACCTATTAATAATAAATATAATATTCCTATTGAAAATTAGCTTTAGATTAACTCTGACCCATTTAATTAATCTCTAGTTGATCGGATTATGAACACATGTCAGGTAACCAATTCAAGATAATTGTTTAATTGAGAAAATCTATTACTGTTTGATATTCAACTCAGTTAAGTAGTCCAAATTGGTAAAATATATTCAATTAAGAAAAAAGTGTAAATAGCTTTTCAGAATTTTTCAATGATTTTGTGATAAATGATAAACTCTACAATATTTTCTTAAAATAAAATTATTTTTTTATTTAAGAACTTATATATATAAATGTTAAAATATGCGCCAACCGACGACTTGGAGATTGAAGACATGAAGTCGGCAAGATTGCCTCCCCACTCTTAACCTTTTACCTTTTACCTTTTACCTTTTCAATACACTCAATGTAATATAATCTTTTATGTAAAATATATCACTCTTTGATTGAATATAAATATATATATAATAATAATCTCAAATCTATTCTTATCACCTCCCGCATCACACCCAACAAAGGTTATGGGCCCAGAGATACATGTGATAAGTGATAAATAGAAACACGATCGAATTTGAATAAACAATTTTTTTTTCTTTGAAGAAAATAAACACAAGAAATTTTCAATATGTCGACAGTGCCAATCAATATTGATTCACTAGGAAAAGAAAATTTTGACACGTGGAAAATTCAAATGCAAGCAATTTTAATAAAAAACGATCTTTGGGATTATGTCGTTGGTGAGTGCAAAAAGCCCAGTGATAGTGAGGCTGCAAAAAGATGGATGAAGGAAGATTCTAAGGCAAGGTCTGATCTTATTTTAGCAATCAATCCATCTGAATTGAAGCAAATTAAAGATTGCACAACGTCAAACCAGGTATGGCAAAAATTACATACAATATACCAATCCAAAGGGCCAGCTCGAAAGGCCACATTACTAAAATCATTGCTATTGAATAAATTAAAAATAGGAGATGACGTCAGGTCATTTCTAGATAATTTCTTTGATGTCGTAGACAAACTAAATGACCTTGAAATATCTATTAATGATGATTTATTATCAATAATTTTGTTATATAGTCTCCCCGACGAATATGATAATTTCAGATGCGCCATTGAATCAAGGGATAATTTACCCTTGGCAGAAAATTTAAAAATAAAAATCATAGAAGAAAGTGATTCTAGGAATTCCAAAGCAATTAATGATAATGCATTAGCAACTAATAATAAGCCTAAAATTTATAATTTTCCTAGAAAAACAAAATTTAATGGCAAATGTAATAAATGCAATTTATACGGTCATAAAGGGAAAGATTGTAGAATTAAATATAAAAATAAATCTGAAGAGTCCCATTCGTATAATGCAGTTTTATCAGTTTTTAATGAATACAATAGTCAAAATAACAGATGGTGTCTCGATAGTGGATGCACTTCGCATATGAGTAATTCACGCACCTCATTTAAAAATTTTAAAAGTATGAAAAATAAAGTAAACTTAGCTGATTCTTCCAGCACAAATGCAATTGGAAGAGGAAGTCTAGAAATTTATGCTAATAATGGCAAAATAGATAACCACATAACGATTGGAAATGCTTTGCATGTACCCAATCTTAAAACCAATCTTATGTCGGTATCTAAAATTACTGATAAAAATTTTAAAGTAATATTTGATAAGAAATGCGCAAAAATAATTGACTCAAAAGGGCAAGTTTCTTCAATTGCTGATAGAGTTAATGACTTGTATTACATAAGAGAGAGTGATAGTGTTTATGCAAAAACTGTTGAAAAGCCTGATAATATATCAAAAATACAGTTATGGCATAATAGACTAGGACATTTAAATGAGAAAGATTTGAAACGAATCAAATCAATTAATTTAAAAAATGAACACTTACCCATGTGTGAAATATGTATTAAAGGAAAAATGTCCCAAACACCATTTCCTTCAAATTCCAAACGGAATGTAATGATAAATGAAATTATACATTCAGATATCTGTGGACCAATGAAATGTAATTCTCAAGGAGGAAATAAATATTTTATAACATTTATCGATGATAAAACTAGATGGGTTGAAGTGAAATTTTTGAAGAAAAAAAGTGAAGCCTTTGAAGCGTTCAAAGAATATAAAAACAGAGTTGAAAATCTAACGGGCAAAAGAATAAAATTTTTACAAACGGACAATGGATGTGAATATTTATCTAATTATTTTTCAGAATACCTGAAAATCCATGGAATCCAAAGGAGATTAAGTGTTCCACATACACCTCAACAAAATGGAGTGGCCGAGCGACAAAATCGCACATTATTGGATATGGCAAGATGCATGCTTCTTCAAGCTAATCTTCCGGAGCGATTTTGGGCAGAGGCAATAAATACTGCAGCTTATATAAGGAACAGATGTCCATGTAGCGCCTTAAATAGAGAAATTCCTTATACATTATTAAAAGGTAAGAAGCCTAATATGCGTTATTTCAGAACTTTTGGTTCAAGAGGATATTGTTTAAACAAGAATCCTAACATAAGGAAATTTGAACCAAGGTCGTCAGAATGTATTGTTTTAGGATATTCTGAAGAAAACAAAGCATATCGAGTATGGCTGAAGAAAGAAAAGAAAACCATAGTAACCCGTGATATAAAAATAATTAATGAAAATATTTTTAATAGTTTAAATTTTGAAAAAGAGGATGAAAATAATGAAGACAATTATATCATGCTACCCTTTTTGAAACAAAATAATACTACTCCGAATGAGGATTCAATCTCTCCAACAAATTCTATAAACGGAGATAACGAAAAACAAATCTATACAAGAGGAAGAGGACGCCCTAAAATCATTCATACAGGATCTAGAGGACGACCAGCTCTTGAATATAAATACAAAGTCGTGCCTGTTATTCCAGAAAACACGGAAAAGGATTCCAATTCCGAACGAAATCGCAACGATGAAGTAAATAAAGAAGACGAAAATCAAATTGACGAAGTAAACATTCTAATTAATGAATCAAGTTTTTATAATGACGAATATATGTCTGAAAATTTTAATTTAAACAAATGGAAAGACCCTATATCAAATGAATTTATTTCCCTATTGAAAAATAAAACATGGAACATATGTGATAGACCTACTGATAGGAAAGTTATAGGGAGTAAATTTGTTTTCAAGGAAAAATTGAATCCAGATGGGACCCTTGAAAGAAGAAAAGCTCGATTAGTGGCTAAAGGTTATTCCCAACAACCTGGAATCGATTTCGAAGAGACGTTTGCTCCAGTCCTTCGACTCAGTACTGTGCGAATGCTTATGGCATTAAGTATGGAAATGAAGATGAAGATACATCAAATGGACATTCAAACAGCATACCTCAATGGAGAACTAGAGAATCCAATATATATGGAGATTCCCAAAAATCTAAAAGAAACTTTAGAAAACTTGAAAAATTCTACAGATCCATCCCTAAGAAAAGAAGCAATAGAAATGCTGAAAGAATTAAATAAAGGGGATAAAGTATGCGCCTTAAAAAAGGCATTATATGGACTAAAACAATCCGGAAGGCAGTGGTACAAGAAACTCCACGAAACATTATTAAAATTAGGTTTTGTAGAAACAAAATATGATTCATGCCTATACGTTAACAAAAGGGACGAAGACTATATGTTTATAGGAGTCTACGTAGATGACATGATTATAGCTTCAAAAGATGAAGAATGGATAAAACGTATCAAGAAAAACTTAGCCGAAAAATTCGAAATGAGAGATTTAAAATATATAAAATACTGTTTAGGTATAGAATTCAAATCGAATGAAAATAAAAATGAAATATTTCTCTTTCAAAAGAAATATATTAATGATTTATTGTTTAGATATAATATGCAAGAATGTAAGTCTGTTTCTACGCCTATGGACTCTTCTAATACTTTAACAAAAACAGATAATATATGTGAAGACACAATGAAGAGCATACCATATAGACAACTTATTGGTTCTCTCATGTACTTGGCCATAGGCACTAGACCAGACATAACCTATGCTGTGAATTTCTTGAGCCAATTTAACAATTGTTATAATGAAAGTCATTGGAAAGCCGCGAAACGGATCCTACGCTATCTTAAAGGTACTATCAATAAAGGGTTAATGTACAAGAAAACAAAATTGTGCGTTGAAGGATTCGCTGATGCTGACTGGGGTAATTGCAAATTTGACAGGAGATCATATACAGGATATGTTTTTAAATATGGAGGATCAGCAATATCCTGGGAGGCGAAGAAGCAAGCTACTGTGGCACTATCAAGTGTCGAAGCTGAATACATGGCTCTCAGCGAATCGGCAAGAGAAGCTACATGTATACAAAACTTTCTAAAGGAAATAGGAATATCACCAATGATCATAACAATCAGCTGTGATAACCAAGGAGCTCTTCGACTTGCTGAGAACCCAGTTCACCATTCTCGAACAAAACATATAGATATAAGGCATCATTACATCCGTGAAGTTCTAAAAAATGAAGACTTAAGAATAAATTATATACCTACGGAAGATATGCCTGCTGATGTACTTACCAAGGCCCTATCTAGAGAAAAACACGACTTCTGCAGCAATAGCATGGGGTTATTGAATGAAAATTCCTTTGAATGAAGAATCGGAGTCATCGTTTGAGAGGGGGTGTTAAAATATGCGCCAACCGACGACTTGGAGATTGAAGACATGAAGTCGGCAAGATTGCCTCCCCACTCTTAACCTTTTACCTTTTACCTTTTACCTTTTCAATACACTCAATGTAATATAATCTTTTATGTAAAATATATCACTCTTTGATTGAATATAAATATATATATAATAATAATCTCAAATCTATTCTTATCACCTCCCGCATCACACCCAACAATAAATATATAGAAAAGAAATTTTCGATTAAATAAAATTCAATTTCAAATTATTAGGTATATATATCGTATACGAAAATATCATTTTCCAAAATTAGTCTGTGTAATTAGACTAGACCAATATTATAATTATATAATTGAATTGAATATATATAGATATGTATTATATATGCTCGTTTAGATAATAGTTTAAAATATAAAAATTTAATTCCTGGTTGATTTCACGTATTTTTGTTGGATTTGAATTTCAACATTTTTTGGCGCCAATTTGAAAAGAATTTTGGGATTATGGGCCTTAGTCTGTGATCAAAATTGCGAAGTCACTTGAAATAAAAAGTAGCGATTCCGATCAAAAAAATCAAGATAAAGGTTGATTCTACTGATCAGAAAACGACCTCTACCCAGCTTTTTTTTAAATCCATAACAAAAAATTTACAATTTACCAAAATAACTTTAATTTTTGATTTGCGAGAATACCAGATACTAATAATTAATTTATAATAAATCATCTATGACATATTAGTATTTTTTAATATACTATTTAACATATTTACTTAAGCAATATGTGTATCCTAATTACACTCGTTGACAATCATTATCCTGTTTGCCCCTTTTCTGTGGTTAAGTAACTTTCTTCAATTTCTCTCAATTAACTTGATCTTACAATTCTTTGCTTAAAAGGAATGTTCCTATTGAAACAGATCCTTTTTGTTATAACACATAATTGAAAAAGTTTCTATTTTGCATTGAATTAGGAAGCCCTCTTCATTTATTTTTTGTTTAAATACATTCGATGAGAAAGAAGTTCAATGAATAACTAGAAAAATTATCAAAATTGATTCTAGTTATTTTTACTTCTTCAATAAATGGCTTTACAAAAAATTAAATAATAATATATGATATATAGATATAAGATCTATTTCATTACACACACACACACACAATAAATATATTTAATTTAAATACTTTATTAAATACATTTTCTATTTAAGCTAAAACTAAAATTTAAAATAAAATATAAAACTTAATAAGAAAAAAATTTAATTAAACACTTGCAAACATTGCATAATTAAACAAATTTTAAATTTTAATGGTACATTTAAGTTATATGTATTTCGGTAGTTACACCATCATCAGAAATTTCTTCTATTTATCTCTTATTATCTATTTATCTCGTTTTCTATAAAATTATTAATAAATTATATAATTACTATATTGCCAATAAAGATAGTTTATTTACCCAGTCTTAGCAATTATTTAGAATATCATTTATTTATTAAGATTGATAACTCTGATAAGTCCTTACTACAGTCCTAGTTATAATATATTCATTATATATCAGGGGTCGGCAACCTTTTTCAATAGTCGGGCACTTTTTTGAAATAATATAACAGGGGTGGGCACACTTGGTGATACTTATAGCCATATTGAAAAATCATGATCGCAAAAACATTTTACCTTTTTTTAGAACCAAAAAGTCGAAAATGTTTAAAAGCATGACAGCAAAATCATTCTACCTTTTTTTTTGGAATTCGGGCAATTGAAAATAGCTTCGCGAGAACTTGAAAGGGCTTCGCGGGTAACCTGTTATATATTATGATATAGAATATATCAAACTTTTTCCTTTTAGGTGTATTTTTTATATTAACTATAAATATTATTGAAAATCAAATTTTTACCTGCATGGGTCCTTGATTGAATCAGAAGCTGAATTTATAGATATAATATTTAAATGAAATTATTAAATACATTAAATATAATAAACTAGACGAATCTGTTGCAAACGGTGTTTGCAATTTAAGGTTAAACTGAATTTGTAACTAATTTCATAATGTTATAAACACACATACCTAACTTCATAATGTTACAGACATCACATACATAGATACATACGACGGAAATTATGTAGTTTGAAAATAATATTAAAATTAAATAAAATTAAATAAGAGATAAATTATAATAAAATTAAAAAAAAAAAAAATAAAATAAATATATATATAAATAATAAGATTACTAATAGGTGAGAATTTTTTTTAATAATATTATATGCCTACATTGATAGTTGAGGTATAGGATATATATATATAGAAGAATGTGTCATTTAAGTTCGATTGAAGGCAATTTAATAGAAAGAAGAAAGCTATTTTTGAAATGAGGAAAAAAGTCAAGGGGATAGATAGATGGACGATCCCTGACTTATATGAGTGTGGGAGTAAAGGTAGTGGGAGGGAGTGTGGGGGAGAGGTTCAACTGTCAAGCAGTCAGCCAGGCTAGACGACATATCCTCTACTTTGAACCAAAAGTCGGTGATTCCACTCATGTCAAAGGAGAGCCATATAAATTCCTAATTCACTCATACATACAAGTCTTGTTTGATATGGGTCAGGTGAGTTGTGGAAGTTAACTTGAGTAATATGCAAATTTTGGAATCGCTCACCTTCCCGAGAGATTGCACTGAATTAATGAGATAAATATTTCGGTTTCACACAAGCCCTGATATCTTTTCACCTTTTCATCTCTATACCTATATATATTTCTAGATATATATATTTTTACAGAACTTTTTTTTTTTGTTCCTCTTTTATGCCCTACCCTGAGGGTTAGTTCTCAATTATGCAAACACTCTCCTCATATTACTCTTATCACGAAGAGAAATTTTTAATAAAAAGTAATAAAGTGCTAACGCTGGAAGGGATGGTTACTAAATCCAAGCTGCTATTTCAATTTCGAACCAGTATGGCTTTCAAACTTATGTTTTATATATATATATATATATATATATATATATATATATTTAGTGTAGATAATTAATTAAAATATTAAATTAGTAATGCATTTAATTAAAATGAAAGATGAGGAATGGAATCAGAGGTGGTTAATTAAAAAAAAAATTTCAAACAAAGCTTACCAATGATAATATATTTTTATAATAAAATATGTAGGTATAATTAAATATAAATAGTTATATATATACATATATATATATACCAGCTGGTCAGAGCGCCTTCGGCGCTCTTCACAGCTGGACGGGTGCTCCGCCCCCTGTACCCCCGAGTGGTACATCGTATTTGGTTAAAAGTACTGGTACTTAAGTTAAAAAAATGATTCATTATTATTGGATTTGGCTGGTAATATTAATACCTGAGACACCGAGCATTCGCTCTACCCTTTGAAAAATATTGATATACAATTCTTTAATTATTTATTACAATTATTAAATGTTACACATTTGCATCAATCTGATTAAAATGAATGAACTTGTGCTCCTCAATAATACATAAATATATAATATATACATATATTTTTTTTTTCTATAGTGTTTTTTTGAAAAACTGTTTAGCGCCCCAAGTGGTTATAAAACAAACAATTTTAGCTAGTATAATAAGATTAATCCAAGTAATATCGTCTATTTCTATTCGACACTATTTTCACTCCTTATGGTAGCGGCCCAGTCGATGATGTTATATGGATCGTTAATTAACCATTAACCATTCACCGAATCGCCATTCAAATAATAACATACAAACAGAAAAGTAGGCGTGTTGATATAAAATATATACCTGTGACACCGAACTATCACTCGACCCTTTAACCAATTTATACAATTTATTTTTATATACTTTAAAAATTTTACAATTTTTTAATTTAATCAGTAAATTAATTATATATTATTATTATTATTTGTGTCCCTTCATACAAAATGTAAATTCTCTTTTTTGATATGTTTTCCCAACATAAACAAATATTTTATAATATTTACCGGAGTATAATAAATTGATAACGTCATTTAATTCTCCTACTATATATCGAATCGAATATAAAGATAAATCTTCAAAACGTTGTGTGAAACTATTAATGAAATAAAAAAAAATAAAATATATGAATATAATATAAATATTTTTAATTTTATTTTAAGAATAGATATATATATCTCACAGGCGGTGGTTGTGACGTCACATATATACATTTAAATTTAGAAGAAAAAAACTAATAAAAATGTAGTTTTCGTGAGATTTAATCAATAAAACTCAATTTTTCTTTATAAATACTATCTCGGGTGTGAATTTCAAAAAAATCGTTAGAGCGGTTTTTGAGAACAATGAAACAAACAAACAAACAATTTTTACTCGTATAAGAAGATAAGATATATGTATATATATGTATATATATAAATAAACAAAGTCTTTATCAGAAAAATTAAATTTCAGCTATAAATAGTTAAAAAACTACATAATGAAAGCGAAGGAGGAGGGGATATTTTTGTTTGTTAATTTTGGAATAGTATTATCATTATTATTTGGGGTTTTAAGATTACATCAATTACAATTATCTTTTATTAGAAAATTTCTCTATTAAATTTTCTTCTTGTAAAAAACAATCCATCAATGAGTATAGAACTGTCTTTATCGGGGCACAGCCTAGTAACTAGTGAACCGTAAACTGGCTGATTTACGGTCATAAAGAGTAATCATTTTAGAGCTTTTTTTTATCAGGGCACAGCCTGGTAACTAAAGGACCTGATAGTGGCCGATTTACGTTCCTAGGTTGAAAGGATTTTTTATTATTAAATTCACAAAGATAGTGTAATTTTTTATATCTTCATAAATTAGATGTAATAATAAAAAAAAATAATAGATTAAATTTCAAAGAAGTGGAATTTTAAGTGATAATATAGGACACAAGGTATTTCAAATTCAAAAAAATAAATAAATAAAATTTATTTATCCCTTAAATGTAGGTGTTTGATTTGTATTTCGATTTATTTAAGAGAAAATTTGGGATGCATTGAATTTTTTTACTTTTATTGAAATGTTAGTAGAGTAGATAGAAGAAATGCTTCAGATTCCTTCATATAAATATCTGGGTCACAAAATTATAATAGGAAGGGAAATATAAACTTACCAACTCCAAAGAAGAGAAGGCTTAGCAAGGGCTGCTTGGAAGAGATTAAAGAGTATCTTTAAATCCAATATTCGAGACCCTTTGAAGGGAAAATATTTGAATAGTGTGGGTGGCTTTCCAAATACAAATATATATTTAAATGATACTGAAATTCTAATAATAACAAATATTTTTAGGTATATACATATGTATAATATATATATATATATATATATATATATTTATATACAATTTTACTTTCATTTCCGTATATTTATATATATATATTCTACCTTATTCCTTCTCCCCATCCTTGACTTGATATGTAAGTAAAGAATATCTCTCTGATATTAAACTATGTTCTTTGTAAGTATTGAATAACTGTAAATGTGTGCTGGTTTATTTAAAAGAAAGCAATTCTAAAGAAGTTATTTATACAAATTATTGGCTGAATAATACATTAATTAAAATTTTAATAAGAATCTAGAAGGAATATAAAAATAATATATTAAGAAAATATTCATATAGATTTTGATTGTTACATATATAAATTTGAATGCTTTTATTTATTTTATCAATGTCCCTTCCTACACATGGAAATAATTTAATTTTAATTCTAAAGGATGTTTTTTTTCGAGGTATAGAACTTTAAGTTGGCATTATATACTGTTCAAGTTGACGACCAATTTAACAGCTGTCAAGTGATTTATTCTCAGTTTGGTTTGGCAATTCATCAGGAATAGACTCACGCCTGAACAACGCTTGCAAATAGTGCAATTTTATTTCGAAAATAATGGTTATGTGCGGAATAAGTATCGTGCACTAAGTCCATTTTATCGTCCATCAGAGCAGTTAATTCGATTAACCATGGAACGTTTTTCACCACGTTTACTCTTATTGATAACTCGCATCCCCAGAGATGCCGTACGGTGCGTACAAAAGAAGCTATTGCTACTGTAGAGCGTAGCATTGAGGAAGATGGCTAGGACGTTACAGTCAATGATGATCGGTATAGAGCCATGATTACTAACTTTTTCATTCCTGAATTGAACAACCATGATGTCCAGGAGCTGTGGTTCCAACAAGACTCGTGCCACAATCGATTTATTGAAAGACACGTTTGGTGACCGCCTAATTTCACGTTTTGGACCTGTGAATTGGCCTCCAAGATCTTGTGATTTAATACCGCTAGACTACTTTCTGTGGGGCTATGTAAAGTCATTGGTCTATGCGGATAAGCCACAAACGCTTGACCATTTGGAAGACAACATTCGCCGTGTTATTGCCGATATACGGCCACAAATGTTGGAAAAATTTATCGAAAATTGGACGTCCAGATTGGACTACATCCGAGCCAGCCGTGGCGGTCATATACCAGAAATCTTATATAAAATATAATGCCACAAGATTATCTTTCGTATAAATAAAATTCTTGTCAATCGAATAATCCATCGTTGTTTTATTGCAATTTAAAGTTCTATACCTCTAAAAGAAACACTCTTTATATTATGAAAGATGTCACCCATTCTGGATATCATCATGTTTGATATTATATAATTCATATATAAATGTATATTATATATAAAATAGTCGTCGTTTTCACCTGTTATGTATATGTATCTTATCTCTTTGCAATTTGAAATTCATTTGAAAAATAGAAATAGATGAATATTTAATTCTTAATTTATTTTTATTAAAATATTGAAATAAAAATGTATTAGAAATTTTTTTTATTTTTAATAGAATGTTTAGAATTGAAAGTAAATCTTAATTTGTATTCATCAATAAATTTTATTATTATTTATTTATTAAGAGCCACGTAGGGTGGTGGTTAACGGTGTTAACAATAGTGTAGGTTTTATTTGTAAAGCCTTTTTCAAGACAAAAAAAAATACTAATAATTAATTTACATAATCATATTGTAATTGTAACATTAAAAATCTGGAGTGTCTCCACTCGACTATCTCGTAAGTTTGAATTAGATTAACACATATATTATATTTAAATTAAATTTAATTAATTCAATTATAAATTAAAATTAATAAATATACATATATTAAACAAGCGCGTGTCTGGTTTTTTGTTGATGGCACCATGTCACGTGCAGTTAAAAAAATAATTCCGGTACTTTCAGCGGTTCAATAAAGCTGAAATTCTATATATAGCAGTTTTATAAAAATTATTATCATTTTAAAACCTATCAAACATAAATCTTTATTTTTACGGTGAGTTTAGAGGAAAAAAATGAAAATGTGGTAGGTAATGGTCCTCTTCCGAAAGAGCTACATTTCTCAAAATTTGATATGAAACTACGAATTTTGAATAATGCCCGTATACCAAATTTCATGATTCTAGCACAAACCGTTTTTGCGTAATCATGTCTAAACACACACACACACACAGACATTTTTCTCAACCTTAGTAAAAACTCAGGGACCCCCAAAACCTATAAAAACATCAAAATCTCGACATCGAAAATTTTCGTGCTCGCAATACTATATCTGGCGAGATTGTAAAAATAGTTAATAGTGTAAAAATAAAAAAACAACAACTTTGTATATATAATTACTTCGAGTGACCTATTAGCTGTAAAAAGTCATGTAATCCCTTTTATAAGTTATGGGAGAAAACAACAACATATAATTGTATCTTTGGGCTGTAACATACTTTTTAAACTTGAATAATTAAAACTCGGTGTTAACCAACAACTTCGTGGTATTTGGTTCAAGTCACCATCGTATCTGGGGTTCATTGTAAAAACCAAAAAAAAAAAAATATATATTATGAATATTCTCATTTATTTCTTAATTTTTACTATCTCGCCAAAGATAGTATTGCGATCACGAAAATTTTCGATGTTGAGATTTTGATGTTTTTATACGTTTTGAAGGTTCCTGAATCATTTTCACTAAGGTTGAGAAAAATGTCTGTGTGTGTGTGTGTGTGTGTGTATGTATGTAGACAAGATTACGCAAAAACGGTTTGAGCTAGAATGATGAAATTTGGTTCATGGACATTATTCAAAATTCATAGTTTTCTATCAACTTTTGAGAAATGTAGCTCAACCGGAAGAGGGTCATTACCTACAACGTTTTGATTTTTTTTCCTCTAAAGTGACCGTAAAAATAAAGATATATGTTTGATAATTTTTCACATGATTAATAATTGTATAAAACTGCTATATATAGAATTTCAGATTCATTGATTCCCTGAAATTACCAGAATTAATTTTTAACACTGCAAATCTCACGCGCCAACACGTGACGTGGTGCCATCAACAAAAAGCCAAACATGCGCTGGTTTAATATTTATTATTTATAATTTATAATTAATTAAATTTAATTTAAATATAATATATTTTGTTATTTAATCCAATTCAAATTGCGAGATAGTCTAGTGGAGACACTCCAGCTAATTTTATTTATATCATTGAAATCTTAAAATAATGCAAAATTTTCTATTTGAACCATTCAATCTGATAAAAAATTACTTGAATTTTTTTAAATTTATTATTATTATTAAATAAGGATTCTAATGAATTTATATGGAGTTTTTAATCATTAAAGCACACACATAAATGGATGCAATTTTCACAGAGAAACTCGTACATTTTATATAAAAATAAAGAGAAAAATTACTTCATTACTGTGCATGAAAAATCTGAAAATAATTTCATATATTAAATCGGTTCTGGTAATTCTTCTGTCATCTAAAAAAAGTTGTTTTTGATTAATAATTATTTTTTTTGGAGGGAGTGTGTCTGTCTCTAATTAGTATGTCGAATAAATCGTTCACTCAGTAATAAAGAGAGAGAGAGAAAGAGAAACAATCAGTTAGAATTATCATCACAACACAATATTTTTTTTTACTTTTTAACTAATATATATATATAGTAAAATTAAAATGTGTCTAATTCAACATTTCAATTCATTCCTGTTAACTCAAAATTTTCTTCAGATTTTATATACTGATTGAAGTAAAATAAATGAAAATCTATTACTTAAAGATTTTAAAATTTCGAATACTAATCATCACTTTGGAGATACAAGGGATAGAGAATTAAATAAGGAGATAAATATATTTGCAAAATTAGTAGAGTTAATTAATTTTTTTAAGTATATTAAGAATTAATTTTTTTCATATTTACTTTTTACTATCTCCTCATTATTTTAATCTTAATTTTAATTAATCTTTTTACTATCTCGCCAGAGATAGTATTGCGATCACGAAAATTTTCGATGTCGAGATTTTGGTGTTTTTATACGTTTTGAATATCCCTGAGTCATTTTCACTAAGATTGAGAAAAATGTCTGTGTGTGTGTATGTGTGTAGACAAGATTATGCAAAAACGGTTTGAGGTAGAATAATGAAATTTGGTACATGGGCATTATTCAAAATTCATAGTTTTCTATGAACTTTTGAGAAATCTCATCCGGAAGTAGGTCATTACCTACCATGTTTTCATTTTTTTCCTCTAAACTAACCGTACATATAAAGATATATGTTCGATAGTTTATGTGCTATTTATAGAATTCCTGCTTGATTGAATCGCTGAAAGTATCGAAATTAATTTTTTAACACTTTGACTGCAAATCACTCTCGAGCACGTGTCGTTGTGCCATCAACATAGAGCCAAACACTCGCATGTTTAATAAATATTATTTATTATTTTTAATTTATAATTTGTAATTAATTAAATTTAATTTAATATATGTTAATTAATTCAAATTTGCGAGATAATCAAGTGGAGACACTCCTGATTTTTCAATATATATATAAAACCATTTTTTTGAATTTGTTAAAATTTGATCCCTTGAATTCAGAGTAATGCCATTTGAATCACTTTTGAATAATTGTTTATTTATAAATAGTAAATAAATAATAAAACAAACCCTCTGACTTTTGTACATCCTACTCCTATCAAGTTAGTTATATTAATGAGGTGTCCTATGATCAGTAAAACGGGTCCTACCAACCTTTGCCTTGATTTTCTTGATTGACTACTTTTTTATCAAGTATCTTCTCAATTTTTTCAATCGCAGAGACTGAGTGGACTTAGTTTCATAAACTCCAGCTAAAGAAATCCCCTTGTCACGCTCCTGACTTGATCCCAGGGATCGGGTTAACCACCACCCTACGTGGCGTCTTTAAATAAATAAATAATATTGATAAATAAAAATGAAGATTAACCTTCAATTCTAAACATTAAATTAAAAATAAAAAATTTACTAATACATTGTTTTCAATATTATAATAAAAATAAATAATGAATTGAATATCTTCCAAATAATTTTCAAATTGATAAGATACATTCTCATAACTGGTCAACGAACTTTTACTTCGTTTATAAAATCTGTGTGTCTGTCGATAAAAATTTTCGATTTTTAAAATTTTGATTTTCGATTCGACTAGAGCTTAAAGATACTTCTCATCTAATTGTAAGTATTATGTAGATACTTTTATAGTTGTATAATATTAATAGTTTATCAGACCGTTCACATCTTTAAATAAATATGAGCTGTGGCTAGGCACAGAACCGACCGTCGATCTGAAATAAATTAATTTCCAAACAACATCATATATATTTAAAGAAAAAAAATATTTTTATAATTTGAATTAAAATGACTAAATTATATTATCTTGGTTTTTATTTTTAGTTTAATTATTCAACAATTCATTATTACTATATTTTAAGTAAAATATTTTGGGACAATGAATATAAAAATAATACTTTGTAAACTACCACCCACTTCCGGTTTCCGCGGATATACACCAAAAGTTGATGAATTCATCATACATTAAGTAAATATACCAAATTTTATCTAAATACGTTGAGCAGTTCAAGCTATACACGTCTATACGGACACACAATGGACAGACGTACAGACGGACAGAGATCATGCTAAAAATACTTTTTTCTGTTAACAAAAGGCATGATTCGTGGAGATTTGTAAAAAATCTCCTCATGTGAAATTTGGTGTGAAAAATACTATTGTCGATCGGTAATACTACCACATCCGGTTTCCGGATATACGCCAAAAGTTGATCAATTCATCATACTGATGCATTAAGTAAATATACCAAATTTTATCAAAATCCGTTGAGACGTTCAAGCTGTACACATCTATATGGACACACAGGCAGACGGACAGACATCATACTAATAAGTTGACCTGTGGCCAGGTGCAGAACCGACCGACGGTTTTAAATAAATTAATTTCCAGCTACAGAAAAAATTTCAAATAATTTAAATGTATCTATTAATGCAATAAAAAACGGATATGGATATAACATAAATAATATTAATTTTATTTTATTTATAAGTAGGAGCTGGATGTGACGTAATGATGGGCTCGGTGACATATAATTTTAAATTAAGAAAAAACCAATGAAGATGATTTTCCTGAGGAGAAAACCAATACAAAGTGCATGATTTGTGGAGATATGTAAAAAAATCTCTTCAATCTGTACACATCTATACGGACGGACAGACGGACAAACATCATGCTAAAAATACTTTTTTCTGTTAAGTGTTAGTGGAGATATGTAAAAATCTCCAGATGAGAAATTTTGTGTGAAAACAATACCTCTCTTACTATCGTTGGTCGGTAAAAAGATGCATCGAGAGGTGATATGGACACCCCGCATAGCGTAAATAAGTAAATCGACCTGGCTAAGGACTGAAAAATGTCCAGCTCTATACAACTAAGAAGGTTGCAGTATATTTAAGGGCAAAGGGAAATGGTTTTAGTAGTTTAACAATTCCATGTACTGTTCAGAGAGGGTCCTTACTATAGACTCTCAATAATAATATACGATTTAAGCAGAGACAAAAACCATATATATGGTATATATGGTGTATATATAAATGGCTCGTAACTTGATTAATGTTTCCTATACCATAAATAACAGATAAAATAATTATTAAAAGTCTTATTGATATTTAAATAAATAAAAAGAACAATGATTTAAATTTTTCTAAATAATAATTAGTTTTTATTGAAGTTAATTTATTTAATTCGTTGGGAAAGGAAATGTGGCTCGAATAGGAAAAGAAAGATTGAAGGAAAGACTGATTAAACTTGATAATTCTGAATAATTCTGAAAATAAATATTTTTTTTTTTGATTAAAAGCATTTTACTTATTATTTTATAAACTTATATTAAATTATGAAATACTACTACAATATATCATTAATAGATATATAAAATAAATAATTGTTTTATTATATTATAGTTTGATCAATTTGGTCAAAGATAGAAGAGTGGATTATTTTTATTTTAACCAAGTCCCAATTTCGGAATTGAAATGAATAGATTGCAAATATTAAATTTCCTCACAGAATATGTTATTCTAATTCGTAGGGGTCGTAATTTGCAAATGGAGTCAAGACCACCGACCCCCCCATTCCTCCCCCACAACCATCAGCGTCCCTCCACCGTCACGACTGAAGATGAGAGAAGCTTTGCAAAACTTTTGTTATACTCTTTGTGTCAACTTAATGGAGACTTATTTTTTATGAATCAATAAAACCTCGGGAAATAGAAAAGAGCCTATTTAAACTTTCTCTCTTTTTTTTCTCCCCTGCAAAAAATACACTTGGCTGTGTAAAGTTTAAAAATTCACGATTCTATTAAAAATAACAAATGTGAAATTTATCATGAATTATTATGTAGTTAATAAAATGAGTTTGTAGTTCAATTTGAAGCTTATAAAAAGAATTACTGAAAATTGTCAAAAATTACGATATTAGCTACATAATTATATAATTAAATAACTAATCATGACGTATAACAACGAATGACCATACACATTATTAGAGTAGAACAAGTACAAGTACAAGTTCTGTAATTGGGTTTGTAACCCAAAATGATAGTAAAGCGAGTCAAGTGTTGCCATAAGAAAAAAATAATGTTTTTTACTATCTCACCAGAGATAGTATTGCGATCAGAAAAAATTTGATGTTTTTATAATTATAAGTACCGGGACCCCGAGCCTCGGCTCGGTACTTAAGTTTAAAAAAATGATTCATTATTCTTGGGTTTGGCTGATAATATTAATACCTGGGATACCGAGCTGTCGCTCGAAAAAATGTTTAGACATTATTATAGACATTTTCATTCTGTAAATTAAATAATTTTATTTCATTTAAATAAATATCTATTTTTAAATAATTTTTCTCTCTACATTATTTATCTAATTCTGACAATATATTAAGATCACACCGGGACCCCGAACCTCGGCTAGGTAATTAAGTTAAAAAAAAATAATTCATTATTATATTGGGTTTGGCTGGTAATATTAATACTTGGGACACCGAGCTGATATACAATTCTTTAATTATTTATTACAATTATTAAATGTTGCATCATTGCATCAATCTGATTAAAATGAATGGAACTTGGGGTCCTCAATAATACATAAATATGTATATAGATAGATTTGATATGTTTTTAAGTGCATGAATATTTTTTTTTTATTGGAAGAATGATAAATATATATCGTAATTTATAATTATAAAATATTATTAAAATATATATTTTTAATTTTATTTCGAAATTAAATAAAAATTTTTAAAATATTTTAAATATAAAAAAAATATTAATACAATATCTTTTAAAAAAAGGCGGGAGTCAAATTTCAATATGAGTGTCTTTGTCCATATATAAATTAATAATAAATAATATTAATAAATATTAAATTTAATAAAAGAACAATGAATAAATAAATATAAAATAGTAATTTATTAAAAAATAATAGATTAAAAAAAAAAAAAAAAATTATTTTCCGCCGGTTTCGATCCTGCGAAGTTGAATCGTCAGACAGTCGCTCTACCCAATAAACTAATAATACTTAGATGATGAAAACGACATTTTTTACTCTCTCAGCAAGACGTATATGTTTTTTTGTTTTTGTTTTTGTTTTTTTTTTTTGAGAGATTAATAAATATATATATATATTTTATTAAAAATAAATATTTTTAATTTTATTTCGAAATTAAATAATAAATTTTAAAATATTTTAAATAAAAAAAAATATTAATACAATTTCAGTTAAAAAATAAAAATGGATGCCAATTTTGACGTTTTCCATATATAATTTTTAATTAAGAAATTAATAATGAAGCTGTAAGTTTCAAGAGATGTGATCAATAAAACTCAATTTTTCTTTATAAATACTATATCTAGTGTGAATTTGAAAAAAATCGTTAGAGCGGTTTTTGAGAACCAATGGTTATATATAGATAGATATATACAATTTTAGCTAGCATAATAAGATAAGATTATAACGTTTTTCTGAACTTCACTTGGCGTCTGTCTGTTCGCTCTTTTGACAAATTGAAATCGATTTTTCATCATTTCAATATTGAGATAGATTTTTGAAAATTTGTATAGGAATTTCAATCTATCTCTAGTATGTATAGAAGAAATATAATTGAATTGTCAATTAATTCCAATTAATTAGCGATTAATTACTTTTAGTAACTAACTCCTTTTGTATTGCTCCGATTAATTTTTTTTCAATGGATTCTGAAGCATGATTTCAGGATAGATTTTCATTTTTAGCTAGCATAATAAGATTAGATATATACAAACATACCACACTAAAACACTTCATTAACAAGTAACAAGATTTCTTCTAATATAATCAACCATTTTGGATTTAATGGATAATATGTAAATATTATAAAAATTCTTTTAAATTTTGATACATACTTTGATATAAGTATATTACAGTGAAAAATAATAAAGGATTAATTTCTTAACTCTTAACATATCAATTTTATTGCATGATAAAAAAATTTGTCAGTTTATGTGTCTAATAAAATTTTTATTATTACAAAAATTTTACTTGATTTTTCATATGAATAAATAAAACTAAATGCGGCGAACGTTTTTCGTTGAATATGAAGCAATTAATCCATAAACTTTGTCAGGCTTATAAAAAATTATTTTATTCTTTTTAGTCCATTGGAAAAACGTTATTTTATATAATTTTTTTATATTTATATTATTATACGTTTTGAAGGTCCCTGAGTCATTTTCACTAATTGTAAAGTTGAGAAAAATGTGTGTGTGTGTGCGTATATGTATGTGTGTATGTAGACAAGATTACGCAAAAACGGTTTGAGCTAGAATCATGAAATTTGGTATACGGGCATTATTCAAAATTCGTAGTTTTCTATCAATTTTTTAAAAATGTAGCTCAACCGGAAGAGGACCATTACCTACCACATTTTCATTTTTCTAAACTCACCGTAAAAATAAAGATATATATTTGATAGTTTTTTACATGATTAAAAATTGTATAAAACTGGTATATATAGAATTTCATTTTGATTGAATCGCTGAAAGCACCGAAATTAATTTTTTAATACTGCAAATCACGCGGCAACACGTGATGTGGTCCCTTCAACAAAGAGCTTAACATGCGCTGATTTAATAAATATTATTTATTAATTTTAATTTATAATTAATTAAATTTAATTTAAATATAATATATGTTAATTAATATAATTCAAATTTGCAAAGGGTCGAGCAATTTCTCGGTGTATATATATATATATATATATATATATATTATCAATAATATTGTTCCCTGTAAGTTTAAAGAATTGAAAATATAAATCAAATTATTAAATATTGTATATACAAGCAATTAATTACAATAAGTATATTCAAATTGCATACACGTGTAAAAATCAAGAACTAAAATTAGAATTTTTATAAAAATTTATTCTTATGGCATCTTTTGGTATATTTTAGATTTGAATAAATAGATAACAAATAAACGAACATATGTGTGTGTGTGCGTGTGTGAATAATAAACAAGATTATTAAATATATTTAATTTAATACATTTTTTTATTAATGGTCGTAATACAATCAATAAAATTAATAATCAGTTAAATATATAAAATTTTAAAGAAATGAACATAAAATATAAAGTATATAACATTAAACAAAGAAAGAATCAAAAATAATCTTTAGTCAGCATTAATACGCCTTTTATTCAAACATAAATACTAATATTAAAACTAAGTTAAATAAATCAGATTTATCAGATAAACATTGAAATAAAAATTACCTATATATATATATTGAATATTTTCTTTCTTCTTCTGTATAAAGATCCTTTTTTAATTGATTAATCTATTATCAATTATAAAATATATTCTAGCTAATAAGTAATCTAAACCTTTTAAACACAGGTCTTAAATTTTGATTTTGATTTAATCTCAAAATAACGACAAAATATTCGTCTTAGAGATAGCAACGATAGTCTGTGGCAACGATTCAGTTTCAAAATAAAACTTTTGGTGCATTATTTAAATGACAGACCATATAACAGAATTGACACGACCATGTTAACTTTTGAAAGCTTATTTAGCTATAACTAATTGACGAAAAAGCGGGTGGGGGGCTTGGTTGGTTTTTTAAATTTATTTTTATTTAGAAGGAATCATTGGAATGAAAAAAAATTGTGGATTTTTAAGTTAAGTGAAAAATTATTTATTTAGAGGAAAAACTGACATTTCATCAATAAATTATTATTTTTTTATATTATTGCTAATATTGCGTAACGTTGGTTTTATCTTCAAATAAATAATTTTTTATTTAACTGAAAATTCCACAATTTTTAAATTACAGTTAGGAAATTTACACATCTAGATAAAAAGAGTAATTTTCTATGTAATATATTTATTTAATGTAGGATAAAAATTACAATAAATTATTAACAAAATCTCTGACTACCTTACATGATTAAAAATTGTATAAAACTGCTATATATAGAATTTCAGCTTGATTGAATCGCTGAAAGCATCTGAATTAATTTTTTAACACGACTGCAAATCACTCGCTAGCACGTGCTGGTTTAATATATGTATATTTTTAATTTTAATTTATAATTTAATTAATTAAATTTAATTTAAATATAATATATGTGTTAATTAATCCAATTCAAATTTACGAGATAGTTGAGTGGAGACACTCCAGATTTTTATTATAAACAATATTATTTATTATTTTTTATTTAGAACCCACATATATTTTTTATAAAATATTAAAACAATTTAACTTTTCTCGATGATATTGGTTCACATTCAGTAGGGTTTTTCCTAAAGAAATTAGAAATGGACATTTTAGCAAAGAGTTGAAATGAGCTATTGAAACATTGTTCAATAAATGAATAGCCCTAATAGCTGCTGCATCATCAAATTGTTTTAGTTTTATCCACAAGTATGTTCTTGACTTTCTGATGTTCTCAGCTTCTTTTTCTTCTTCTTCTTATCTTCCTTCGCTGTCAACAAAAAATCGTTTAGTTCATCGTGTTATTCATGTACTAAATGCTTCAACTCGTCAAAGCTGAGGTCCACGCTATGTTCTGCAATGTTATCTTTGATGTCAGTTTCGGTTATATCAAAGCCTAAAGATTTTCATAATTTCTTCGTCACTCGCGACGTTCTCGAAGTTCATTCCAAGCCACTACTTTCTTCACGCAGCGTTGAGTCTTATTTTGTGAATCCTTCTATCCTGTGTGGATGAGTTTTAAGAAACGTAATATGTTGATGATCCAAGTTATGCACAGTGTATGATGCGCAGAGTGGTGAAAAAAAAATCACCAAAAGTGCCCATGCGACTTGTAACCCGAAACAGAGGATTCAAGCTCGTACCCTGGAAAACTTGTAACTCGGGATATCCCGATGTTCCACTGTATATGACAACATTATTGACAGATAAATGATTTTTGGAATTTATCAATCTTCAAAAGATAGATATCAAAATTTAATGAAATTTTGAAAATTAGTAAGTTTATTAGCTGTAATTTGGTAATTTTCAGAATAAGTAATAAGTTGATGAAAACAATCGAATTGTTTCCACCAGCCACCACACTCGCCAGATGTGATCCCCACTAATAAGTGAGTATTTATAACTCCATTAAGTTGAGCTTAGGAAAGAAATATATCTCATAAGTAATAGCCAAATGAGTACAAAAAAAAGGAATTTTTTATTTGTTATTTTTTTTATAAATGTTTTTATTAGAGAGTTAGACTATCACCTTCTTTGTTCATTTTAATAAATTATTATTATATGTATATTCATCATTAATTAAAATGATAAAATTACAAAAATACATATTAATTATAATGAAATTTGAATAAACTAAAAATTCTTAAAGTTTTAAATCTCAATTATATTAACTTATTAAAAATTATATTACAACACGCAACACATGCTTTCTTTATAAAATAACAATAAAAATAAATAAACAAAAAAAAAAACAGAAATAAGTAAAATATAGGTAATTTCAATTCAAAACTAAACATGACTGAAATGTTTAATTAATATACAGTTTCTCTTCCAACGCCCCTCCCCCCCGCCACTTTATCCCTTTTATTTAAAAATTCATCAAACAATCCACATGAATAATAATAATAATTTTCTACAAAGTTAGACATTAAATTTTAATAGAATAATAAATAAATAATATAAATAATCATTTTAAATAATTTATTCCCCTTTTAAAAAGTATTTGCAATATTAATCATTTATTTTTTTATAAATCAATTATTGTTTAATAAATATACTATATAAATAAATTAAAAGAAATTTTATGTTCTTTTTAAGGGGAAATATAAATTAAAAATAGAAAAAAGAAATAATGTATATAAAATACACAAAACAAGTCATTTATAGTTAGATTTTTGTTGTTGTTTTTGTTTCTATGTGATTTAATTTTAAATAACTTTATTGACCATCATAAGAGAACTTTAGAACAAAAATAAGGTTATTGAACCTATTTGCACCCCTTCAAAACAAATAAACTATCATTAAATGTCCTTTTTCTTATAGTTTTAAATCCATTAATTTTTTTTCTCGTTTTAATTTAAACTTAAGTTTCTTTTTAGCTATTTATAAAAAGACAAAAAAATAATTATAAATTTATCAATTTACTTTTTACATAAAATGGTTAAAATAAATAAATAAATATAAAATAAAAATTTATTTAAATTATAAAATCAAAATCGCCTTTTCACCCATTGAAAAAAAATATAAATAAATAATATATATATATATATATAATGTCCAAACTGCCCTTCATGTTTATTTTTTACTTTCCCGCATACTTCGTATAAGGGAAGTATTGGAATCGTCAAAAATTTCGACTTCGAGATTTCGATAGATCTTGACGTTTTAGACCTCCCTGAGTCGGAAAATACCATTTTTCGAATTATGTCTGTGTGTGTGTATGTATGTATGTATGTATGTATGTATGTATGTATGTATGTAATGTCTGTAAGCAAATTTACTCAAAAACTAATCAAGCTAGGACTTCGAAATTTGGTACACCGATATTATTCACAGTTTGTAGATTTCTATCAAAATTTCGTCAAAATCGGTTAACCGGAAGTGGTACTTTACCTACACTGGTTGCGTTTACCTTTCAAGTAAAGTACCAGTTTGCTTCGAGATATTTGCTTCATATTTTGTATATAGATTTAAAAATATGAAAAAAATTGAGATACCAAATTTCATGATGATCTGACTACCGGAAGTGACATTTTACCTATACAAGTAGCGTTTCTTTTTTACCGACCGACGATAGTAAGGGAGGTATTGTTTTCACACCAAATTTCACCTATGGATATTTTTAGGTACATATCTCCACGAATCATGCATTTTCTTAACAGAAAAAAGTATTTTTAGCATGATGTCTGTCCGTCTGTCCGTCCGTTCGTATAGATGTGTACAGCCTGAACGGCTCAACGGATTTTGATGAAATTTGGTATATTTACTTAATACATCAGTAGGATGAATTGATCAACTTTTGGAGCAAATCCGGAAACCGGAAGTGATAGTATTGCCGATCGAAGAGAGGAAGTGAAGGGTTATTTTCATATCAAATTTCACGTGAGGACATATCTCCACGTGTTATGCACTTTGTATTGGTTTTATCCTCGAGAAAAATCATCTTTATTAGTTTTTTCTTAATTTAAAATTATATGACGTCACCCAGCACTTCATGACGTCACAGCCAGCCCTTATATATTATAAATAAAATAAAATTAAAAATATTTATATTATATCCATATCTGTTTTTTTTACATTTAAAATATCAGTTAACCGGAAGTAGCACTTTATTCTATATATATATATAAATGTTACCAAATATCAAATTTGACACCAATAAACTAATACGAACTGGCTCTTTATCATTACCAAGTTTACACATTCTAAATATTAATTCTCAACTCTTTATACCTATTTATATGCGGGAAAGTCTAGGGGAGGACACTCCCGCTTATTGAATCTCCAATCCATTCTAGAGTGTGACCTATGCCATCTATCGGACTTAGGCAAGATTATCGAATCGAATGGGGCATCAATGATAATACCATTTGTACATATATAAGAGAAAACATTGAGATGTCAACTGGTAGGCGAGAAAAAAAGTGTGGTTATCAATTGTATATTGTATGATTGTGAAAAGTGATTTGTTCCTTGTTTTTTTTCGAAATTGTTATTGGTTATCTTACTGTAAACTTGAAAAGGAAGCAAATTTTGAAACGAGTTTTTTCCAATACCTGGGACTGATTAATTAAACTTAAAATTTATGTTACCGTAGTAAATTGGTTATATTTGGTTGAGATCTTAATTCCCATTTCGAATTATCGTATTTTCAAACTAAAATTCATATTTATTATTTTATCGAGGATTTTTTACATCTTACAATTAGATGGTGTTTACATCTTTTATAGTATAGAAAGTATAATGTTTTGGATAATATTCCTTATAGTCAATAAAAAAAAAAGGAAATAAAAAATTATATTGTGGTAAAAGATTACTTGATTTTTTAACTTTTCTCAAACCTATTAATCAATTAAAAGTTACAACAACAACAACAAAAAAAATAGTGCAAATAAGGTTAAGAACTGCCACAAGACCGCCCACACCAAATTCAGTGTCTTCTCTAACGAAGTTTTTTTTTTATTTTCCTTCTTACTTATTTTTCTCTGCTTTGGAAAAACAAGAGATTTCCGAGTGCAAGAGTAAAAGAGCGAGAAAGGCTGATGTTTGAGAAGGTTAAGAACGGGGTTGTATTCGGCAAGAGTGGATGGGTGGATGAATGGGAGAAGGGGAAGGAAGGGGTACAGTCACGCAACCAACCGACCTCCAGGGACTCATTACCAAAACCTTAAACTCGCAAGACAAACTTTGTGCTTTGTCGATACCCTAACGGACCGAAGGTGATCATCAAGTCCTTTCTTGGATCGTGCTAGCAACCCACACGTCTTTGTAAAGAATAAGTAACTTTACTGACTTGTCATTTATCATTATAATAACAACATTGAAATTTAAGGAGAGATTAATTTTGATTTGAAATAAAAAAATTAGAATTGTTAATTTTTTTTTTATAATTTATTCGATAGAATAGTATAGACAGTACAAATAGTGTAGCACACACTTCTTTCTGATGATGACGTTACTGTCGAAATGATAATAAAGTTGGGTAAAAAATTATTTTGAAACAAAAAACCGAGTGTTGGTAATAACTTACCTTTAACATTTTTAATTTTATTATTAATTTTCAGTTACATTTATAAATTGAAAGTTGTAATAAAAGAAAAAAATAAATTCAAGTTAAAACTACAAATAAAAAAATTAGAATTGTTATTTTTTTTATAAATTATTCAATAGAATAGTACAAACAGTACAAATAGTGTAGCACAAACTTTTGATGAGGTTACTGTCGAAATGATAATAAAGTTGGATAAAAAATCAATTTGAAACAAAAAACCGAGTGTTGTTAATAATAACTTACCTTTAACATAATACAATGTTTCAATGAGAGTTGTCGGTTCATTCTTTAAATCTAATCATAGAATAATATAATTATTAATTATTTTTAACAGATTGACTCACCTTGAGAAACAGTACACCTTTGAACTACTTTATGTTTTACCCTAAATTTGAAATAAATTCTTAAAAAGGCCAACACAATCAAATTGTTAGATGTGGTTTGATACAATTGAAAAAGCAGGTTAGTATTTATTAAGATTTTATTTTTAGAACTTTGATATATTAAGTTGTAACGTTTTCTATACAAATAACGTTTATTAATTGTTCTAGAGCTAAAGATTACAGCATCAGATTCTTAAGAATCAAAGTTTATGTATGGTTCACTTTAGGACTGGTTAAAATGGTCCACCTTGAGACACAACAAACTCGTTTGCCAAATTACTTCAATTATACAAAAATATATTTTGTGTTTTTAAAATATTTTTTTTATTTAATCTTCCTATAACCTGTATTCCTTTAACACGAATGCAAATCACGCGCCAGGACGTGACGTGTTGCTATCAACAAAGAGCCAAACACGCTCTGGTTTAATATATATTTATTAAATTTAATTTATAATTAATTAAATTTAATTTAAATATAATATATATATATTAATTAATTCAATTCAAGATAATCGAGTGGAGACACTCCAGATTTTTAATTCAATTTTCTCTGAATGAAGAAATAAAATTCTTCATATATAACATATAACAATATAATATAAATAACATATATTATATTTAAATTAAATTTAATTAATTATAAATTATAAATTAAACTTAATAAATAATATTTATTAAACCAGAGCATGTTTGGGTATTTGTTGATGGCACATGAGATTTGCAGTGTTAAAAAATTAATTCTGGTACTTTCAGCGATTCAATCAAGCTGAAATTCTATATGTAGCAATTTTATACAAATTTTAATCATGAGAAAAACTATCAAACATATATCTTTATTTTTAAGGGCACTTTAGAGAAAAAAAAATCAAAACGTTGTAGGTAATGCCCCTCTTCCGTTTGACCTACAATTCTCAAAAGTTGATAGAAAACTACAAATTTTGAATAATGCCCATGTACCAAATTTCATGATTCTAGCTCAAACCGTTTTTGCGTAATCTTGTCTACACACATACACACACACAGACATTTTTCTCAACCTTAGTGAAAATGATTCAAGAACCTTCAAAACGTATAAAAACTTCAAAATCTCAACATCGAAAATTTTCGTGATCACAATACTATTTCTGGCGAGATAGTAAAAATTAATAATATTAACAGAAATTATATAATTATTCATTAAAAATTAAAGTAAAAAAGAACATGAAACAAGGTAGTAATTCAGCTTCTAAATACATTTCTTGTATAATTTCAACATTAATAACAACGAATGTGCCATTGTGCACAATTTTATCGTAAATTTTTATATCTTATCAAATTGTATATCCCATATATGTTTAGGGATAACACTCTTTGTAAATACCTATTGTATTCTTTCGGGCTTAATAAAAACATTTTAAACAAAAAAAGTCTTTTATATATAAATATATTAAGTCAATTTAATTTTAAATTTGAATTCAATTTCCCAAAAAATGATAATTATATACAATTTTTGATGATTTCATTTTTTCGGTTTTATTTTCTAGTATTTTATTAAATTTAAAAAATTTGAATAGCTTTACTTTTCTTAAAAAAAAGTATAATAAAATAAATAAATAATAAGAGAATTTTTTTTTTAATGTGAAATTATATTTATGTGAAAAGAGTAGAAATTTTATATTACCCTAAAAAAAGGTGAAAGAAAAAACCTGACAAAAGCATCTTAGCATTGCTAGCAAATAATTTAATGGCTGCTGACTCAGTTGGTGATATTCTTTAGGGATTTAAGCCGCAGGGTTAACTCCCCAAAAAGTATTCCAATTACTTATATATTTACGTGGTAAGGAAGGCTATAACCAAAGAAAAAATTGAATATGAAAATAACTATATATTTTTTATTTTTTTGATCATATAAATATTAAAAAATTTATAGAAATTAATTAATTAATTTTTTATTACTTTTCATGCAATATATATATATATATATATATATATATATATACCTCTACTTCATATTATATTTATTCACATATATTTTAAAAATAATTTCCCAGAAACTCAAATTTGAAAATGAATTTTCGCACAATTTTTATTACTTTTAAGCTTGCAGCCATTTTCTGTAGGAAGTTTACTCATTAAAAGACTAACGAATTTAATTTTTGGACATTTTTGAATAAAATCAAATGAAAAAAAAATTGGGTAAATAGATAAAAAAATTAGATTCTATTATAGTTAATAATAATTGGGATGATGAAAATAATATCGATGAAGATAGTGGCAATTGCTCGGATTAGAATATTAATAAGAAAATGAGCCACTCTGCTTTGAGTTAGGATTGGTTTTAGAAAGAGAAAAAAATAGGGAATCTTATAAGTTTTCAGTTCAAGGATTAGTTTCCTACTATACTCCCATAGCCGAGAGCGTGGCCGGTAACACTCATATTGGGAATCCCCCCATGGTTTTGTGTTGCCGCGTCAGGGCAGCCAAAACCAGAGAAAAATCATCTTCATTAGTTTTTTCTTAATTTAAAATTATATGACGTCACCCAGCACTTCATGACGTCACAGCCAGCCCTTATATATTATAAATAAAATAAAATTAAAAATATTTATATTATATCCATATCTGTTTTTTTTACATTTAAAATATCAGTTAACCGGAAGTAGCACTTTATTCTATATATATATATATATATATATAAATGTTACCAAATATCAAATTTGACACCAATAAACTAATACGAACTGGCTCTTTATCAATACCAAGTTTACACATTCTAAATATTCATTCACAACTCTTTATACCTATTTATATGCGGGAAAGTCTAGGGGAGGACACTCCCGCTTATTTAAAATTCGGTTGGGAACATGGTCAAATCGGCGATCAAAGTTGAAAATTTCCCATATATTATAACTACTGTAATTAGTCTTATTATAATGTAAAATTGTAAAGAAAAAATGTTTGATAATAAAATAAATAAAATAACATATAAAATAAATAATAAAATAAAAATTATACATTTGATAATAAAATAAATAAATAAAATAAATAAAAGCTTGATTAATATGAATAAAAGTTCGTTGATAGTAATGCTTCCTAGCATTCCCAGATGTTTTCCTCTAAAGTGACCGTAAAAATAAAGACATATGTTTGATAGTTTTTCACATGATTAAAAATTGTATAAAACTTTTATATATAAAATTCCAGCTTGATTAAATCGCTTAAAGTACCGGAATTAATTTTTTAACACTGCAAATCACGTGCCAGCACGTGACGTGGTGCCATAACAAAGAGCCAAAGACGCGCTGGTTTAATAAATAATATTTATTAATTTTAATTTATAATTTATTAAATTTAATTTAAATATAATATATGTTGTTTAATCCAATTCAAATTGCGAGATAGTCGAGTGGAGACACTCCAGATTTTTTTTATCAGGTGAAGTCAGTTATTATATTTTTGCTATTAATTAAATATAATATATTTTACAATTTTACAATTAATAATTGGAATCGTTGAAATGAATATTTCAATAAAAATATTTAATTAAAAAATATAGAACATTTAAAATTTAAATTGAATTATATGTAGTATATCTATTAATAAAATAAATATTTAATTAAATAAATATTGAAATATAATAATTTGAATATTAAATAATGAAAAAATACAAAATAATTTAAATTTTAAAATATATTAAATTATTTTAATATATTAAAATTTTCATATCTTGTTTACGAATGTGACTAGATTGAATTTTTTTGAAAAATTAAAATAAATTATTAATTAATATAAATTAAATAATTTAAATTTGTAATTTAAAACGACTAATGTATTTGCAACAAAATAAATTAAAATTAATTTTTGAATATTCTATAAAATAAATTGTATAATAATTCTTTTACATGTTTAATAAACCATTTTATGAATATGAAATATAATTAATAAGTGGGTCATTGAAATAAAAACAAAAATAAAGATAGTAGAATTTCATTAACATTTTAAATGACGTTTTTATAACGTTTTTGGCTTCGGGGAGCTTAATTTATATTTTAAAAAATTAATTTCAGTTTTATTTTTTATATTAGATATTAATAAAATTTATAAGCTATTTTCAAATAGGAGTCTATAAGATTATTCTGGTAATTCATTGTAATCGGCCGAGCCAATTTTCTCAGACAGTCAAACAGACATGGAAAATTCTATAGTCATATTTGGATTCTCCTGGTCATGAAACGTGAAGATATGCAACAAATTTTAAATTTTTGATCAATTTGCAAACAAAAAACCTTTATATATCTTATATATAAAATTCTCGTGTCACAAAACTTTGAAATGATGCTCCTCCGAAACGGCTGGACCGATTCTTATGAAATTTTTTATGTATATTCAGTAGGTCTCAGGGCATGTCACACTTCTTTTATAAAACCGCTAATTGGTAAGGTGTGCCCAGGGGGTGGAATTTAAATAAAATTAGTTTAGTTACAATGCTAGATCATAGAGGCGCTGGTGGCGATAATTTGACTTCTTATATATATCCTAATAGGAAACATGCAATCAATACTGGTCCGTGGGTAAACAGCTAGCGCGTCATCTTATGACTTTGCCCCCTCAGTTCGAAACTTGCAAAGGCACATTTTTTTTAAGTATTATATATTTTTTTTTACAAATTTATTAATTTTTATTATTTTAATATTTTATTAAATTATTTTATTTTATTAAATTAATAATTATGTCAATTAATTTTTTCTGCATAAATAAACATATATAAAAAACTATATAAAATTTGAATTTTCATTCATTCATTCATTTAAAATGATATTAAAATATTCCTTGCATTGCATGATCTCTATGCATCTTCAGAAATAGTTAGGGTTATAAAAGCGAAAAAGCTGCGATAGGCAGCGGACGTGGCTAGAATGAGAGAGGAAAAAGATATTAGATTGGAAAAAACGGTGCGGAGACCGAATGGAGAACGTCCGCTTGGAAGACCAAGGACGCGTAGGAAGGGACGTAAGAGAGATGGGACAAGGGCTCAAGATAGGGACACTTGGAGAAATGTGGTTGCTGCGGCCAAGAACTTTCGAGTTCCTTAGAGTCACAGAGATAGATAGATATAACATATACAATAATAATATATATAATTAATTTACTGTGATTTTAAATTAAAATATATTTTAAATAAGAACACAAAAAGAAATTAATGTTTTATGTAATATACTGATTGAAACAAAATGGATGAAAACCTTTTACTACTCTTAACCAAATACTATGTACCACTCGGGGGGGGTACAGGGGGCGGAGCCCCCGTCTAGGTATGGAGAGCGCCGAAGGCGCTCGGAGCAGCTAGTATATATATATATATATATATATGTTTATAAACAACATTTTTTTTTAAATTATATATCCTAATTTTCAGTATTTCAATATTTATAATTCAATTTATATTATTATGGTATATTTATGTATTTCATTTCAAAGATTACTTTATAAATATATAAAATTGTTAATTTTCAATTATATTAATCACATGCATTTGATTTATTTCATTAGTTATAGAAATAATATAATATTTATTTATTTATTGGATTAAAAAGAATAAATTCAAAAAACTTTTTGGCCCAAATAGAGGGTGCTATAATAGATTAAAACGAACATAATGAATTTAATTTTACTATTGATTATTGGTTAAATGTGACTAATTATCCTTTGGATATCAGGAAATATAAATTAATTCACAAATGACGGAGTAGAACCCAAAAACAACTTGAGCGAAAACTTGCACAATTCGAAGTGGAATGAATCAGAGCATGAAATAATTTTATTATACATTTATTATACATTAACGTATATACACCCACCTCTCACACGAATAATAATTTTCCATCATCATTTGTACCAGTATGTATGCGCCCTTTTATGTTACCAGTTACTCTTCACTATGCTGTCAAGATGTCAACGGTCTTATTTCCAAAGAGATCATCACATTGAATCATATTTTGAGTTTTTTGTACGTTTGCTTTAAAATTAATTAAAATATCTTGTAATTAAGCATTTGTTTATGATATTGTAAAGGCGTCATAGGGTGCGAGGCAGCGTTAATAAAAATTTGACTTGATTTTTCATATGAATAAATAAAACTAAATGCGCCCAACGTTTTTCGTTGAGTATGAAGCAATTCATCCATAAACTTTGTCAGGCTTATAGAAAAATAATTTTATTCTTTTTAGCCCATTGGAAAAACGTTATTTTATAAAATTTGTTTATATTTATATTATTTACATATCTCCACGAATCATCAATTTTGTTAATAGAAAAAAGTATTTTTACCATAATGTCTGTCCGTCCGTCCGTTGTGTGTCCGTATAGACGTGTACAGCTTGAAATAAAATTACGAAATATATATTATGTTATATTCACAGGCCATTATTTTGTCTTTCAGTGCATTAATAGGTACGTTTAAGGGTTGTATGTTTTATTACTATTTTTTTTTAAATTTATGTTCTTTTAAATTTAAATTAATTAAGCGGCGACTCGGTAAACCAGGTATTAATATTACCAGCCAAACCAGATAATAAGGAATAATTTTTTTTTTAATGACCAAGCGGTGGCTCGGTTAACCAGGTACTACTATCTTATAATTCAATTCAATATGACATTAAAAAAAGGTAAAATTCTTTTACAAAAAATCAATTAAGGGGTCTACCCAAAACCGAAAAACATAGAAAAACATGGCAAGGGGTCTACGGTACAAAAAAGTTTGGGAACCTATGTTTTAAATGTAGGACTATAGTTCTCAGATTGTGTAAAATATTTGGTCTCTATAACTTCCAGTCCTTACACTTTTGTGGTTTTCAAACATGGATTAATCATTAACAAAGTTTAGGGAGAAGTATACTGTCTCATTCAGTTTAATTTGGTTAGTGGTAATTAGTTGTAAAAATAATAAGATTCATCCTTTAATTGTGTCTCGCACATGTCAATTCTCTTGTTCATTACTTAAATAGAACGATACCATTTTTTTAAAGATATAAAAGAAATCTATTATTTATTCATGGAGATGTCTGTGTGATTGATATCTCATAAAGCATATATCAAACAATTTCAGATTTATTCTTGTTAAAAAGGTTACATATGTAACTGTAAAAATTTATTTACAATTTCTTCTCTATAGTCCATTCAGTTCTGATTAACAGAGTACATAAAGTAGATTGGTAGATACACCAGTTGAATAGATGTTTTACCATATGACTTTTCAATCGAAATATACACTAGTTTAAATATATTTATATCCATTGGTTATACTCTTTTAAAAAATATTTACAAAAAATGTTTTAAATAAATATATTGAAAATAAAAAAATTAATATTATTTAATTTTTAAAAAATTTAAAAAATAAAATCTTTTATTAAAGTTGACTAAAATGTAAATCAATATTATCGATAAAAAGGGCTTTAAAAACCATTAATAAAAAGAATCGAATTATGGTATAAAAATAATCAAAAAAGGAAAAAAGAGTGAGCAATTAAAAGCAACGTGAGCTTGTAAGGTCGAGTGAGGAAGGTGGAGTGTATGGGTAAAAAAACAGATACATACATTAGAGCGAAAACCTCATTTTTGGAATCAAAATTTCTTGAAAAAACGCAAACCGGGAATGAATCGTTAATTATTTCTTTCTATTCTAAAATTTTTCCGGTTGAATAGTAACAAGTAAATACATAGACAGTCAGTGGCGCAACCAGGATTTGATCCTGGGGGGGTTTTGACTAACCTTCCTATGGCGCCCCCCCCTCTCTCAAAGACAAATTTTCATTAAGATGTTTTTTTTTTATCAAATATTTAAAAAAGTTTTGTAAATGAAACACTGATTTTACAAAATCTGGCAAAAAAATATAATTTTGTATTTTATTTACTCGTATTCACAGTTTTAGAAAGAAAATATTTTTTTCCAGCTATAAGTAAATCATTTTAGCTTTCCTCGTGGAATGAGGATAGCTTATACGATGGTCGGAAAATTTTGAAAATTGTCTTGAAATTTGATATTTAGATGTTTTTTTTTGGGAATGATGGGCGGGGATTGGATTGTTTTTGGACAAGATCGGACCATAAGAGTAAGGGTAGTTTAAAGAGGTGTCAAAGCACTTTTTATTGATTTTCTCAATAAATACCGATTTTTATGAGAATTATACTATCGTATTAAATTTATATGGAATCGAATTTACTAAAAGTTTCATTATATTCATTTTTACCTAAACTTAATAATAAAGGAGTTATTTATAAAAAAACTACTTTAAGATTTTGAAAGTTTTTCCTCCGCCCGTAGTGGCAGGATTTTTGAAAGAAATCTTGTAAAATTCCCTAAGACAAAATCCCTAAATCAAAAATCCCTGAAAAAAAATCCCTAAGTAAAATATCCCTAAAAGAATAAATCTCTAAATAAAATATTTCCCTAATTTTTTTTTACTTATTTAATAATGAATAGCCGAAGAAACTTGAATGAGGTAGTTTTATACATCATGCTTGGTGTCATACATCTGTTCCATCTGGTTTTTTAGCGTCCCATTTTTCATGGTTTGCCTTCATTATGGTCAGAAGCTCATCATGCGAGTCGCGGAACCGTTTCCTTGGTGGATCAGGCTTCTTACCACGAACATCACGACAGATTTCCAAAGAGATAAGGTTATGCTCAATATGGATTTGCTTAATCAGGTCCCATACTGATGTTTTATAACCTTCTAAGCGTGAACAAAGAGCATTGTTGTAACCTTCCAATGCATTGTTTGTTCGAGGCAAATCCATCAAAGTGGCATCGTAGATGTTCCAATGTTCCAATGTCGAATTCGGGGTCATAAAAGCCAGCCAAATATTGTTCACCTACCCAAGTGCGCTCGAAGTAAGAAAAATGATCACGAAGTTTTGCTCTGTTGGTCGTCCAGCTAATGCTGGATAGTTGGTAGGCTACAATGACTTTTGATGGTGGTACCAAAACCAAAGCTGCAAGAGTTCGTAAATGAGTGGAATTGTCAGGATTATCTATATCATTATAGAGCTTCAAAACTTCTGGCATTGACTTGATGTTTCTATAAATGCATTGAGCAAAATGAAAAATACAACCTCTGATGATAGTAAATTTCATAAATTGCGTTGTAATTCCCTGGTGAAATATACGGTGCAAATGGTATATTTTGTATTTGGAATCATTAAGCTATTAAAACGTATGCTAATAAACGAAATTTGAGTAAATTCCCTTTATTTTACATACGATATTTTTTTGGAAAAATCACGTGTGTGGGCCCTATGTATGTATGTTTTGACCTATTTTTCCCTACTTTCGGTCCAGGCCCGATTACGTGTCTCAGGCAACTGGGTGTCATGCTCACCTTGTGATTTATTTTTCTTAATCACAATTAAAATTAATACAAAAATGAAAAATTTTGTTCTTAGTGATTTTTTCAGTCAGGGATATTTTTATTTAGGGATTTTCGGTTTTAGAGATTTTTTACTTTTATGGATTTTTTCCTTTAGGGATTTTTACCCGTTTCCATTTTGAAAAAATTAGTCTTCGCTTCATAATTGTTATGAAATTAGCAATTGATGTATTAATAAAAAAAAAAATATTTAGAATTTGAGTTATATTTTTATTTATTTTATATTTAAATAATAGAGTCAAATTTCACAATCATCTAGTTAACTTATATTAAGTCTTTTGTTTTTTTTGATTTATTAGAAATAATAAAATATTTTTTTTATTTCTTATATTAAATTCTGTAAGTAAGCCAGCACTACAATATGAGCTTAATTATAAAATTTAGTTATAATCGGTTTTACTGTTTAATAGGAATTTTGTTCACAAAATTTCTACCATACACACCCACACACATACACCTCATATTTCAACGGGAAAACCACTTTTTTTGGTATCTTAATAATTTGAAACGTGGACATCTGTGAAAAAGAGCATACCAAAAATGAATCGGTAATATAAAACCTTGACTTTCGAAAAACTTAAATAGTTTCCCGATTGAAAAATAAAAATAAAATCTTGGTACATTTTACAGTTTTACTTTGAAAAAAAAAATGTAAACCAGGGGGCTGATGTTATGAATAATTTTGATCGTCCTCTAAGTTAAAGGCTCTAACCGAAAACAAACCATAAACGGTCAGTATTATCCAATAGAAGAGGTGTTGTGCTTTATCAATACCATGAAAGGTTAAGACTCACTGTCAGTTATATTGACTCACCAGAAATTACCGGGGATTGGTAGAGAAATTTTGATGCATACACCAAGAGATAACCAAGTTCTTCTTGAATTGCAAAATTTGTTATATGATAAGATATTGGAATCAAAAGAAGATAACAAAATTCTAAAATTTTTTCCAATAGGAACCAAGACCTTTAAGAGGGAGACATGAAGAATGTATAATAAAATTTATGATTTTTACTATATCGCCAAAGATAGTATTGGATGTCGAGATTTTGATGTTTTATACGTTTGGAAGGTCTCTTAGTCATTTTCACTAAGGTTGAGAAAAGTGACTGTCTCTGTGTGTCTGTGTATATATATATATATATACATGTGTGTGTGAGTGTGTGTGTGTGTATGTAGACAAGATTACCCAAAAACTGTTTGAATAATGAAATTTGGTATACGGGCACTATTCAAAATTCGTAGTTTTCTATCAAATTTTGAGAAATGTAGCTCTTTCGGAAGAGGGTCATTACCTACTACGTTTTCATTTATTTTCCTCTAAAGTGACCGTAAAAATAAAGATATATGTTTAATAGTTTTTCACATGATTAAAAATTGTATAAAACTGCTATATATACAATTTCAGCTTGATTGAATCGCTGAAAGTACCGGAATTATTTTTTTAACACTGCAAATCACGTGCCAGCACGTGATGTGGTGCCATCAACATAGAGCCATACACGCGCTGGTTTAATAAATATTATTTATTAATTTTAATTTATAATTTATAATGAATTAAATTTAATTTAAATATATAATATATGTTATTTAATCCAATTCAAATTGCGAGATCGTCGAATGGAGACACTCCAGATTTTTTTATTTTATATTAAAATCATTCTCTTCTAAAAATATTTAATACTTGTGAAATGAAGATTTTTAATCCCTTTAAGTCATTATATTGATAATTAATTTTTATAATTAAATGATAGATTGAAGGATAAGTTTTGTAAACACAGTCCCAGAGGGTTTTGATTCTAAATTAGACAATTCAACATATATATATACCTATATATCTTGGAGATCATCAATTTGTATCAAAATTAAATTAAATACTGTCAATTTGAAAATATACCAACTAATCGTATTTAGTTAGTGACAAAAGAAATTAATTTTTACAAATAAATTCTAGAGAAGTAGAGAGAAGGGTTTAATTGTAAATTAGACAAATCAACATAGAGAAGTTCATCATAAAAACAATAATAAAGGAAGACCTTTTTGGAAAAAAATTAATTATCATCAAAATAAGAGTTTTAATTTGAATTAGTATTTTAATTTTATTGTTTTATAAAATTTTCATTATTAATTACTTTACGTGTCATAGAAACTAGTTTTTATTAGTTTATGCAACTCTTTAATTTATTTTAATTATCATTAATTTTTATATTAATTTATAGAAATTAAAATTTAAATTTTAACGAAATATTAATTAATTTTTGATATTTTAATAAATATAATCAATATTTATTTTATTTTTTTTTTTTAAATTAATTAATTTATTAATTTATGAAAATAAAAATTTAAATATTAATTAATTTTTAATATTTTAATAAATATATGTATATTAAGTATTAATAAATATAATCAATAATTATTTTATTTTTTTGTAATTAATTAATTTATTAATTTATGGAAATAAAAATTTAAATGTTAATTAATTTTTAATATTTTAATAAATATATGTTTATTAAGTATTAATAAATATAATCAATAATTATTTTTTTTTTTTTTTGAAAATCAATTAATTTATTAATTTATGGAAATTAAAAATTATATAATAATTAATTTTTAATATTTTAATAAATATATGTATATTGAGTATTAATAAATATAATCAATAAAATTATTTTTTTTTTGTAATCATTATTATCAAATTACTAATTAATAATCACTAAATTCCAACTTCAGAATTATTTTTTTTTAAAATCCATGATCAAGTTTCACCTCTCAAATTGCTCACTTCATAACCGAATTAACTCCGATTACTAATCTAATATTAATCCCCCCTCCCTTCTCTCAAAATTATTTCCACCCTAAGATTCTAACAATCATGCCACCTGGCATGCGCTCTTTCTCCAATAGCGTGACACCAGATTAGAGCATGCGTTCATTTATGCTTTCAATCTAAACTAATAAACAAAATTATTTATTAATTATTATTATTAAAAAAAAAATAAATAAATAAATAAAATAAAATAAAAAAAAAAATACCAAAAGAGAGCAAATATAAAATATAGAAACAAACTATACTGGAATAGAATACGCAGTTTTCACTTGGGATTATAAATAGATTTTGGTTTCATCTTTTGATCTAGTGTCCAATATGTTAGGAATGATTCTTAAGAAACGTCCGTCAATATTTTCTCGTCCATGGGGAGCTTAACGAAATTGTCTTATTTTTTATGTCTTCCCGGAGTCATTTTTTATTTCTACATAGTTGGGTACGTCAGACTTTCTGTCTCTTCTATTCCAACTCAAAAAACTTAACCTTTAAAAAGAAACTGATATAAAAACACCACACTACTTTTATTTATTATCTCCATTAATAAAATTTTTTTTCAAAATTTAAATAAACCAACATATAATATATGAGGTCACTAATTTAATCATATTCTTATCTGAAAATTTGAATATAATTCAAGTTCTGTGTATGGCTAGTAATGACTGATGTTCAGATCTGGATTGTACGGAGGGTGGGACAAATCAATTTGAAGCAAAATTCGTTTAAGTTGGCCATTGTTTAGATCAACTTATGCATGATCTAAAACAAACAATGCTAACTTTTAGTTTTAATTATATATCATTAAAATAGTACTAATAATTCGTTTAAATTATTAATTTTATTATATTATTATTTCAATCGAATTTTATTTCATGATGTTAAAGCTATTTAATAATTATTTGTTCTTTTAGAAACATTCATTCAAACATTCCCCCTCGTTAGATAGAATCATATCATATGCTATTAATTACAACATGATCGTAAATACGAAGTCATATTGAAAAATCTGGAGTGTCTCCGCTCGACTATCTCGCAATTTGAATTGGATTAAATAACATATATTATATTTAAATTAAATTTCATTAATTAAATTAAAAATTAAAATTAATAAATATATATTAAACCAGCGCGTGTTTGGCACTTTGCTGATGGCACCACGTCACGTGCTGGCGCGTGATTTGCAGTCGTGTTAAAAAATTAATTCCCGTACTTTCAGCGATTCAATCAAGCTGAAATTCTATATATAGCAGTTTTATACAATTTTTAATCATGGGAAAAATTATCAAACATATATCTTTTTTTACGGTCAGTTTAGATGAAAAAAAATTAAAACGTTGTAGGTAATGACCCTCTTCCGGTTGAGTTACGTTTTTCAAAAGTTGAAAGAAAACTACGAATTTTGAATAATACCCGTATACCAAATTTAATTATTCTAGCTCAAACCGTTTTTGCGTAATCTTGTCTACATACACACATACAGACATTTTTCTCAACCTTAGTGAAAATGACTCAGGAACCTTCAAAACGTATAAAACCGTCAAAATCCCCGACATCGAAAATTTTCCTGATCGCAATACTATCTCTGGCGCGATAGAAAATATGATACTAATCATTTTAGAAATATTCAATTTAAAGAAAAAATTATAACATATGATTAAACAATATTTATTTAATAAAATTTAATTTAAATTGTTCTCAAATCACAATTTGAATAATAAGGGTACATCCGGTTGAAAGATCTAAAAGGAAAACTTTTTGAAACAGTGAAATTTCTATCTTTAATATTAAATTTCAAAACTATAGTCATTAAAATTTTTGGTTTAATATGCTCAACGTTTTCAATTAAATTGTATAAAAATTATTAAAATAAAATAAGAATGTATAAAGAGAATTTTAATAAAGTTTTTCAAAGTTTTTGATAAAACCAATGTAGAGAATATTGATTTAGTGTAATTGCTATAGAAACCGACTTGGACAACCAGTAATGCTATCCTCCTTTTTACTACATTCTACCACCCTTCCTCAATTTAATTCAATAAAACATTACTTGATTATTATTTTTTTAATCTCATTTTTAGATTATTCAAATAAATTCATTTTAATTTTTTAATAAAAGCAATTATAAAAATAATATTATCTAAAGTTCAAATATCAATTTTAAATATTTCACTTCTATTTTTATTTCAAAATGTATATCTATTAATTTTAGTTATGCTGTTGACTTAATAAAAACACCAAGCAGTCTGGGGTCAATTCGCTTGACTCACATTCTATTGGTCCTGGGTTCAAATTCCCTCGGGGATCAAAATTTGAAAATCTATTTGATAAAAAAATAACGTTTCCAATCAAGAAAATTAAGATAAAGGTGGAGAGGATCCGTTTCACTGATCATAGAACACTTTTACCCGGCTTAAGTAGAAGATGGCTAGAAGCCGTTGTCTTTTTGTAGTATTCACAAAAGTCAGAGGTTTTTTTTTATTGAATTATAATTGTTTTTGACACACATCAACCATCCTTATCCTAATCCATTCATCCTATTTTAAATCAATTCTTTCATATTTATATTTAAATTAACTATCCACCGTATCTCAATTGGTTTCCTTTTAAAAAAACTTCAATCCTTATACATTGACGTTTTACTCATCACAAACTTAATTAAAATTATTTTAACATAAAAAAAAATATATTTAAAAAATATAAAGAAATAAATATCTAATTAATGTATTTAATGATGATAATTTTAATTTAAACATATTGTTTAAACAAATTTATTGTTTTTTTAGGTTAATATCCATTTCGGTAGTTACACCATATCTGAAATTGAAAGAGTTAGTTTGAAATTTCCAATAATTTCATTTATTTAGTCAATCTAAAAAAAAAATTAGCTGGAGTGTCTCCACTCGACTATCTCGCAATTTGAATTGGATTAAATAACATAATATATTATATTTAAATTAAATTTAATTAATTATAAATTATAAATAATAAATATTAAACCAGCGCATGTTTGGCTTTTTATTGATGGCACCATGGCACGTGTTGGCGCGTGAGATTTGCAGTGTTAAAAAATTAATTCTGGTACTTTCAGCAATTCAATCAAGCTGAAATTCTATATATAGCAGTTTTATACAATTATTAATCATGTGAAAAATTATCAAACATATATTTTTATTTTTACGGTCACTTTAGAGGAAAAAAAATCAAAACGTTGTAGGTAATGACCCTCTTCCGGTTGAGCTACATTTCTCAAAAGTTGATAGAAAACTATGAATTTTGAATAATGCTCATGTACCAAATTGCATCATTCTAGCTCAAACCGTTTTTGCGTAATCTTGCCTACATACATACATACACACATACACACACACACACACACACACAGACATTTTTCTCAACCTTAGTGAAAATGATTCAGGAACCTTCAAAACGTATAAAAACATCAAAATCTCAACATCGAAAATTTTCATGATCGCAATACTATCTCTGGCGAGATAGTAATAAACAAAATGTTACCAATGTCTGCTGTAGGGTTACATTAAATTTTTATATTCTTTTTAGCTATCTCGCCAGAGATAGTATTGCGATCATGAAAATTTTCAATGTCGAGATTTTAATGTTTTTATACGTTTTGAAGGTCCCTGAGTCATTTCCACTAAAGTTGAGAAAAATGTCTGTTTGGGCTAGAATAATGAAATTTGGTACATTGGCATTGTTCAAAATTCGTAGTTTTCTATCAACTTTTGAGAAATGTAACTCTTTGGAAAGTTGGTCATTACCTTCCACGTTTTCATTTTTATTCTTCTAAAGGGACCGTAAAAATAAAGATATATGTTTGATAGTTTTCACATGATTAAAAATTGTATAAAACTGCTATATATAAAATTTCAGCTTGATTGAATCGCTGAAAGTACGGGAATTAATTTTTTAACACGACTGCAAATCACCTGGTGCCATCAACAAAGAGCCTAACACGCGCTGTTTTAATAAATATTAATTTTAATTTATAAATTAATTAATTAAATTTAATTTAAATATAATATATGCTAATTAATCCAATTTAAATTTGCGAGATGGTCGAGTGGAGACACTCCGGATTTTTTATATTTTATATGTTTTACTTATTTGATTAGAATTCCAAGTTCACCGCCGTCTTATCTAAATTTACTCGGTAATGAGAAAATAAAAACCATTCAGTTAATGTATATTCCTAATTATTCTGCAAATGGGATGGAATTTCCACCTTGTGTATTTTTTTGATCTTGAGGTCATTTTGCGGCGGTTACCTATCTACTTGACCAACCAAAATAGTATATTTATTGTGAATTATATAGGTATCAGATGACCGTCGAAATTTCAATGTCTAATTAAAATCGTATTCATCCATTTTGTGGTTAAACAGTGGGAAATTCCCCGAGTTATGAATCGTATTATGCTTATATTCATCCGTTTTCAGATGTTGTATGTCATTTCTATTCGAGTGACCAATTAGTTGTACTCGTAAACAGAAAATAATAATAATAATAATCATAATCATAATAATAATAATAATAATGATAATAATAATTTTGACTCTTGACTACAAACAAACATAAATCGTCACCATCCTTTTAAATGTAACCAGGGGTGGATTAAAACCCCACGAATAACATAGCCGGAATATTTAATTTCCTAACAAACTATTTATATACTTTTTCATCATAACCTATTTATTATTTTATTATTGTAATCTTGGATAAAATCATAAGCACATTCATTGAATAAAATATTAAATAAATAATGATTTAATAATTTATTAGAAATAAATGATAAATTAATAAATCAAAAATAAATGAACCAAAATATAATAGGAATATTTATCCTGAATTTAATAAATCATTGAAAAAAATGATTAAACTGGTTGAAATTGAAATAGAAAATAAAAAGAAAATAAAAATTAAATAATAATGTTAAATAAATAAACCTTATATATATATAATATTATTTCATGTGGCTGTATATAAATCGAAATATACAAAATTAAAAAAAATAAGCTGGAGTGTCTCCACTCGACTATCTCGCAATTTGAGAATTGGATTAAATAACATAATATATTATATTTAAATTAAATTTAATTAATTATAAATTTTAAATAATAAATAATAAATATTAAACCAGCGCATGTTTGGTTTTTTATTGATGGCACCATGGCACGTGTTGGCGCGTGAGATTTGCAGTGTTAAAAAATTAATTCTGGTACTTTCAGCGATTCAATCAAGCTGAAATTCTATATATAGCAGTTTTATACAATTATTAATCATGTGAAAAATTATCAAACATATATCTTTATTTTTACGGTCACTTTAGAGGAAAAAAAATCAAAACGTTGTAGGTAATGACCCTCTTCCGGTTGAGCTACATTTCTCAAAAGTTGATAGAAAACTATGAATTTTGAATAATGCTCATGTACCAAATTGCATCATTCTAGCTCAAACCGTTTTTGCGTAATCTTGTCTACATCCATACATACACACACACACACACACACACACACACACACACACACACACACACACACATACACACACACACAGACATTTTTCTCAACCTTAGTGAAAATGATTAGGAACCTTCAAAACGTATAAAAACATCAAAATCTCAACATCGAAAATTTTCGTGATCGCAATACTATCTCTGGCGAGATAGTAAAAATTTGAAAAAATCATTTATTTATAACAATTTAATACACTTATTTCATATTCTTATTTAATTCAACACTTATATATATAAAAATTAAAAATATTTTTTTTATTAACTAAAAACATCCCCCACGTCCGGTTCTAGGGTTTTGTGCGCCCGGGTCAAAACAAAATTTGGCGCCCTTTCATGTAAATTTACTGTCAAATAACAAAATAATAAAAAATCTGGAGTGTCTCCACTCGACTATCTCGCAAATTTGAATTGGATTAATTAATATATATTATATTTAAATTAAATTTAATTAATTAGAAATTAGAAATTAAAATTAATAAATAATATTTATTAAAAAACCGAGTGTTTGGCTCTTTGTTGATGGGACCACGTCTCGTGCTGGCGCGTGATTGCCAGTTAATGTGTTTAATTTCGGTACTTTGAGCTGAAATTCTATATATAGCGGTTTTATACAATTTTTAATCATGTGAAAAACTCTCAAACATATAGCTTTATTTTTACGGTTAGCTTAGACTGCTTAGAGTAGTGATTCTCAACCTGGGCGTCATCTTAAAAGGGGCGATTATTATTCGATTCCGTTTGACCTCTCCCCAATTTGTCTAATTACATATTCCAGAACTAAATTAAATAAAATTGGTGATAATGCGTCTCCTTGTTTTAATCAATTTCGAATTTCAAAAGTTTCTGACAATTGATTCCCGCATCTTACTCTTCCTTTACTACCCACAAGACAAATTTGAATCATACTTACTAGTTTTTTTGGAATTCCCATTAAGATCAAGATTTGAAAAACTTCTTCCCGATCTCCTGAGTCATATGCTTTTGTAAAGTCTACAAAAAGTTAGTGAACAGAAACCTTGAATTCTTAATAATAATTAGAATTATATTAAAAAGTATAAATGAACGGTAATTTTATTAATATTGTTTGAAAATTATATTCCCTTTCGAATAGAGATCTTAGTTTTTGTTGAATATTTACTTTTGTAAATTTAATACCATTAACCATGTCATCAGAATTTATAATAATGTCTCGAAGATAAAATCTACACTCATTCTTGAAGCAAGAATTCCAAGGTAAAAATGGCTAAAGGATTGACTCGCTTCAGAGTTAATCTACTTTGGTATAGCTTTATTTAATTTTAAATTAGTATTATACAGTTTAAGCTTACATAATAAAATATTAAGAAAATTTCTTCAATAAAAGTCGTTTGGTACTCTAACACCATTTTATTTTCTATTAAACATCAATTTTAATTAATTTTAGCAGTTTTTTAAACTATATATATATATTTAGTTATAATTATATTATGTAATTAGGGTGATCTGATATAAAACAAGTAATAATATAAAAAAATTAAGCCTATTTCAACTTAAAACTCGATTTAAATTATTAAAAATTATTTGAAAAAAAAAAAAATCTGGAGTGTCTTCACTCGACTATCTCGCAAATTTGAATTAGATTAATTAACATATATTATATTTAAATTATTTTAATTAATTAGAAATTAAAATTAATAAATAATATTTATTAAATCAGCGCGTGTTTGACTCTTTGTTAATGGCACCATGTCACGTGCTGGCGCGTGATTTGCAGTGCTAAAAAATTAAGTCCGGTACTTTCAGCGATTCAATCAAGCTAAAATTCTATATATATATATCAGTTTTATACAATTCACATTTTTTCATCTTCTTTTCAAATTACGAGGTAGTCTGCTATTAATTGATGTCAAACAAAAACTAAAAGACCCAGCTCGTTCAAATTTCGACGCTTGCTGACAGGAATAGTATTGCCATTTCATCTAAGATACAGAAAATTCAAAAAGTCACGGACTTATTGACCTGCCCTCGTATAATATCTCTTAGATCAATTTTTGTTGCAATTTTGTTTTAATATTTTTCTTCCATTTGCATTTGAAATTTTTTATTTCTTTGTTTCATTTTGATTGATAATAAAAATGTTTTGTTGGCAAATTTGTTTCTACATAATGACATAAAATGATTTCCTCGATTTACCGGTTCATTGCTTTTCTAACTAGAAGCTTTTTTCTTTTGAAACTTTTCACTGGATTTTGTTTTCTGTTCTCTTTCACTCTACTTTATTTATTATTTTTTGTTAATGTTATGGTTACATAAGTTTTTACTTAACCTTACCTTTAAAAACTAAAAGTAATATAAATATTCCAATTGATTCTTCTTATTTATTGTTTTCCAAGTACCTTAAGCCAATCAAAAATGTATTTAGAAAAAAACAAAAATATGAAAGTATTCTACATATATAATATATTATATATATTTGATGATTTTAATTTATTAATTCTTATAAATATTATAATTAAAATTATTTGTGGTTATATTTCATAATTATAATTTCAATTATATATGCGCATATATTTTTAAAAAATTGCACTAGATTTTATAAATTGTTTTTCTTTTTGTAATTATATAGATAATTATTTTGTTTCCAAAATTTCAGTAGTATTACCTTTACACTATGGTCATCTTGCAATTGCTTTCCCAAACAAATAAGTTGACCTGTGGCCAGGTCCGAACCGACCGACGGTTTGAAATAAATTAATTTCCAGCTACAGAAACAATTTCAAATAATTTTAATATATCTATTAATGTAAAAACAGATATGGATATAACATAAATATTTTTAATTTTATTTTATTTATAATATATAGCTGAAGTAGCCAGCGTTGCCGGCGTTACCCGAGGCTGTGACGTCATGAAGGGCTGGGTGACGTCATATAATTTTAAATTAAGAAAAACATAATGAAGATGATTTTTCCCGAGGATAAAACCAATACATTCGTGGTGATATATAAAAAAATCTCCTTATGTGAAATTTGGTGCGAAAATAACCCTTCCCTTCTTATCGTCGATCGCTAATACTACCACTTCCGGTTTCCGGATTTGCACCAAAAGTTGATCAATTCATCCCACTGATGCATTAAGTAAATATACGAAATTTCATCAAAATCCGTTAAGCCGTTCAGGCTGTACACATCTATACGGACGGACAGACGGACGGACAGACATCATGCTAAAAATACTTTTTTCTGTTAAGAAAATGCATGATTCGTGGAGATATGTAAAAATCTCCACATGTGAAATTTGGTGTGAAAACAATACCTCTCTTACTATCGTCGGTCGGTAAAAATTAAAATACATTGGGGGTAATTTAATTTCTATGAAATTTACTAATAGTTCTCCTCCCCAAAAGTCATTGACCACGCTCTGTTAAATATAAAGTTAAGGTTGAGGCTTACAAGTATGTACGTTTACATCAGACGTCGCCAAATTATGGGCCCGCGAGCCAAACCCGGTTTGTCTAATCCTATCCGACCTTCAAAAAGTTTTTGAAAATATTAATATTAAATCAACTCCAGGCCTTATCTCAAAAAGTTTGAACACATCTGGTTTACATTCTTGGATATGTGTTTTCCTCCCCATAACTCCTTTTCTTCCTATAATTACCTGATATACTTTCAATCATCCAATTATAATAATGTTTAGTCAGAAATCGATAATATTCAATATATATTGAAAATTGAGTTGAGGTGATTAATGTGAATAATTAGATTTCTTTATGACAGTAATATTATCGGAAAGTTGAAGTATCTCTTCTCTCTATTTAAAATGAGGTTAGACATATATTTTTTGGGTTAAAGAAGAGTAAATATTATCGACTTTAGAAAACCATTTGTCAAATTTTTGAAGGGAGGAAACCAAATAAGTTCGTTTTTTTCCCCCACTCTTTTCTATCTTTTTACCTTTCCTCTCTGTATTTCTTTAATTTTGTTTTCGTCAGTTTAGGCGGATTCAATAAACGATAACTAATATATCGAAAAAAGTATTGGATTTTTTTTCCATCCCCCCTCCTCCTCTATTGACTTAGGGACGTACGTCATATCGCTGGCGATCGACTTTTCCTCCTTCCTCTTCCACTCTGGCTCCAGTTCTTACAATCCCTCTTTACAAAGAACCAACAAAGTTGCATTCACCAATAAATGCTTAATTAACTACTGTTCATATCGAAATGAAAATGTGTAATGTTTACATACGAATGCACAGGGAATCAATAAAAAAAAAGTCATTCAAGGGGAATCCCTTGAATGTTCCATCTCACAATCAACTTTACCTTACAACGCCTTTCCAACTAATTATGATTAAAGACTTTTATTGTTCTCAGGAATATAATTAAACTTAAAATAATAAAATAAAATAATAAAAAAAAGGAAAGATAAAGCGAGAAAGAATCCGTTAAATAATTCAATTGAAAAATGGATGATGGTTTTAATCTTTGGCGAATGGAAGGAAAGTGGGAATATAGGCTTATTGGATGGTGTGTGAGTGGGTGAAGTGGTGGGTTAACAAACGAAGATAATCTATGTTACAAGTCAACTCAGACGGATTATTCTTTCAATGGAGAAATTGACATAGAAAATAAAATGTGTTGGAAATATTCCACGACTGGATTAATCAAAAAGATCGTAATTCGAAATAAATTTATAAATATGTCAGAGAATAGATACATTTTATTTCATGTATATAAGGGCTCATCACTTTTTATTTATCTTATGTCATAAGAAATAAATAATAAATAAATTAGAAAATAAATCAAATGCAAATGATTAATTAAAATGTCAAAATTTGAAAATTTATATAATAATTTAAATAATAAATTAAAATAAAATTGAATATTGAATTATTTTTTGTGTATATTTATATATAATAAATCACTTAGTGGTTATAGTCTTGGCCCTCAAAACGAAAAACCGAATGTTACAGAAAAATTTAAGAAAATGATCAAATGGTCAATTAAACTAAATAAAAAAAAAAATTTGAAAAAAATTGTTTTTTATTTTATTGTTATCGAAATATATTGTTTGACTTATATTCTGCTTTCTGAAGTTCTGAAGAATCACTGGCATTAGAGCTGACATTGACACTATAACAACTAATTTAATAATTTATTCCAAAATGTGACTTTGTATCATTCCCTTATATATAATTTCTAAATCTCATAATATTAATACTCAAAACCCCTATTATGTTATAAGAAAAAAGAAATTGTATTTTTTACATATTATTTTTTTGGCGTCATTGCAAAGAAAATCTGCGGGCGTCTTTAGCCTGATACGTGCTGATGTGTTAGTGTCAGTGTCAGTTCTAATGTAGGTGATTTTTCAAGGTTTCAGAATGGAGCAACTCAAACATTACCCACCCATTCAACCCAAAATAGTATCATTGATTTTTGATCAGACAGACTGAAACCCAGAATCTCAAAAAAGACTCAAACTATACAAACACATGTGAAAATAACCCAGAAATAACCTTTCAAAATCAGAAACGCAAACAAACCTTTTTATATAATCAATTTCCTTTCTCTTATTCATATTTAGTTTATGTTAATAGTATTATGATTTAAAAAAAAAAAAAATAATAAATGCTTTGAATTTAGAAAAGTATAACAGCAATGAAATAAATGTCAAGTTGAGTCAACTGCAAGTTTGTGTATTTGAAAGAAAAAGAGCATGATGTTAAGTGGAAGGGGATGAGAAGGAGAGCCTGATAAAAAAAACCGGGAAGAGAAACCACTACCAACATTCTCCCAATTATTCTATTAATACCAAAGCATGCAAATTCAAGTTGGAATAATCTTTTCCCCTCAACGAATATAATTACATTTTCAAAATGAATAAGTAATTTTTTTATGACTGTTTTATAGGGATATTAATTTCACCCAAAATAAAGAAATTCTAAAAGAAAAGTAAATTACATTAACAATAAGATAAAGAAAAAAAAAAAATAAGAAATAAAAAAGAATATAAATAATTTTAAATATAAAATTAGAATGAGGTTTCAAATTTTAAAAAAATAATATAAAATTTCAAATCATTTAATATTATTATAGATTAGTCATAAATTTTTCTTAAAAACTTAAATTAAAATTTAAATGTCTAAAGTTGATTAAATAATAAAAAAAAAACCTGTGACTTTTGTATAAATCATACAAAAGGGCAGTGCATATCAAATCCGCCGTTTAACTGGTGTAAAGGTGACCTTTGTTCAGTAAAACAGGTCCGCACAACCTTTATCTTGATTTTCTTGTCCGGAGGCGCTACTTTTTATTTCAAGTAGTTTCCCAGTTTTGATTGAGGCTGGGTGGACTCCGATTCATAGACCCCAGCTAGAGAAATTCTCTTAAAAGGTCCGGAACTTAATTCAGACTGCATGACGTCTTTGATTTAATAATAATTAATTAATTCAGTTAGTTTAATTATTTTAATTTTTTATTAATTATTATGTCTTTAAAAATTATGTACTTAACTGTAAGGGACCAAAAAAGCTCTTTATATATTTTATATTAATATCAAGCATCCTCCATCACCCATGTATACTCCTATATATATATATATATATCATTTTACCTATGATTTAATTCAAATTAACTTTCAGTCAGCTCCATTACACTCAATGGTCCGAGGGTGATAAGTATCGTGATATGTCATGACATCTACACTTTCACCTTTTTGAACAGCCCATAATTACCATTACAAGTACATTATTTTAAATAGCATGTTACAAATTAATTATTATTATCATTATATCATTAAATATGTGCATTGTTTTAATTGTTTTTTTTATATCTATCTATTTTAAGGTTTAATTTAATAAAAGAATTAGAATACACTATATATATATATATATATATATAGCACTGGAATTTATAGCATGTGATAATAAAGAAAATTAAATTTATATGAATCCTATGATAATTTAAATTTTAATATCAATAGAAATATATAACCATGTCCGAACCGACCGACGGTTTGAAATAAATTAATTTCCAGCTACAGAAACAATTTCAAATAATTTTAATATATCTATTAATGTAAAAAATGTCAGCGATTTGGAGATTTTCAAACATTGAGTTTATTTTTGTAACCTGACTCTTTTCAAATGATTCCTATCATATGATTGATGTTTAGTATCTATGCTATTTCCTAACATCTTGTGCGTCGGTCTTGATTCACAAGTTGCAAAATTTCAGGCCAGACCATTTGACATTGAACCGGAATGAAACGTGGGTCCTTCGTTCACTCATAGTCAGGGGGGGACACTCAAATGGGAGACTTGAAACCGAGTTTTCCCAAGTCTTATATGTATGGTCTGTGCTCATAGTATTCTTACCGTATACCATCAGACCATACTTATCAGAATGTTAATTTTTGAAACAGAGTTTTTAGCGTCATCTGACATAACAGTCCAGAACTAATTTAAAAAACGGACTTGTGTGTGTGTGTGGCACGTTTTTTTATTTTTTTTTTATTTAGAAGTGAAAAATTATTTATTTGGAGATAAAACTAACATTTAAGCAATCAATTATGTTTTTTTCAGAAATGTTGGTTTAATATCCAAATAAATAATTTTTCACTTAACAGAAAAGTCATGTTTTTTTTTCCAAAACTAAAATTAGCCTTGCGAAAACTCGGTTTCAAGTCTCACATTTGAGTATCCGTCCCTGCCGTATAAATTACAAATTTGGTATGTATGCAGAATTCCCTACATCATTATGGATTACAATGAAATGTTACCAGTGAATTTCTTATATAATTTTAAGAAACTTTTCAAATAATAAAATTACCAGACTTTCCTAGTTTACGAGAAATTGTAATATTTAATGTCAATTTCCTTCGACATTTTGGTTTTAGTTTTGATTCTGATTGGCTGAACTGCAAGTCAAGTATCAACTCTGTTTAAAACAAAAGATTCTCAATAAAGCCTGTTTTAAATAAATACACACATATATATATATTTTAAATGTAAAAATAAATAATTTGAATATGACTATACAATATATTACTTTTATCCGTCACCCCACTCTTCGGTTATGTTAAATATGGAATTTGTGATTTAAAGAAAAATTAAAAATAGAATAATTTTAATTACTTAAAATTAAAAATAGAATAATTTTAATTACTTAAAATTAAAAATTAAATAGTTTTAATTACTTAAAATTAAAAATTAAATAATTTTAATTACTTAAAATTAAAAATTAAATAATTTTAATTACTTAAAATTAAAAATTAAATAATTTTAATTACTTAAAATTAAAAATTAAATAATTTTCATATAACCGAACCGAACCGAAATGAACCGAAAAATGGGGTTTTGGCTAAAAGTAAGATATATATATATATACTGTATAGATGTATTTAAATTATTTATTTTCTAATTTAAAAATAATAATAATAATATTAATAATAATAATAATATGTGTATATATATATATTAATCTCAAAAAGATTCAATTGTGGTTGGTACCTACTGCTTATACTCAGCCAAACATATTCGAAGAGAGAGTCAACATGCCGAAAGAAATTGACATTTAATATTAAATTTTCAATAATTTTTATCTCATAAACTATAAAAGTTCTATAATTTTGTTATTTAAAAAATTTCCTTGAAATTATTCAATCTACCGGTAAAACTTCATTGTAATTCATACTGATGGAATCTGTTTAAATACCACGAATTTTCAGTCAGTTATGGGTAGTGTTGCTAGCTCTATAAAGTTCCAAAAAAGGACACCCCTAAAAAATTAGGTTTTTTTTAGAACCATATTGAAAAAATTCTAAAAAAGTCGAAAATGTTTTAAAGTCTGATCTCAAAAGCGTTTTAACTTTTTTTTTTAGAACAAAATTTTAAAAAAGTCGACCATATTGAAAAAACTTGAATTTAGTACAGACAATATTTGAAAAAAATCGGGAGTGTCCTCCCCTAGACTTTCCCGCATATAAATAGGTAATTAGGTTATTATTATTATGATTTAACAACAATAAAAATAAACAAACTAATTAATTTAAATTATAAAGTAAAATGGTTTAACACTATTATATATATTTATAATTTACACCTAACGCTACTTGTATAGGTAAAATGTCACTTCCGGTTGTCAGATCATGATGAAATTTGGTATCTGAATTTTTTTCATATTTTTAAATCTATATACAAAATAGGAAGCAAATATTTCGAAGCAAACTGGTACTTTACTTGAGAGGTAAACGCAACCAGTGTAGGTAAAGTACCACTTCCGGTTAACCGATTTTGACGAAATTTTGATAGAAATCTAGAAACTGTGAATAATATCGGTGTACCAAATTTCGAAGTCCTAGCTTGATTAGTTTTTGAGTAAATTTGCTCACAGACATTACACACACTCATACATACACACACACAGACATAATTCGAAAAATGGCATTTTCCGACTCAGGGAGGTCTAAAACGTCAAGATCTATCGAAATCTCGAAGTCGAAATTTTTCATGACAACCAATTTTGAAAAAAAAAAAAAAATTTAAAATAAAATTAAAAATTAAAAGAGCAAAAGATATACAATTTATATAGTCTTTAATTAGGACGGCTCCAATATGAAAATTAATAGAAATTGGTGAAAATGATGTATTATGATATAAATTAAATTATATAAACATATAGATAAAAATATTAATATGTTTAACATATGTTATTATATTCTCATTCACCCCCCCCCTCCCTTTCAACCCTGTCTCACAGTGATCAATTTTGTGCAAATTATATATTTTTTTTCCAATAGAATTATTTTCATTAAGAATATGAATAATTAAAATGAAGGTTTAAATTGCTTTGTTTAATAATTCAATTTGCATTGAAATTATTTTTTTCATCACTTCATTGAAATTTCAAATAAATTCATTTTCAATTTCTGAATAATACAAATCTAAATTTTTTTTTTTTTTTTAAATAATTTTTGATGAATAAAATTTTTTGATGTTATTAAAATAAAAATAAGATTAAAATTTGTATTTCTTTATTCATTAATTAATAATTACACTCAGAAATAAAAATAAATATTAAAACCAAATAAAAATTTCTATTTAGCGAGAGAAATATTATAAAATTCAAAATTTCGTTATTTACATGTATTATTATATAGAATATATATATATATATATATATATATATATATATATATAATTAATAGATATTTTAAAAAATATTTTTTTTTTTATTATTAAATATCTTTTAAGAAAGTCGGAAATAGGAGACAAGCTGTCAGTCAATTTGGGTGAAAAATAATCGGGGCAAATGATTTGATGAATTTATTGGCATGCTTTTGGTGTGATACAGCCACTTGGCTGCTGGATAAGAATGACAAATTGGCGGTTCCTTGTCAAGAAACCTCTAAGGGTTGTGAGGGGAGGGGGAGTTTAGGATCGCAAGTGAAGAGAAGGGAAAGGTTGCGGGTAATTGATTTATATTCTTTACAACAGGAGCCAGAATACTATCTAGATAAAGTAAAAAGCAATCCATTTATGAATATCAAATTTAACAGAAGATTGTATTGGATGCAATTTTTAAAATCGCGGTCCGAGAAATTCCCTTGAAATAGATTAATTTAAATAAAATTAAAAAAAAAATATCTCAAAAATTAGTAAAGATAAAGAGATATTTTAGAAAAAAAAGCTTAAATTCCAATCCAAAGAATTTTTAAAAATTCAAATCCAAATATTTAATTATTATTTTATCAAAAAAATGCGCAGTGTGGGGGTTAATGGCGTTAACCCACATACTTGTGGTTCTGGATTCAAGTCCCAGATCTGTCAATTTCTCTAGCTGGGGTCTATGGGAAAGAGTCAACCCAGCCTCTGGGTTCAACAATGGGAAGCTACGTGATAAAAAAAAAGTAGCGCCTCCTATCAAAAAAATCAAGACAGAGATTGATAGAACCCGTTCCACTATTAAAATAAGATTGCTATCTTCAGATTGATGACTACTTATGAGGAGAGACAGAGACCGTCACGATTTAGTATGTTAGATATTAAAATTTCAACCAAATTAATAAATTCTCGCAATTTATTAAACGCAAATATCTACGTAGTTTAAGTAAAAATTAAACCTTTAATAAGATGAAAATTATTAATTTATTCATACCTACTCATACAGACATGTATATCATGTTTTTAGTCCCCATCGCCCTTAAAATATTTATTTTCATCGAAATATCTTTAATTTAATTATATACCTACCAAATATATACAACAATAATAATAATAACTGAATCTTTAATAAAACAGACATCACGATTTTTACTCTATCCTAAACATGAATTTATACACACCCATATAGATTATATGGTATTTTTAGTTTCAGCACTCACACACAAAGGTATATTTTTGTTTGAAACTTATTTATTTATAGAACTAACTTATTATACGAATATATACGTAAAGTAATTATTGAATCTTTTATAAGAACTTCATGAAAATTTATAGTTATCTAATGTTCACTCTATTTGAAATCAAAACTCAACCACCATTTTCTCATATTTCCCCTTGAATCTAATATTATTAATAAATATCGACATTTTACCTAAAAATATTTAAGCAATAAATAAACGACTGTCCAATAACATAAATATCCCTTTTCCTTCTTCTAGATATTTCGAGAAGTCTTGGATTAAAACTCTTTTCAAAAGCAAGGGGTAACTAAACCTAAACTAAACTTTTCCCCCTCACCACCCATCATATATTCAAGCCCTATTCATTTATTATATGCTATTTAGTATAGTTGATGAATATCTTTTAATATATAGTTGGAAAGTTTGCTACTAAAACTATCGACTTTGGAACACCCTGTTACCTCGTTGTTTCACCCTCTCTTATTATCATGTATGTAACTAACTTGTAAAGTCGGACATTTATCTTAATAAGCTCATAATGGTTTGATGGTATGTGGGGTGCATAGTTTGCTAAAATCCATCTCCTTCGAACTTGTTGACTATTATACGCACAAACACCATCTCCTCTAAAAATTTGTAAAATTTAAAAAAACAAAAAAAAAAAACAATCCCACTTCTTATTTCATGTATAATATTCAATAAGGAAAATGAATCAACTTTAAAATAATATAAATCTGAAGTTTAATATCGATAGAAATATTAATTTTTATAATTAAAAATGTTTAATTTTTTTTTTTTTTAAATCAATTTATACCTAGAACTTCTAAAACTCTATTTATACACTTTTTAGTAACTTCACTTTTCTCTCTGTCTGTAATGTTAATAATTTGAAATTAATTTTAACCCACTTCTAATTGTGGAATTTCGCTCAAATTTGAAACGTATATTGAAAGTCGATGACACTGCAATAATCAAAAAGAAATGGTTTGAATTTTTCAAAAATACGTATTTTTAAAATTTATTAATTTAAATGATTGAGGTTAATACAATGTTATATTTATATTTATATTTACAATTTTTTTATATTTTATATTTTTTTATACATTTTCTTATACAATGTGCTTGAGTTGTTCTGCGATTCCGAAAAGAACTCAGTACCGCATCTAGAAAAGGCCTAGAAACTTCGCGAAGAATCTAATCTATGTTCGAGAATAACAGATTTAAATAGTAGTCAATTTTGCAATGTTTTACATAAGGCAAGCAAAAATAAAATATTAAAAAAAATAGAAAAAATCTAAAAACTTGAAAATAATTTAATAAAAAAACTCTTTAACGCTTTTTAATAATAAAATGTCCTAAAAAAAGAGTAAATAAAATATTAATTAAACCTTGAATATTTTCCTTTACATATGTTCAACAAAAAAGTGTGGGCGCATATAATAATATCAAATTCTTTATCTACTACTTATGTTCATATGAGTCCACACTTTTTTGTTGGGCAAATGTAAAGGATAATATTCAGGGTTTAATTAATATTTTATTTTCTATTTTTTAGAGCATTTTTTATTAAAAAGCGTGTATATTAAAAAGTTTTTTTATTAATTTATTTAAATATTAAGATTTAAATAAAAATCAAATAAAAAAATTTATGTTTCAACGAGATTCGATCTGAAGGCATGAATTTTCTAAATTGACGGTCAAGTATCGTAGGAATTCATAGAGAAATTTTTAATTTGACTGTACCGAATCTCTCGTCATATATATATATATATATATATATATATCAATATTGCCCTTTTTTAATATCATTCACTCTGATATCTAAAATACTTATTTCACTTATATTTAATAATTACATTATAAAATATAAATATTCAATTTAACTTTTTTTTTTAATTTTAGTATTTTCCAAAACAAAAGAGAAAACACAATAAATAAATAAAATATAATAAATATTAATACAAATACTAGTCATAATACAATTGTTTTTAATATTCAAATTATTAATCATTTCTATCAATCAATGGATATTTTTGTGATATTAATTTTAATGCATTCGATTATTCACTTCTGGGAGGATAAATTTAGTATGGCTTTATTTAATGAAATGAACAAATGTGGTTGTGACACATTCAAATAACATTTTCATATATCAATCTTTCAATTTATTCATATAGATTAAGTATATTATAATTTATAACATTTTATTAATTCACTCTGAAAAAGAATATTCATTATTATTAATATATATTTATATATATGAAGACTCTGCACAGTTTGGAGTCTTCACGCTTGAAAGTCCTCCGACCAAGAAAGTTCAGATAAAGGTTGAGAGAATCCGTTGTATTGATCATATAACACCTTTAGCCCGCATAGGCTGAAATCGACTTGATTATTTCTTAAACCGAATGAACTGAATGCTACTTTCATTTGAAAAACTCTTAAATAATCTAACTTGCTTGAATGAGATCTACAATCGTAGTCTCTTATTCCCCCACCTTAATATTTTGTAGTCTAAGTTAGACCGCTTGCATTTCATCGTCGTCCCGTATTGTTTATATAAACCACTTTGGGTAATAAATGATTAAAGAGAATAAAAATTAATTCTACCCCAAAATTCGATATTAGTAGATTATACAATATATATTTAGGGAATATAAAAAGTTTTTTGCTCAATAAGAACCATTTTTTAATATTTTCTTCATGTTATTATATGTTTATTTGAATTTTGAAATTGTATATAAATATATTATTAAGGCGCCACTGGGTGAAAGGTTAGCGAAGCTGCCTCACATTCTCGTGGTCCGGATTCTCAAGTCCCGGGCCTGAAAAGAAAATTTCTCTAGCTGGGGGCTATGGGACCGAGTCAATCCAGCCTGCTGGATCAAAATTGGGAAAGCTACTTGATAGCGCGCCTCTGATCAAGAAAATCAAGGTAAAGGACCCGTTTCACTAATCATATCGATCATATCAATTGATATAATCGACTTGATAGGCGTTGTCCTTGCGTCGGACGTACACAAGTGAGAAATTTTTTTTTATATTAAATAAAAAAATGAAAACAGTGACTAAAAGGCAATTTGACACCGGTGCTTGGCGATTTCTATAAATTAATGATCTTACTCATATTTTGAAATTAATTATTAGTAATTAATAATTAATATTTTAAAAAAATGCTAATGCTTTAAAATTGAACGATAATAAAAATTGATGTTTTCTCGAAACTGACTGGAAAATGAACTTAGCCCACTTTCAAAATAAGAGTCCAAATATATAACAAATTAATATTTCATTGATCCCATAGATATTTATATCATATTATATATATATACAATATATATAATAAATAAAATTTTACATTTTATTCATCGCTAGATAAAATATTTATATAGCCATCTTGTGGCTACATTTTAAATAAATTACTTTTTAAACATAAACTCTGACCCCCTGGATTAACTTTTTTTATATATAAAAAAAAACAACAAATAATCGTAATTTCATTTAAATTGTTTTTGATAAGTAATAAATATTGAATAAATTTATTTTCATATGGTATCCTTTATCAAATGTTTCTCATTAAATCTATTCATCGTTTCAGGTGATGAAAAAAAAGATTGATAAACAACCAAAATATAATCAGTTCGAATTTGAATGTTTATTATATTTTGTTTATTCAAGTTATATGCAATACTGATATTGGATATCAACCAGGCTGCATCAATTCATTATTATAATAATTCTTACAATTGTTATTCATTACAATGCAAAATAGAGTGAAATAATATTGTAAGCGCGAGGAATATATATATAAAGTACCTGGAACACACCGAGCTATCGCTCGACCCTTTAACAAATTTATATAATTTATTATTATAAAAAATTGTTAAATGGATTTTCTAAAAATGACCCATCAAAAATTTGTTTACTAAAATAGTACAAATTAAATAAAATAACTTGATTTTCATTTCAAGATTAAAAATATATTCAAATTTATTTGATACTATATTATATATTTATGTTGTTATAATTAGAGATGGCTTAAGTTTTATATTTTTCAAAGTAGCAATAGCTATATACTGTTTCGACCAAGGATTACTACTGATAATAATATAAATTCTGAAATTGTATTGACACCTGTACTTGTCTATATTTTAATTAAGAAAGGAGATTATATTTTTTCTTTTTATTTATTATAATCAAATATCATTTATATATTATATATAATTTAATCTAAAAAACATTTTAATTAATATAATATAATTTATTTATTCATTTGAACCTCCTTCCTTTGCTTATATGTGATATATGTAGCTAACTTCACCAAGTTTTTTTTTTGGGTGCGGGGATGATAAATATATTTCGTAATTAAAATTAAATATTTTAAATATAAAAAAATATTAATACAATATCAATTAAAAAAGAATGGCGGGAGGCAAATTTCAATAAGAATGCCGTTATTTGTGACGTCATTTAAATCTACTATTTTAAATTAAGAAAATACTAATAAAGTTGATTTTTCTCGAGTTTGAAACCAATACAGATTGATCTTTCTTTATAAATATTATCAATGGTGTGAATTTCAAAAAAATCTTTTGAGCAGATTATTATCTCAAAAATATACAAATATATAGTATTTATATACAAATATATATATATAAATATAATTTTTGCTAATATAATAAATAATAAGATAAGATATATATTCGCATTAGTTGAAATTCCATTAAAACGTTTCATATTTAAACGTTGAGATCAAATAACACTTGGCATATATAAAACTACAAATTGGTCACTGCTGTTTGAATTTACAATTAATTTAAATATCTTCATTTTTAATTTATTTCATAATTAATTCAATGAATAAATCTAAATTTTTAATTAACTTATCAGTCAGGGATGAGAGATAAATGAAGGGAGAGGGGTAAAATATTATCAAGTTTACTGTCAGTCGGTGAGGGTCCAGAGGGTGTAGTGGAGGGGGGAAGGGGACATCATTCGATCATGCGTGAGTTCTCGAAATTTGTATTCAGTGGAAGGTGAAGTTGACATTGAGGCAGGATGAAAGGTGAAGGGGAAAGTTCTTCTTGGTTCGTTAGATCAAATCAAGATTAAATCCAAAAAGACAATTGGGCAACATCATAATCGATTTTTCAATTCAATCAGGAATCAATTTAATATGGATATTTTAACTTTTGTTTTAATTGATATGAACAACGCACACAAAACATTCCAAAAAATATACTTTAATATATTGAATTTTTTTCTCAGTTTTTATTTTCAAAAGGTGACAAAAAGAGATTTGGGATTTTGCAGGTAGTATATTAAAATTCAATTTTTTTAAATTCATTTATGTACAAAACTTCTTAGATGGCTTACATTTCAATAATAATTTTTCCTAATTATTATATTATTTTAAAAACTATTATCAAATTATTATATAAGAAAAAAATGTGTAATACAATATTTAGATTGTATTTCTTTATATATATTTATATATATATCGATATTGTTCTTTTCATATAAACTTAAATATACATATATTAATATGGTTATTTATTTCTAAATTTTATCTCTTTGAATCATTTATTTAGTATTTGTTTATTTTATAGTATACAATTTTTTATTAATTTATCAATATTTATTTTTACTACTATTGATTTTTTATTATATATAATTATCAGGTTTGTTCGCTTTTGCACTGATTGAAAAGGAATGAATTAAAATATTGAATCATGACACATTTTATGTTGATTTAACTTATTTGTACCAAATAATAGTTTTTAATATTTAATTTAAAAACAGATTCAAAAATACTTAATATACATTATTTTTGTAAGGCTTTTCTTGAAATTGAATCGATATATATATATATATATATAAATAAATACTTACAATATAATAAAATATAACACTTTAAAATAATAATATGTTTTTATATTATTATTTTAATTAATTAAATTAATAATTTGTTTGATCTAAGAAAGAATGGGGTTGATCAAATAGAAACCGCAAATTTTAGAGTAGATTATTATTTATAAAATTAGAATGGCAATGTCCTAATCCAACACCAAACCGCTAATCCTACGCTTTAATTCTTAATAGATTCTCCTAATTTTTCAAAGACATTGGATTAGTTGATCATTATCTTTTAAGCTGGATTTAGTAAAGGAGGAGGTTTTTGGAATTTTTATTTATTTGTTTTTTTAGTAGAAGGTGAGGAGGGGGTAGATGTTGTTAAAATAATTTAAAAGAACAAAAATTAAAAAAAATTAGCCATAAAATCTTCCCCCCTTAAACGCATGTATTAAAGCACTGAAAGAAAAGTATGGCCTATGGATATAACATAATATATATTTCGTAATTTGATTTATTTATATAAATATATATATATATTTATATTTTGTATTTAAGGAAGCGCTTGGTCTTACGTAGTTGCTGATGTCACTTAAATTTACTATTTTCTTAAGGCTGAATCGATTTTTCTTTGTAAATATTATCTACGGTGTGAATTTCAAAAAAATTCTTCGAGCGGTTTAATATTTCAAAAATACATATATATACATATATACATATATATATTTGTATATATATATATAATTTCTGATAGTATAATAAGATAAGATAAAATTAAATTTGAAATAAACAATCCGTAAATATTCGTCTAATCAATTTATTTATTTTTAAAAATAAAACACTCAAATAATTCTTAAATTTTTGTATTATATTTATGCGAATTAATTATTTAAAATCATAAATATAAAAAAAATTCCTATATGATTTTATTTGTTAATTTCGGACTTTATTTTATTTGATAATTGTGGATAAAAGTGTGGTATTGAAAATGATGGGATGGGAGTCAATTCAATACATTACCTCTTTGTTAACTAATTTTTGTCCAATAAAATAAAATAAAAATTGACAAATATATCCTGTTTGGTTGGCCAACTTCTAGAATTGAAAATTGTATTTATTCGAAATTGCTTTTCTTCATGCCATTGTCGTTGTTTACTTTAACGCACCACCGATTTAAAAATTCAGGTCCTCTTTTTGTTGTATACTTGATTTTGTAGCTTTTTTGCCTATCGAAGAATTTTTTTTTCCCTTTTTTTTTTTTTTTTTTTTTTTTTGTTCAATGTTACAATCATATTGAAAATAGGTTTATTGTGAAATAAATAAATAAATAAAAATCTATCAAATAAACAAATCGAAATAGGCAAGAAAGATTGCAATAAAAAAAAAAAAGAAAGTAAAGAAAAAAGAATGAAAATAACAGCCCCAGGATAAAAACAAAACCAATTATTCTCAGTGAAAAGAAAATGAAAAAATAAAAAAAAAACTTAAAATGGTTAATAATCAGAAGGAGAAGGGCTGGTATTTGTTATTATGATATGGTTTTAGGATTTTAGTACAGCTTAACATAACACTAGTATGGAGTGTATTTATATACATATGTATACATATATAATTATGTTAATTTTTAGGGAAAATTATGAAAAAATTTATGGTAGCATTGTAGTTTTGCATTGATATAAATAATGAAAAAAAAGGGATGAATAATAATTTGCATCAATGGTCTTAATATAAACTGAAAAAATCATATGACAATTAGAAAAAAAATGTATGATCAGTACAGCGCGGATCCTTTCAACCTTTATCTTGATATTCATGATTGGAGGCACCTACTTGTTATTAGCTTCCCAACTAAGATCGATACTATATAGGCGCCAAACGATAAAAACGAACGATAAAGCTTCCAAAGAATGATAATTACACATACAATACATTATTAATATAATTTTTTAAGAAAAAAAAAATTAATTTGTTTTTTTTAATATTATAGAAATAATTATTTACAATGTTATACAATTATATTTATTTTATTAATTTTTACAAATTACTAGTTTTAAGCTGTTTTTGTGTTTTTTCATTTGCCTTAATTTTATACATCTAAGTATATATAAAATATTGTACTATTAAAGTTTAATTATATTGTATTTATTTCATCAATGCATTTTTTTTTATTATAATATAAAATATGTATGATAGAACACGCCAAATCATCATTTCACACTGGGAGTAGTAATATTACAATACCACTATATATATACTTTACTATTTATATAATCGGATTTATTCAAAAAATTATCAGTAATCTAAAAAATATGAATATATGGATTCAATCTTAGAACAAAATAATATTATTGGATGGGTGGCGCTAAATGGACCCAATATATTATATAATCTTTACTATCTACTCATTAAATTATATTATATGATGATTTTATATGACTGACTTATTTTTTTTATATATTATATACAATAATAGTTTTCATTTGTGATCAATAAAATTAAAGAAAGTTATGTATACTTGTACAATGATTTTTTCCCCTATCTTTTTTTAAATAATCGTGGACTCGAAATGTAATTAAATCTTCATCAAATTGATTGATCTCAAGCTAATAAGGAGCGTCAAAATAGAATGGATAAATAATTTATTAAAGATGAAGATTAGATGAAAGGTTTGTGTTCATCTGCCATCTCTCCGAGTTGCTTTCCGGGCAGCTTGAGTTTTAAAATGAATTATGTAATTAAATTAAAACGAGATGTCCAGATGTTGAAATTTATAACTAACTTGTCAGATTCTATCATTACTTCAACACTCTGATTGCCAGCGAGGGTTAATTTTCTACTGAACGATGCGAGAATTAAACTATTGATCTTTTTCGATGAAAAAAAGAAAAAAAAAAATTAATAAAAAAAAAAAAATAAATAAATAAAAGAAAATATTGATGAAATATATGGAAATTTTATAATTAATATAATATGATTTTATTTAAAATTTTAATTATGAAATTTTTATGAATGTAATGTTTTAAAATTATAGTTAGAAAATATAATAAAACTTAATAAAAATAATTTTTATTTAAACACTCAGTAAAGTTTGAAGTTTGTTTATAGACTTGGTTTATGAGCATTTCGGTTGTCACACCATAAGAAGCTTTCTTCTTTTCAATTGACGTCTAATAATCTTTGCAGCCCTCTAAATAAAAGGCCTTCTATTTGAGGGTGTAAATAACTTTATGATGCTGTATCAATCGAAAAGATTATAATCTTAATAAATAAATAAACTTGAGACTTAACCGTGTATTTAATTAAAAATTATATATTTGTATATTTTTAAATTTAAAAAAAAACATATTTATTTCGGTTATTAAACAAATTTACAATAAATTATTAAATTTAAAGAAAAATCAAATTTTTTTTTTGTTTTTTTTTTTGATTATTTATTTGTTTATAATTTAACAAGAGATATACACCCTCCATTCCAAAAGAAACCGAACTTTTTAAAAAAACAAAAACCAATGTACAATTTGGAACAAACCATTTTTATTAATCAATGTATTCCCCTTCTGCATCGATACACAAATTTGCACGCTCCAACAAGTTGTCAAACGACTTCTCCATATCCTTTATTGGAATGGTCTTTAGGACGTCGGTCGTCGCCTTCTCAATGGCGCTTCAATCGATGCGTGCCACTATCCTTTCATCGCCAAATGCTGTTTAGGGAACAGATAGAAGTCGCACGAAGCCAGATCTGGCGAATAGGGCGAAAGATGCAAAGGAATAACGTGATTTTTGACCAAATATTCAGTTACAAGTCGCGAACGATGTGATGGTGCATTATCGTGCAAAAGAGTCCAACTGCCGATTTCTCGATATTCTGGACGAATACGACGAATTCTTGCCAGCAAACGCTTCATGACGCCCAAGTAAAACTCTCCAGTGACTGGTCGGGTGGAACAAATTCTTTGTGGATAATTCCTTATGAATCGTAAAAATTGGGTTCTGGGACTACCTGATCTTTCGTCATCAACTACCCGATTTGAATCACCCGAACCACTCGTAAACTTGCGTACGGGATAGACAATCATCACCATATGCATTTTGTAGCATTTGGTGCGTTTCAGTAAAAGTTTTACCAAGTTTAACACAAAGATCTGCTTTTGTTTGAAACTCATTTTCCAACCGATGTACAAAACAGACTGACATTTGAAACGCAATAACTTTTGTTGTATGCATCCAAATGCTATGACATTTATACCAGTTGTCAATGAGGGACTAAGCCATCTAAAATATTACAACAGATGGCATTAGTGGTACTATTTTTTATTATTTAAAAGTTCGTTTTCTTTTGGAATGGAGAGTGTATAGTAATAAAAGATTTAATTATCAAATGAGTGAACTCATACTATTAAATATAAAAATTAGTGCCTCTGATGATTGTGAACAATTTGAACGTCAATTTATTCTAGCAAAGTAACAAAGAATTGTTTTTTTTTTGAGTTGACATTTGAAATTTGACATAAAAGAGATACAATTATTAGAAACAAAACTCGTAAAGTTCGCTAAAGTAAAAAAAATAAGATCTTCAAAATATTAAGTAAAAGATATATGGCCAGTAACTTTTTTTTTATTTCTAAAGGGCCTTATCTTTAACTAGAAACTCTTAGCTCGTTGAAGATCAACGTTTTTGTTAAATTTATGATAGCAACAGAGAGGGAGAGATGGTTCAACTAAATGTGCCAAAAATATCCAATGTACGTTTCATTCATGACAATATATTAAAGAAATATATTCAATTTAAAATTAAATCGGAATTATAGTTTCAAAATATAAAAAATAAATTATTGAGAGCATAATTTAAACAAATTTGTATATTGAACATATCGAATTATAAAGTATATATTTTATTTTTTCTTTAGAGACATGGATCCCACCTGCTAGAATTGATAAAATAATAATTTTATTGATTTTATTTTTGATTTATTTGTCTATCTCATCATCTTTGATGCTGCAACAACATTTGATACCCTTTGATAATAAATTGAATATATAACTTTATAAATCATATATATATATTGTAATATATAATCCTGAAAAATACAGTTTTTATGTATATAAGGGTGAGAGAGCTGGAACTTTCATTTTTGAACACGTGCTAAATTTAAGAAAAAGACGATTGGTCATGGGACATGTTGTCTGCACATGTACAGGGACCCATCCATGTGTTCAAAGTGGGGGAAAGGTTTCATTATTGGTGAAAATGATATTTGAGTGAGTCTTGATCAAGGTTTGAGAGAAGTGAGACATTTTTCCTGGCAGGAAGGACATCCGCGGCCAACCCCTTTTGTTGAGAGATGCCGTTGCATACGAGGTGTTCCAGCTAAATCCGCAGGAAGACAATCAAGACTCAAAGTCTCCAATGAACTCTCCATTCCTTTCTTTCATGCTAAGTGTTAACACTTTTATACTTAACAATTAATTAATTAACATTGCAATTGCTTAAATATAAATTAAAGTTCTTTTAATTTATATTTATATTTTTTTTACGGTACCATTCAATTATTCTATTTCATCTTAATTTCTTTTGTTATCAATTGGAACCTAAATTCTTATAGTTTTATTAAATAAATAATTTTAGTTGTAATTTTATATAAGCATTTTTCATATTGAACCTATTCAATTTTATATTTCCCATATCAACCTACGCGGATTCAATAACCCTTTTAATTATACAAAATTCGATCCAGAGTGCTACCAATTAATTAAACTAATTTTATAATCCATATTTTCTTATAAAATACCAACCCCCTTATATTTTATATACGACAATATATATATACAAACAAAACAATTTACCAAAAAAAATTTTAAAATTTTGGTTAATCGGATATCAAAATGTATCTTAACAGATTTTTCAAAAGCTATTTTGTAATTTTTTTAACTTTATCAATCTAAAATGACAAACACATATAATATTATAAATAATTCGTCCAACCCGTATAAGTACCTAAAAAAATTGAGTTCAAATCTTTAATATTAAATTTAATTAAATTAAATTTATAACACATACCTTTATAATATATATATATAGGATCGGTTTGAGTGTTTTGCGGGCAAAACAAAATTTGACGCCCTTTACAAGAATATATAAATTGACTGCAAATTAAAAATAATGGTAATAAAGACAAAGAACAAAATAATACAAAAAAAAAAATGAATTTAAAAATATATTTTATTTTTATATCGCCGCTCCTCAAAATTTGGCACCTCGAGTAGTCGTCCGGGTTTCTTGCTTCTTTATCCGGGACTACATATATATGTATATGTATTATTATTATTATCAGATTTATCTAAGATATAATCACGTATTTTTGTGAGATTGTTTTTTAAACGTTTCGGCACCCATTTTGGCGCCATTTTCAAGAGGTTATTTAGGTGAGAATATTTTCGGGATTTTGGGTTGATAGGTTGGGTGGTTTTGTATTCACTGTGATGCTGTGAAGCTCCGAAGAATCCTGGACACTATCAATAAACACTGACAGCAAGTCAGTCAGCCTCGGGCTGTTGCCAAGTGCAGACGTGTGTCAGCAGTGTCAGTGCCCAGGATTCTTCGGAGCTTCACAGCATCGCATTGAATACAAAATCATCCAACCTATCAACCCAAAATCCCGATATCGACTCTTGGTCACACAGACTAAGACCCAGAATCCCAAAAATATTCCCGTTTAAATAATCTCATAAAAATGGCGTCAAAATAGTGCCGAAACGTCGAGAAAACAATCTCACAAAAATACGTGATTATATTCCGGATAAATCTGATATTAATAATAATATACCAACTCAAGGAAATCTAAACTATCATATATATCTGTGGCTTTACGGAACTCGGTCATAGCAACCACATTCCTCCAAGTATCCCTATCCTGAGCTACACCCAACTAACCCCTATTTTCTACTTTCTCTCTGAGGAATATATCTATAAAGATTTAATTTATTTTTTCATAAAATTTTTTCCACGGATTGGCATTTTGGGGTAGTTGATTTATTAAACTATTCTCTTCATCTTTTCAAAATAGTGGATAATGTTGAACATCATGATGAGTGACACGCTCGATGGTTATAATCAAATTTTATCTAATCTCTCATTAGAAAATTATAAATATCTTGTTGAACAAGTGACAGGTGTTACAATGTGCCATGCTATCTAGCAGCTGAGCTCCAAAATTGAAAGAATGTCATCCGATTCTCCTCCTGAGATTATTCCGATCAATAAGTTTTTATTCATTTATTTCAAAAAAAAAAAAACTAACAAAAAAAAAAAGAAAAGAAAAAAATAACATTCACGGAGCGTGTTTTTTTATTGTTTTTTGTTCTTTTCCTTTAATTTTCCTCACAATTTATGAAAGTATCGACATTTATCAATGGAATGTTTGTTTTATTTATACGAATTTGTTGCAATGGAAACAATATTTCACTGAAAATATCTATTTGAAGTATCTTTAAAACAATGAATAACTATAGAAATTGTTTGTTATTGTCTTTTTTTTTATAAATAAAAAAAACGAAACCTTTGTATATTAAAACAATAAATACTATAAATAAATGTTAATTCGTTTATACTTTATTACAATATATATATTTATATATATTTATTATTCAAAATATTTCATAATTTAATAAATATTTGATATTTATGGAAATAAATGTTTTATAATTTAGTCATATCATTAAGGAGATTCAAAGTTCCAAGAGGCCGATAAATTTCAAAATTTGGATAGACCACTTATTTTCTTAAAAATTTTAAGCTGGTTTATTTATTTCAAAAATATATTCCGATTCATGCATTTATTTTATATATATATATTAGTTTAAATGTAAATACAATATTGCAAAGTGGCTGTAGTGTGCCAAAATTTGCCAAATTTTGTAAAATAAAAACATAGTGGAACATAACAGTTAGCCACTTGGTAATTAATATATATATATATATATATATATATATATATAATAAATATATATGAAACTGAATATGGAGTCAATGAGTATGGCATACGTAGGAACTGCCTAATGATAGTGCGAAGAAGCTGGTCTCAGGGTTTCTGTGGAGTGTAACACCTTAAGGGTGTTAGCTCAAATTGGAGGGAGAAATTGCCTCACTAATCATTAATCATCATGATTGACCCTATTCAACTGGAAGCATTTGAAGAATATTCAGCGCAATGGACAGAACATACAAACATATGGACAAAAAGACTTTTTCTTTTTATATATATATATATCTTATCTTATTATACTAGCAAAATTTGCATATGTATATCTATATTTGTATAAATATACTATATATTTGAATATTTTTGAGATATTAAACTGCTCTAAAGATTTTTTTGAAATTCACACCATAGATAATATTTATAAAGATAAATCGATCTGTATTGGTTTCAGCCTCATCCTTATTCAAATTTGCCTCCCGTCAATCTTTTTTAATTGATATTGTATTAATATTTTTTTATATTTAAAATATTTTAAAATTTTTTTCTAATTTCAAAATAAAATAAAAAAAATATTTATTTTAATAATATTTTAGAATCAAATTACGAAATATATTTATTAATCTCTCACAAAAAAAGAAAAAAAAAATATAAAAAAATTATCCATGAATTTAGGAACATAATAACACGCATGAACAATTATAAAGGAAGGAATTTCAAATAAATTGTTGAATAAATTTGATCTAATAATATTAAATAAATTATATTATATTAATTAATATGTTTTTAGATTAAATTATAAATAATTTAAATGATATTTGATTATAAAAAAAAAAAAATTATAACCTCCTTTCTTAATTAAATTACATACAAGTACAAATATAATTTCAGAATTTATATTATTATCTATAGTAATCCTTGCTCGAAACAGTCTTTAAGCTATTGATACTTTGAAAAATATAAAACTGAAGCCATCTAATTATAACAACATATATATACTAATATATAATACAGGATCAAACATTTTATCAAGTAAATTTGAATTTATTTTTCAATTTGAAATTAAAATTAAAATATTTTAATTAATTTTTAATTAAATTTTCGATGGGTCATTTTTAAAACACATTTAACAATTGTAATAAATAATTAAAAAATTGTAGAATTTTTAAAGTTTATAATAATAAATTGTATATATTTGGGTCGGTGTTCCAGGTTCTATCATATTAATAATGACAACACGTTCTTTCATTGTACATATAAAAATTTCCGTAGAGATGTCCTCAGAAAAATGAACATAGGTTAATATAAACCAATGTTTTTATATCATCATAGGACATCTTTGTTAAAAAAAATATTTAATAAAATAAATAAAATGGGCTTCCTTATAAATAGTATTAATAAAATAAAAAAATACTTTTTAGTGATATTTACAATTTGAAATTAATTTAATTCAATACAATTTGAAATCATTTGTTTTTTATTTTTAATCTGTGATGGTGGCGTTTACAATAAACCACATTTAAATTAAACACTTATTTAACTTATAAAAATTTAGCTTTATTAAATATTGAACTATAAAAATTATTACTTACTTTGTTTTATAAAATATTAATAAATTAGGAGTAATATTTAATTTAATTGAAATTAATTTTACTTTTAATATTATTGAATAAAAGAAATTAAAATAAAAATTTAAATATTATAAACATTTTTTGTGTAGAAATTACTAGAATATATATATACTAGCTGCTCCGAGCGCCTTCCAGGCGCTCTTCACACCTAGACGGGGGCTCCGCCCCCTGTACCCCCGAGTGATACATGGTATTTGGTTGAAAGTCTGTATGTAAAAGGTTTTCATCCATTTTGTTTCAATCAGTATAAGTAGATAAGACATATATTTGTTTTCTTGGAAAATATATTTTAATTTAATCAACAACAAATTTTCCTAGTATAATAAGTAAGATTTATTGACTATTTCATATTATTATTTATATATTTAGTAATATATTTGTGGCTCTTTGCATTTATTTAAGTAGATTTTAATTAATTAAATAATTAATATTCTAAGTTTATGAACATTATTTTTTTTTATAAATTATATTAATTAAAATTTATTTTCTTATTTCTGTTTGTTCTTTATTTTACATATATATGTACAAAACACAAAACAATAACACAGACAGACACACAGACATTGCCTTTTATATATATAGATTAAAACCTTCCCTGGGATGCCCACAACAATCCCTGAAAGTTTCACCGTAATCGGACGGGTAGTTTTTGAGTATTTGACAGACACACAGACATTGCCTTTTATATATAGATATATAGATATATATTTATATTCAGTGTCAGAAAGAATCAATTTCTTAACTGAGTCACCAGAGGCGCCACATGTAGCGTTTGTTATACAGTAAATTTTTAGAAAACGCATTTAATAATTGTAATAAATAATTTAAAAAAATTGTAAAATTTTTAAAGTTTATAATAATAAATTGTATAAATTTGTTAAAGGGTCGAGCGATAGGTTTCTATAGATAGAGAGAGAGAAGAGTGAGATTAAAATTTTACTCATTTTCACCCTTTCTTTTTCTAAGACTTCAAATGTAAGACCCATGAATTCCACTTCTATCTGTATTAATGTTGAATATAAATATGTTAATTTAAATCAAATATAATATTTAAAATAGAATTATAAGATTTTAAATAGTATAAACGAGAAGGTAAATACATTACGAATATATATATATATAAATATAAAGTTATCTAATGGTAAATCACTTATTTTATTTACATATTTTTTTCCTACATATAAATAAAGTATTAATACAAGCTTTTACTAAAACAAATATATATATATATATATATATATATCTTATAAATTCTCTCAATTTATTCTCTCTTTATATCATACAAATATAATTTTTTTTTCAATTAAAATGCTGATTTGTAGTTAAGTTAAATGTAAATAGAGACGTGTGCTGTGTATACACGAAGTTTATTAAGAAAAACAGCAATGAATAAATTAATAAGAAGTGAATGGGTTGGAATTTAAACGTTTCTATAACAAAAGTATAAATATGGAGATATATTATTTATTTATTTTTTCTTTTATTTATTCTTTCTTTATAACTAAAGAGAGAGAAGGAGAAAGAGAAATAAAGTATTATTAAAAAAGAAATTTGCAAAAAAATTCAGCAAAAAAAAAAATAAAAATGAATTTAAAATTAAGATTTGAGCTCTCAAGTAAACTAATCAACGTTTTTCTACATTATTTTCACCCCCTTTTTCTCTTTACGTGCTCTTACATCTTTTCAAATAATATATAGTATATTTGTTGTCTAATATTTATCTTTTTTTTTTATTTATTTATAGATATTAGTAGATTTAATCGTGGGTGTTGATAAAACATTTTATTTTAGTGTGTAAAACCAAAATTACTTTATATATATATATATATATATATTAGTTTAACTTTAGATAAAGTAGTGATTATGAAAAGTAAATTCTAAGTTGTTTAGTTTCGACGTTTCGATGCCCATTTTAACGCCTTTTTCAAGGTTATTTTGAGAATGGAATTTTATGAATTAACTAAGACTCAGAATTCACAAAAATATATGAAAACAACTGGAAATTAACTTCTTATATATACAAAATAATTAAATTTTATATATCATTATATCATTTTGGAAATACATTGATTTACATTTAAATTGAATTTATCATAATTATAATTTTATTTTTTAAGTTCCAAATGTCATAAAGAATAAATCAAATAGGAGTCAAATGTTCGTTTAACTCTGGGTAAAGTAATGATTATGAAAAGTAAATTCTGGATTGTTTAGTTTCGATGTTTCGATGTCCATTTTAGCGCCTTTTTCAGGGTCATTTTGCGAATGGAATTTTATGAATTAACTAAGACTCAGAATTCACAAAAATACATGAAAACAACTGGAAATTAACTTTATATATATATATATATATATATATATATATATATTAATTAAATTTTATATATCATTATATCATTTTGGAATTATATTGATTTACATTTAAATTGAATTTATCATATTTATAATTTTATTTTTTAAATTCTAAGTGTCATAAAGAATAAATCAAATAGGAGATAACTTAATGAATTTTTTGTTTATCCTTCTAGCAGAGTGGGGAACTAAAAATTCAGGCTGGTATCTTTGATTTCTATTCCAATGGCAAGATTGAAAACAAGAGAGACATGAAAGTGAAGAGATGCATGAAAGGAAGTGGCCGAGAGAAACGATCTGCACCAATGATTGCTCGCATCCCAAATCAGGATATCAGGATGTGGATGCAGATACAGGCGTAGGTGGGTGGGAGAAGGAGGTTGGCGAATTGATGAAGGCTGCCTCGGAAATTAATACGGACGTCACATATCACAATGCCTCCTTGTTGAGGGGCTGCCTTGTCAGGACAAGGCAGTCTCTATTAGCGAGATCGCACTATTCCCTCCACTCTCACTCCACCTACACATCCAAGCCGCAACCACTCATCAAGCTCAATGAACACTTGCTGAAAAATAATACCCTGCCATCACGATTCGCAACCAACACCACCCATTCAAGAAAAGCATCATATCTTCGGCATTTCAATACAACCGCTAAACATAATATTAATTAATTATATTATTTTCTTTTAATAAATTCTGACTGTGACTTGTTTACATCCTATCAAGTCATTTTCGGCCGAAGTAAACATTTTGAATGATCAATACAACGGATTCTCTAAACCTTTATCTTGGTTTTCTTGATGGGAGGTAATCTGAATATATGAATATGAATATATATGGATTCAATCTTAGAACAAAATAATATTATTGGGCGGGTGGCGCTAAATGGACCCAATATATAATATAATCTTTACTATCTACTCATTAAATTATAGTATTTGATGATTTTATATGATTGACTTATTTAGATGGGCTTTCAAGTTGGAGAATAACTTCAAGCCCGACTTAGATCAATTCAGAGTGGGCTTGACCCAGGACTCCGAGATTTAGTGTTAAGTGTCGCTTCTGACTGTGACTTGTTTACATCCTATCAAGTCATTTTCGGCCGAAGTAAACATTTTGAATGATCAATACAACGGATTCTCTAAACCTTTCTCTTGATTTTCTTGATAGGAGGTAATCTAAAAAAATATGAATATATGAATTCAATCTTAGAACAAAATAATATTATTGGGTGGGTGGCGCTAAATGGACCCAATATATAATATAATCTTTACTATCTACTCATTAAATTATATTATTTGATGATTTTATATGATTGACTTATTTAGATGGGATTTCAAGTTGGAGAATAACTTCAAGTCCGACTTAGATCAATTCAGAGTGGGCTTGAACCCAGGACTCCGAGATTTAGTGTTAAGTGTCGCTTCTTTTTCTTTTATTATAATAACTAATTATATATTAATTAAACAAATGGATGTGTTTGATAAGTCAAATAATAACTATTTCGATTTATAGGTATTAATTAAATGATGAATGATTCTTTAAAAAAATGTCTGAGATTAACTAATAAAACAGAAAATTATATATATATTAATTATTAATTTAATATTATTGTATATATTATTTTATCAATTATAATCCCTTAAAAGTATTTCTCTTATATCATTTAATGCAAATTATTAAATTTTTTTGTTGAGTTGGGGTTTTGGTTTTTTTCTAGTTTTTATTTTCAAAAAGAAAAATAAATATGTTTCCAGTTCGTTGGACCATTTCTTGTTATTTTTGTCATTTTAAGGTGACACTCTTCTCTTCCATTCCGCGCACCCTTTCCATTAAGTGAGAGAGCGGACGAGCAATCATCCATTTGTGCCATTTTTTCGGTTTACTACCCTTTAATGCGGATCATAATTACAGGTAGAAGCACTCGGCTTTTTTTTTCCCCGAGTCGTTTTCATTGAATCGTACTGCGTTGACATTAAAAAGCTGAGATTTTTCAGGGATTAATTCGTTCTCAACGCCATCTTTTTTTTTCATTCTCACTCTACTTTCATCCCTATAATCTATTCTAAGCCAAATGAATAATCTAAATCAAACATTTATAAATCGAGATTTATTGATATATTTGTATTAAAAAATAAAAAAATCTGGAGTGTCTCCATTCGACTATCTCGCGAATTTGAATTGGATTAATTAATATATATTATATTTCAATTAAATTTAATTAATTATAATTTGTAAATTAAAATTTATAAATAATATATATTAAACCAGCGCGTGTTTGGCTCTTCGTCACGTGCTGGCGCGTGATTTGCAGTCAACGTGTTAAACAATTAATTCCGGTACTTTCATGCGATTCAATCAAGCTGAAATTCGATATATAGCAGTTTTACACAATTTTTCATCATGTCAAAGACAAACAAACATTTATCTTTATTTTTACGGTCAGTTTAGAGAAAAAAAATAAAAACGTGGTAGGTAATGACCCTCTTGATGAGCTACATTTCTAAAATGTTGATAGAAAACTACGAATTTTGAATAATACCCGTGTATTAAATTCCATTATTCTAGCTCAAACCGTTTTTGCGTAATCTTGTCTACATACACACACAGCCATTTTTCTCAACCTAAGTGAAAATGACTCAGGGACCTTTAAAACGTATAAAAACATCAAAATTTGGAGATCGCACTTCTATCTCTGGTGAGATAGTAAAAAAAACTAACTTTAAAATAAATTTTCCAAAATGTATAAATATAAAATATAATAATATTTTTATATATTTAAACATTGTACATTATAAAAGGTCTTGTGGTGTATGTCACTAGATATCTATATTTTGGGCATCAATCACTACCATCTTAAACGAATATGTATAAAAGGTGACATTTTAGTTTACATTTTTCATAGTAAGTTTTTTTTAATTTGTTGATGTGGAGTAAAATATTAGATTGCTTTTAAATTATTTTTTACTGTACAATAAATAAAATCTACAAAAACATATTGAAAATTTCCTGTAGTATGAGAATAGTGTGAGTGAAAAGAAGTGGTTTTGCTGAAATTAAATAATATATGTTAAATTATTATTGCCTTTTTTTAATTTTAGTGATGGAAATTCCTTTTCAATTTTATCAATGCCTTTTGTATACAACCCATACATCAAAATATATACTATATATTATATTTTTATTTTTTATATACTTTATAGAATATTAGAATACTTATTATATTCACTATTGGATTTTTCAATTATATTTTTTAATGTTTATTATTTATTAATAAAATAATATTTTTTTTATAATTATAGATTCATTATAAGTTGATATTATATTTTTCAAATGCATTTCATATTTAAACATTTAATATTTTTTTCTTTAAAAAATTTCTTTATATTATATGATGAAATGATATAAAAATCATAGGTGAAATTTTTTATCCAACACTTAGAATTCATACATTTTTTTTTTAAATTTATTAATTTTATTTAATATGTTCTTGAAATTCTTTTTTTTTGATAAAAAATAATATAATTTATTATAATTAGAAACATTATTATCTTCTGTTTTCCAGTGAAATAAAAAAAATATTCTAATATAATTAAATATCATACATTAGTTAAATTAAAAAAAAAAGTATTTATATAATTTAATAATTTATACGAATAACTTCATAATTAAAAGTAATTAATTTAATATTTATTTATTTTAATTTAAATATATATATATATAATTACTGGTTATTTTTAATAATAACAATTTACTAATATTATTAAATAATTTTAATTCAAATTTCTTTTAACTAACTTCCATTTAACTATATTTATTTGATTAAGTTTTATTATTAGGAAATTGTAATCATAATTATAATTATTATTATTATTTTGCACATAGGTCAGTTAATCAATTATTATTTATTGATCATTCATAAATGTATATTTTAATATATTTTTTACTTTAAATAGTATCTACTTGATTTTTACTTTTCCTGTAAGAAAAAATTAGCTGGAGTCTCTCCACTCGACTATCTCGCAATTTGAATTGGATTAAATAACATAATATATTATATTTAAATTAAATTTAATTAATTATAAATTATAAATAATAAATATTAAGCCAGCGCATGTTTGGCTTTTTATTGATGGCACCATGGCACGTGTTGGCGCGTGAGATTTGCAGTGTTAAAAAATTAATTCTGGTACTTTCAGCGATTCAATCAAGCTGAAATTCTATATATAGCAGTTTTATACAATTATTAATCATGTGAAAAATTATCAAACATATATTTTTATTTTTACGGTCACTTTAGAGGAAAAAAAATCAAAACGTTGTAGGTAATGACCCTCTTCCGGTTGAGCTACATTTCTCAAAAGTTGATAGAAAACTATGAATTTTGAATAATGCTCATGTAGCAAATTGCATCATTCTAGCTCAAACCGTTTTTGCGTAATCTTGCCTACATACATACACACACACATACACACACACACACAGACAGACAGACATTCTTCTCAACCTTAGTGAAAATGATTCAGGAACCTTCAAAACGTATAAAAACATCAAAATCTCAACATCGAAAATTTTCATGATCGCAATACTATCTCTGGCGAGATAGTAAAAATGTGAACTAATTCTAATTATTTAATAAGTAAGTAATTATAATTATTTAATTATTTAATTTAAATTAAAATAACATAATATTCAAAATATTATTTTTTTTTATAATAATATAACACTAATGTTTATTATTGGTAGAGAGGAGGGAGAGAATAAAAAGAATTGTAGAAAAAATACACAATGACTTTTACCATTCAAAATAAAACTGTAACTACCTAAATTATTGGCACTTTTTTCCTTACTCCCCTTTAATTAATTAATATTAAATAAAATCCATTAATCAATAAATTATTTTAATTTGGAAAAACTATTATTTTTACCGACCGACGATAGTAAGGCAGGTATTGTTTTCACACCAAATTTCACATGTGGAGATTTTTACATATCTCCACGAATCATGCATTTTCTTAACAGCAAGAAATAGTTTTAGCATGATGTCTGTCCGTCTGTCCGTCCGTCCGTATAGATGTGTACAGCTTGAACGGCTCAACTGATTTTGATGAAATTTGGAATATTTGCTTAATGTATCAGTATGATGAATTGATCAACTTTTGGTGCAAATCGGGAAACCGGAAGTGGTAGTAGTAGCGATCGACTATAGGAAGGGAAGGATTATCTTCACACCAAATTTCACACGAGGAGATTTTTTTATATATCTCCACAAAAATCATGCACTTTGTATTGGTTTTACCCTCGGAAAAATCATCTTCATTAGTTTTTTCTTAATTTAAAATTATGTCACCCAGCCCATCATTACGTCACATCCAGCTCCTACTTATATATTATATATAAAATAAAATTAAAATTATTTATGTTATATCCATATCTGTTTTTATTGCATTAATAGATACATTTAAATTATTGGAAATTGTTTCTGTAGCTGGAAATTAATTTATTTCAAACCGTCGGTCGGTTCTGCCCTGGTCACAGGTCAACTTATTTTATTTTATTCTATTTTATTTAAATTATTCTATTGATATTAATTTTTTTTTAATTTAATATATTTATTATTGAAATAAATACTTTGGAATGCTTAATTAAATTAATATTTCAACCTCAAATTTTATTTTGGATGAAAGTCTTTCAGTCGGATGTTTTAAACCAAAATGTAGTTGCTGGGTTTTTGAAAAAAAATGTAATTATTCTTTATTTTCTTTCTATACACGTGTATATCAATAGAGGCAGAGTTGATTATATCAAAAATGCATTATAGAAAGGAAGATATTCATTATAAATGCCACTGTCAATTTATTACTAATCCTATAGAAATTGTAATATTCTAAAACTATTTGTAATAAATAAAGTATAATTTAATTTTAAAGTATCGAGGGGCAACTTGGTACTCTAATTAATTTTTGAATGTTGGTGGTGATAGTATGTGGAATATTATAATTGATGATGATTGGTGAGTGAAGTGGTTGATTTCTTTTTGGGGATTTCCCGCATTGTGAGTGTCAAGGCGATGTCTTTTGCGCCCCTCGTGCTCGTTTCTACAGAGGGATTTCAACGTTCTGGTGGTCGGCCAGCTCATTCGGGCCTCTTCGCCCTTCGTCGTTTGGATATGGAAAGGGAAGAAGGGGTGGGTTGAATCGCGAATGCATCCCCGTCACAACGACGACGCGCCAGTCGCTCGCCGGGCTTGTAACCGTCGCGACGCCAACCAAGAAGTTCGAGACGTCTAACATTGAACCCTTCCGGAAGGGAAGATTAATCCTTGTTGATCATTCATTCATTTTTTTTTTTTCAATTTTTTTTTCTTTCTCACTTATCGCCTGAACGTGCTCTTTTCATTCTCCCCCTCCCATTGGGGGAGAAATGCATTCATCCTTTTTTTTCTAATTGACACTCCAAAACATTAATATCTAGTGAATGTGCACGCTTGCGTTGGCCTTTGCGGGTTTTTCCTCGCGCCGAAAAGGTAAAAAGATTTTCACCGGGCGAACGCTTCACACTTTTAATCACAATGATTCCTTTCCAATACAATAACAAAATTTTGTTGTCTCTCTAAATACATAAACAACGAAATAAATATTCAACATTCAACAAAAAAAAAAAAAGTAATTTTTTTTTTACTTCAACGCATTGAACTCTTAAAAAAAATTCATTTTGAAATTTTTTCCATTCTCGTTCTATTGGAGATCACCTAAATATCTTACTAGAAGGGAATCTTAATAGAACTTCGCGTCTTTTATCCGTTCCCATTGCAATAATTAATTACAACCGCCCCCCCCCCCCTTCATTTGCAAACGAATTCAACTTATTTTTCTATTAATGAATAAATACTTTGGTTGAATACGAAAAGAGAAGTTTCTTATGGTCAGTTAGAAGCCTTGTTTTCAAATTAAATTTAGTCTTTGCTTACTTTTTAATTACGCGCTCGAGAGAAGCCCCAGACGTGCTCTTAAGCGTGGATATGTGTGGAGAAGCTCCCTCCCTTTGGTCCAAATTGCACAGTCAGGGGCTTAATCGTGCAGGCAAATGGCACAGACAAATGGGTCCGTGAAATGGTTGACCGCATTGATACAAACCTTGTTAGCGACATTTGGGAAATATAAAAATAACACGAAATTATTTACAGAAAAATGAAAAGGAAATAAAAATGAAACAACTTTTTAAAGAAAAAAAAAAAAAAAAACAAAAAATAATATTTGAACGATTTCTGGTTTGTTTGTTCTTTTTATGGTAAATTATAATATATAATTTATTTCTATATCTTGTACAATATTCAATTATTCAAATAAATATTTTTATATCCAATATCTAGTAGTATCTCTACCTATTAAGTAAGCAATATAATAATAAATAATATATAATAATAAATAATAAATAATAATAATAAATAATCCGCCTAATAGATATGCAACCCGCCTTTTTATATTTAACTATTTTTTTCAATAAAACATTCAAGTTGTAAAACTCTCATATGAGCTATTTTTGTATTTTATTATATTCTATATCTATATCTATATATCTATATATAATATACCCTCTCTTGAGAGATTTATAAATAAAGAAATATAATGGGAGTACATCCATCGACAAAACACGATAAATCTTTTTTTTTCAAATTTTTAACCTACATTGAAGATAATTTCATTCTTTTCCCCTCACTCTCAGAAAAGAGAAGTTTATTTATAAATTGACTATTGAGATAAAAATTTATTCATGATTGTCTCTTATGTTTTTATTTCAATCAGAGGAAATTATTAGCGAAATAAAAGAAACATGTTATTTCATTCAAATAGTTTAGTAAATTTTCTAGCACCATTTTTTGATCATGACAGTTTCTAATGTAATTGTCCTGGTCCAGTGAACTTTAAATCAAAATCTCATTAAGCTCAATAAAATAATATTTTATTATTATTATAATTAATTTTCTATTATTAAAAGAATAATAATATTCTAAATAAATATGAAAGCGAAATAAAGTGAGTTTAGACCTCAAAATCCAGAAATAAATAATTAAATAAATTCAACCCATTAATATAATATTACATTTTTGTAATTGAAACGGCATCTAAATATAAATTAGAATTTAATGAAAAATAATCGATCAATTTTTTAATTATATAGTTAATAAATATAATTTAATTATGATATTAAAATTATATTCTTTTTCATTGGCTTTTTACATTTTTTTTTTTCTGGAGTTTGGGAAAAGTACTTTTTCCTAAACGATTGGGCAGATTTTATTGAAATTTTTTTTTATCTGTATTTGAATGGAGAGGCAAAAGAGTCCTATGCAGTTTAATTAAATTAATTAGCGATTAAGTGGATCTTATTAGAAAATAAATGTAGCTTCTTCAATTTTGTCTTAAGAAACCGGATTGTGTAGACGATAAAAACCAGTGTTTTATATGTGATAGATCCATATAACTTTTCAATAGATATAAACAGTAGTTGAATAATTATAATTTGAATTTTTTAAATTATATATAATAAGAAAAATTAATATTATTTAATTTATAAAAAAATCTTAAAATTGCCTAAAATGTAAAAAAAAATGATTTATTAAATGTTTATTAATTATTTATTAATGTCCTCACATTATAAACCATTAATAAAATGAGTGAATTATCGGGGAAAAAAATTGATAAAGTAAAATTCAGTGAATGGTTAAAAGCAAAAAGAATGTTTGAAAGGCATCAACAGAAGAATAGGAGAGGAGGGGGGAGGGATTAGGTTCACAATATTTCTGATTCACACACACATACATACCTACGTCAACAGGAAAATAACTTTTTTGAAATAAGAATAACTTGAAAAGAGGAGATCTCTGAAAAAACGCATGATAGTTATGTGTTGTGTTGAGAGTCAGGGTTACAATACATTTACTATCCAAAAAACTTAGAATTTTTTTTTCAATTGAAAAGTAAAATATCACTCCCGATACGGGGTTAGAAAGATCGAAAAAAAAATTATTTTACGACTGAAAAAAAAATTTAAAAATAAAAAATAAATAATAATTTTATTTAAGAAGAATGTAAACTGAACATCTGTTTCTAATCTAGTCTAATACATTATTTATCAAATTTTATATTTGTTGTTTGAAATTTAACAAACAACAACATGTATCCCTAAGGCGCGATGAATCAGCCTGACACTTGAAGAATCCATCTGTAAATCCTTAACAATAAACGATTACGCCAACAATATAAAAGATAACCCCCTATTTCAACTCAACCTATCACATTTGCAATTCTATTTCCCTTACTTGTTTGGATTCATTGGATACAGTTGATAGTAGTCCTTCTATTTCCGATTTTTTCAACCTTTTAAAGTTCTGAAATCTGAAAATACTTAATCGAATTAACTTCTATAACAAATTAATATGAAATATGATTACTTTAATTTATTTTATGAAGGCACCACAGGGTAGGGGGAAACATCGTTGGCTCACATTCTCGTGGTCCCGGGTTCAAATCCCGGGCCTGGCAAGAGAATTTCTCTAACAGGGGTCTATTAGATAGAATCAATCCAGTCCCCGGGATCAAATTGGGAAGCTACTTAATAAAAAGTAGCGCCTCCGCACAAGAAAATCAAGGTAAAGTTGATAGGACCCGTTCTACTGATCATAGGACACATAATTAATATAACCGACTTGATAGTCGTTGTCTGAGGATGTATAAAAGTTAGATTTTTTTAAAATTTATTCTATAGATATAAATTTTGCTTCTATTGAATAAAATGTTAGTAAAAATAGTTATTAGTGCTATATTAAAAAATATCTTTGTTGAATACTTAGATTTGGTGAGCTGAATATCCAATAGAAGAAGGTATGTGTAGTATTTCAAGTTCAAGATTAATCCAAAGATTGTCATCGGCATGTCAGATCTTAAATGGGAAAAAGTACAAAAGTTATTGATAGATAAGATTGAATAGTAAAAAAATAGATTACTTCTATTATTTGCTCTAATATATAGGTATATTAATTTAAGATACTGACCTCGAAGATTATAATAGGTTTCCACTACCTCCGTAGGTTCTTTTCTCTCTCTCTCTCTCTCTCTTTAACTGATCGAACTAATGAATGTTGTCCCCTTCTATTCCACAGCAGAACTAAAATATAATAAAATATTAAGATTATTATATAAAATGAGAATAACATCGATGTTTTAGTTAAAATAGCAATATTTATAAAAAGACCTGTCCTATATACAAAATAAATTATTATTAATATTATTATTATTATTAATTTTGAATTCTATGAGAAGAAATTATTGAAAAACTTTTTATTGTGATGATTTATAACTTTATACCTATATAGGTATAAATTATGATGGATTCAAAAATTATATAATTATTGATAAAAATAATATAATCTTTGATTAAAAAAATACATTTTACAGTGGATTGATAATAATGACTGTATCCTTCTTCTTTATTATCACTTTTACCTAAAAATTAAGAAAATCGCTTATGGAATAAATTTTATTTAGAATAATGCATATTGAAAATTTAATCACCTTTTAAGTAGATTCTGTGCTATGTTGTGTACAAAGTAGAATGAATGAGGAATTATGGTCCATAGAGAAGAGAATGGAAAAAAATTGCCATCAGCAAGGATGGAACATAAGTGAAAAATATCAATATAAGAATAATTGTTCAGATTAGTTGTCATATCATGGATTTGGATAAAACTTTACCAGTGGATTCCTTTTTTTAATTCCAAAAAATCTTTCCTTATGCAATATTTCTCGGTCTCTTCTAGTTTATGAGATAAATAAAGATTTTTTAAGTTTGACAAATTAGCTAGTTATGAACGTCGAAATGTACAGCCATTAAGTAATGTTTTTTTGACTAATTCACTAATTATTCACTTATTCACTAATTTTCGGGGTTTTTTTTTCGGTTCGGTTTAGCTATAGGGAAACTAATTAATGAATATTTTTTTTAATTTTTCTATATCCAATCCGAACTGAAAAAAAATAATAGAAAATTAGTGGAGCCCTCTGCTAGACAAATTATAAAACATGGTAGATAAATAGAATATCAATGGATATATGTAAATTTTAAAAAAAAATTTCACGTAAACTAGAAGTGACATGAAAAAATTGTATAAGGAAAGTTACTTTGGAATCAAAAAAGGAAGCCACTGGTAAAGTTTTATCCATAACCATGACATGACAACTAATCTGAACAATTACCTTGTTTTATTTTTTTAAATTTTGATTCCCTAGGTATAAATAGTATGTAAGCAGATGCAACAATTCTTCAAGGTCCACTCGATCAACAGTAAATCTGGAAAAAATAAAGTAATAAATAAAAATTGATCAAGATAGGGGAAGAGATGATATATACATTTGATAAAAAATATGAGAAAAGTTTTGTAGATTATAACCCCAATCATTAGAAACAATACATTTTAATTCTTTTGATTATAAAGAAACCTGTATAAAAATTGAAATACATTTAAAATTTAAGAATTTATATATATAGAAATGATATTAAAACAAATCTATACTAGAAGAATCAAGTCCAATCAAAAGAACTAACAAAGCAAGATGATTTAATTTTCAAAATTAGAAGAAAATCAAATTAATTATACATGCATCGGCCGTTTGTGGAACAATTCTTTTATTGATATGAATGAAATGCATTCATTTGCACACAGTGCTGTTTTTTTTATAAATTAATTAAAAAAAGGGGAAGGACATTCTTAGAAGAATGAATAAAATTTTGAGAATAAGAATAATAGAATATTTTTTTTTCTATACACAAATAAGATTATCAAATAAATAACCAATTAATGTAAAAATTAGCGTTTCGGGTGAAGTTAGAATCAATGTTTTCTTTTTTACTATCTCGCCATAGCATTGCGATCTCGAAAATTTTCGATATCGAGATTTTGATTTTTACTATCTCGTAAGAGATAGTATTGCGATCACGAAAATTTTCGATGTTGAGATTTTGATGTTTTTATACGTTTTAAAGGTTCCTGAATCATTTTCACTAAGGTTGAGAAAAATGTCTGTGTGTGTGTATGTGTGTGTGTATGTAACCAAGATTACGCAAAAACGGTTTGAGCTAGAATGATGAAATTTGGTACATGAGCATTATTCAAAATTCGTATTTTTCTATCAACTTTTGAGAAATGTAGCTCAACCGGAAGAGGGTCATTACCTACAACGTTTTGATTTTTTTCCTCTAAAGTGACCGTAAAAATAAAGATATATGTTTGATAATTTTTCACATGATTAATAATTGTATAAAACTGCTATATATAGAATTTCAGCTTGATTGATTCGCTGAAATTACCAGAATTAATTTTTTAACACTGCAAATCTCACGCGCCAACACGTGACGTGGGGCAATTAACAAAAAGTCAAACATGTGCTGGTTTAATATTTATTATTTATAATTTATAATTAATTAAATTTAATTTAAATATAATATATTATGTTATTTAATCCAATTCAAATTGCGAGATAGTCGAGTGGAGACACTCCAGCTAATTTTTATACGTTTTAAAGGTGCCTGAGTCATTTTCACTAAGGTTGAGAAAAATGTCTGTGTGTGTGTGTGTGTGTGTGTGTGTATGTAGACAAAATTAATTAATTTTAATTTATAATTTAATTTAAATATAATATATATATGTTATTTAATCCAATTCAAATTGCGAGATAGTAGAGTGGAGACACTCCAGCTTATTAATGAAGTAAGCAAGCAATGCAATTGAAAAACTATTGCTACATTTCATTTATTAGAATATATATTCTATTGGTATAAAGAAAAAAAAATATTAAATAATCTTAAGAATTAAATTTAAAAAAATTAAAAAAAAATGTTTTCTAACAAAATGTTCAACCAAGATTTAAAATAGTTTTCTATCTCCAAATCCAATCATAAATATATGTAATAGATTGATTAAAAATAAATAAATAAATAAATAACTTAAACTTAAATAACTTGAATTGAAAGTTGAATAAAAATAAACAGAATGTAGTATGTAAGTAGATTCAAATTTTTATCCATAGTAAGCAATTCTGCAACAAATCTGGAGTGTATCCACTCGACTATCGCGAAAATTTGAATTGGATTAAATAACATAATATAATATATTTAAATTAAATTTAATTAATTATTAATTAATAAATTAAAATTAATAGATAATATTTATTAAACCAGCATTTGTTGATGGCACCACGTCACGTGTTGGCGCGTGAGATTTGCAGCGTTAAAAAATTAATTCTGGTACTTTCAGCGATTCAATCAATCTGAAATTCTATATATATAGCAGTTTTATACAATTTTTAATCATGCGGAAAATTATCAAACATATATCTTTATTTTTAAGGTCACTTTAGAGGAAAAAAAATCACAACGTTTTAGGTAATAACCCTCTTCCGGTTGAGCTACATTTCTCAAAAGTTGATAGAAAACTACGAATTTTGAATAATGCACATGTACAAAATTTCATGATTCTAGCTCAAACCGTTTTTACGTAATCTTGTCTACATACACACATACACACATACACATGCACACAACACACAGACAGACATTTTTCTCAACCTTAGTGAAATTGACTCGGGGACCTTCAAAACGTATAGTCATCAAAATCTCAACATCGAAAATTTTCGTTATCGCAATACTATCTCTGGCGAGATAGTAAAAAGAAAGAAATGAATTAATAAATTTCCTATTCACTTATTAATATGATAAAAAATAGTAAAAACCTATCATAATTATGTATATTATATCTAATCATTTATTCTAGTCCTTTTAATAAAAATGAATCGATTTAGAAATTGAAATTCATATAAAATGTAAATAAAAAATCACTGATATATATATATATATATATATATATATATATAACTTCATTCTTATATAATATATATAAGAATGAATTTATACTAAACTTACACTACTCTAGAAAGGTTAAAACTTACTTTTCAACTGGATTTCATAATTAGCGATGCATTTTTGAAATAATTTCTTCTATAGATTCACAATTTATTCAACGATGAATGTTAATTACAATTTTTAGATGGTTTGGACAATTTCAAGTTCATTGGAGTATAAATTTAGTGAACAAGTGACAAGCGTCATTCATGGCTACCGAGCTCCCTGCTGCTTTACCGCTAAAATTTATTTCTCCAATTGCTGGGGTGGGGCGATTAAGAAGAGGGAGGAGGAAGGGGAAGAGGGGAGGTGCCCCATAAGATAGGCAAATTTATACTCATTTAATTTTTTTTATATTTCTATATAATTAAGAAATAAATCGGAGCATGGATTCAAGGAGATAGAAAGATATATATAATATAGATTTATAGATCATAGAATATATAAAAAATAATATTCTATATAATCATTGATAGAAATATATTAGAAAAATCAAAAAAGAGAATAATTGAAAAAATGGAATCGGAGATTTATGGTTTTATTTTTACGATTTCATAAAAGCCCCTGAAAATAAATTTCTTGTTTTGCAGAATGAATAATTCATAATTATTAAAAAATATATATATATTATGAAATAGAAATAGAAAAAGAAATCTAAATTCATCTTACTGATGAGATGAATCACTGAATCTATCTATCTGCTCCCCCCCACACAGTACTTTCAGGACCTCTTCAGAATATGAAAAGGAAATGAAAAGTAAACGAATTATTAGTAACTTAGTTGACTTACTGTTAGTGTAGAAATAAGAATTAATAGTTTCACCAATAGATAATATATAACTATTGAATGTAAAATAATATATATATAATAATAATAAAATAATAATATTTTAATTTAACTAATTAGATCGCATTTAAAAAAAATTCATTAATATAGTCAAATAAATTACAAATTTTCTTTCAGGGGTTGTTATCAATTTAATGAGTATAATAATTGGTAATACAGCTCATCTGATAAAGTAGGAATGAGAAAAAAAAAATAAAATTTATTATTATCTTTTTCTTTAGAAACTAAATACATAAGAGAAATCGTTGGGGTGGGGATTTGGCCAAAGATGGCATTTAGATAAAATGCGAATGTTGTATCCAATCGGAGGGTTAATTGTTTTGTTAAGTATTTAGGCAATTAATCTTTATCACGAGTGAAGTGGGTTAGAAAATGGAGCTCATCCAATTGCTGAATCCACGAAATTTGAATCAACTCAACCGATACTAAATTAATATTGACCGATTTCTTCCTGTGGGTGTGTTAGCTCATCCCTACCTCTCATCCCCACTCAACCCTTCCTCCTATATCCATGAAATTCTATTTTACAATAGAGAAATATTTTGAAATTCCTTTTCAATTTTCGGATAATTTTCCATAATTAGTAAATAATTTCATGGAAAAGTGGATGATAATCTCTTTGTGATTAAACTCATTGAGTTGCTCGCCTTCTATTATAATTTTTTTTTCATTTTTTTTTTATGGTAGTTAGTTTGTATGACTGCACTTTATAAGTTCTCTTGAATTTTCTCTTTGACTACAACACACATAAATAATATAAATCGGAAAGTGAAAATGTTGTTTAAATGATAGAAATTCCATTATTTGTTATATATATATATACAATATATTGGTATTATTCAGATAGAATAATAGATTTTAGTAGTTATGTAATAAATTTTGATTGAATAAATTTATTTTTTTATTTGATCCCTATAATTTTTATCCCGAACTTAATCCTTCTTAACAAGAACGATTTTTAATTATTTTTGAAATTATAAAAAAAATATATAAAGATTTGAAAAACCTTTCAACAAATTTATTGAATCTTAATAAAAAAAATTAATTCTTAAATTGTTATAAGAAATACCATATGAATCTATTATTATCAGATAAAGTTGTTTGTTTTTATAATACTTCTTACACTTTGCAATAACTTTAAAAAGAAAAGATATGGAAATTAGCATTAAATTAGAAAGACAATAAAAAAAAAACAAGAAAGGAAAAAGAACGAAAGAAACTCCATTTGAAATGAAAGTAAATTCCATTTTCTGGAGACAATGTGTGAGAATCTTAAACTCAATATCTTGATAAATCATAAGTTCTGTTATCTTCTTCAAATTTATTCTACCTTTATTTAAGCAAAAAAAACAAGAGAACGAAGAGAGAGAGGGATCATATTTCTTTATTATAAAAATCTGGAGTGTCTCCACTCGACTATCTCGCAAATTTAAATTGGATTAATTAACATATATTATATTTATATAAATTTAATTTAATTAATTATAAATTAAAATTAATAAATAATATTTATTAAACCAGTGCGGGTTTGGCTCCTTGTTGATGGCACCACGTCACGTGCTAGCGCTTGATTTGCAGTGTTAAAAATTAATTCCGGTACTTTCAGCTATTCAATCAAGCTGAAATTCTACATATAGCAGTTTTATACAATTTTTAATAATGTGAAAAATTATCAAACATATATCTTTATTTATACGGTCACTTTAGAGGAAAAAAAATCACAACGTTGTAGGTAATGACCCCCTTCCGGTTGAGCTACATTTCTCAAAACATGATAGAAAACTACGAATTTTGAACAATGGCCGTGTAGCAAATTTCATGATTCTAGCTCAAATCGTTTTTGCGTAATCTTATCTACATAAACACATACACACACACACACACACACACACACATACATTTTTCTCAATCTCAGTGAAAATGACTCAGAGACCTTCAAAACGTATAAAAACATCAAAATCTCGTCATCGAAAATTTTCGTGATCGCAAAACTAGATAGTAAAAATCTGAAAAGAATACAGATATATCTTACATTGTTTTCTTGAACAATAAAAAAAATTTAAATCACTTATTAAAAAATATTTAAACTTAAAAAAATAACGGTGTATATTTAATTAATCATTTATTAATATTCAAGTTTTAAAAATAAATAGAGATTATTTTTCATCAATATATATAATTTCCGTCATGTGATCTCTCTAACATAATGAAGTTAGTTACAAATTGTCAAAATTATTTATTTGTAACTAACTTCATTTTTTTCTAATTTTATTTTGTTTATATTAAATTTTGAAGAAAAAAAAATAAAAAATTATTACGACGATTTGAATAAAGTTAATAATTTTATATTCTAAGAAGAGTTTTATGCCGCCGGCTTTAGAAATATATATATATATATATATATATATATATATATTCAATATAAAAATAATAATTATTTAAATATTTTACAATATTTGCAGATATCACCGATTTTGGTTGTAATTTTTTATTTCATTTTTTTCTTTTATTATTGTATATTCATATAATATGCGTGAAGTTGTTAACTCATTCGTTGAATTTTTTAGATTATCATTTTCTACTGATATCAAACCAAATGATACGATATATAATTTTTAGTTCATAAAGTAAAAAGAAATTATTTAAAAATTTTAAACAAATAATATATTTATTTTTTATTCAATTCATATTATAAGTTCACACTCAACCTATACACATATATATATATATATATATATATATCTGTACAAATTTTCATTCTTTAATAAAATGATTTTTATTCATATTTATTAATTTCGGTACTTCCCAGATGATGTCCATGAAGATAATAACATAAAATAAAATAAGATAATTAAGAATGTCATAAGAAGTATAGATTAATTTAATTTTTTCTATGAATATAAAATTGATTTTAATTTGAATATACTAGTATAATTACTTTAAATAATAACTTAATTGTCATAATAATTACACATGATTTTTTACTATCTCGCCAGAGATAGTATTGCGATCACGAAAATTTTCGATGTTGAGATTTTGATGTTTTTATACGTTTTGAAGGTTCCTGAATCATTTTCACTAAGGTTGAGAAAAATGTCTGTGTGTGTGTGTGTGTCTGTGTGTGTGTGTGTGTGTGTGTGTGTGTGTGTGTGTGTGTGTGTATGTATGTAGACAAGATTACGCAAAAACGGTTTGAGCTAGAATGATGAAATTTGGTACATGGACATTATTCAAAATTCATAGTTTTCTATCAACTTTTGAGAAATGTAGCTCAACCGGAAGAGGGTCATTACCTACAACGTTTTGATTTTTTTTCCTCTAAAGTGACCGTAAAAATAAAGATATATGTTTGATAATTTTTCACATGATTAATAATTGTATAAAACTGCTATATATAGAATTTCAGCTTGATTGAATCGCTAAAAGTACCGGAATTAATTTTTTAACTGGGTGACTGCAAATCACGCGCCAGCACGTGACGTGGTGCAATCAACAAAAAGTCAAACATATGCTGGTTTAATATTTATTATTTACAATTTATAATTAATTAAATTTAATTTAAATATAATATATTATGTTATTTAATCCAATTCAAATTGCGAGATAGTCGAGTGGAGACACTCCAGCCAATTTATTATTATTATTAGGTCACTGTATTTATTTCTCTTCTAAAAATAGTCATTTGTTAAAAAAAAAATATTTTTATTCATCTACTCAAATTCAATTATATATTTTTTTAAACTTGTAATAGATGACACTTGATGTTAATAAAGTTTTTTTTTTAATATTAATTAATTAATTAATTTTAATTTTACATGAGACCAAAAAATGATCTTATATATTTATTAGAACACAAATTTGTCTTGCAATGTCTAATTTTAGAAATTTCATGCTTTTGTGAAAAATTTCGTCTAAGAATTAAATTTTTTTATTTAATTTTCAAATAAGTTTTAATAGTTTTTAAAGATTAATCAAATAAATATTGATTTAAATTTTTTTTTATATTAGTTGTTTTTTTATGAATGTGAATTTTTAAAACAAAAAAAAAAAAAAAAAAAAAATAAGAAAAAAGAAAATTATATAAATTCTTTTTTATTTTTATTTAACTAAATCCATTTAGATTTCCCATGAGTGAAATTAAAGTTCATTTTATGTAGGAAGTATTCAATTAATAATTATCTTCATTTTTTTTTAAAAAAAAAATCTATATTTTTTTTTAGAAATTAATGAATAAAAATTTTATTTTATTTACTTATTTGATTTTTTTCTATTCTTTTTATTCGATCGAATGGAACTGCCAGCTGGCATTACGGACTACCCCCCCCCCCCTAAAAGATGCTTTAGTTAGGAATTTATTTATTATATGCTTTTACAAATCAAGTAAATTAATTATCTGAAATTGGCAAATTTTGTATGTGATTCCATTACTTTTGCAATAAAATTGATATTGCATATTTGTATCCATTTCTATATTAATCGGTGAATTATTGAGATAAATTAAAATAACAAAACGTAGGTGTACATCAAATACCTATCTCTTTAGTCATGGCTTATGTAAAGCGAGAACCTGTTTTTTAGCTAATTGCTATATTTTCCGCTCTAAAGATATTAATACATTTTAAAAATAAGCTGGAGTGTCTCCACTCGACTATCTCGCAATTTGAATTGGATTAAATAACATAATATATTATATTTAAATTAAATTTAATTAATTATAAATTATAAATAATAAATATTAAACCAGCGCATGTTTGGTTTTTACCGACCGACGATAGTAAGTAAGGGAGGTATTGTTTTCACACCAAATTTCACATGTCGAGATTTTTACATATCTCCACGAATCATGCATTTTCTTAACAGAAAAAAGTATTTTCAGCATGATGTCTGTCCGTCCGTCTGTCCGTCCGTATAGATGTGTAGAGACTGAACGGCTCAACCGATTTTGATGAAATTTGGTATATTTACTTAATGCATCAGTGGGATGAATTGATCAACTTTTGGTGCAAATCTGGAAACCGGAAGTGGTAGTATTAGCGATCGACGATAGGAAGGGAAGGGTTATTTTCACACCAAATTTCACATGAGGAGATTTTTTTATATATCGCCACGAATCATGCACTTTGTATTGGTTTTATCCTCGAGAAAAATCATATTTATTAGTTTTTTCTTGATTTAAAATTATATGACGTCATCCAGTCATTCATGACGTCACAGCCTGATCTTGCATATATATTATAAATAAAATAAAATTAAAAATGTTTATATTTATTATTTATGTATCCATATCTGTTTTTTATTACATTAATAGATATATTAAAATTATTTGAAATTGTTTCTGTAGCTGGAAATTAATTTACTTCAAACCGTCGGTCGGTTCGGACCTGGCCACAGGTCAACTACCGCATTTTTTCGCTTTGTATGTCATATTATGTAAACAAAATATTAGCATTTTTATTATTATAATTACTATTATTATATACAGTTTTAAATAAATAATCTATCTCTGTGGCTCTGTGGAACTCGAAAGTTCTTGGCTCCAGCAACCACGCTTCTCCAAGTATCGGTATTCTAAGCCACAACCCTCCAATCCCTACCCTCTCCCATCTCTCTCACGCCCCTTCCTACAATGTCCACCCACCGTTTCCCACTTGATCTCTCCACCAATATATTTTTCGCCATTCTTTCCTCTCCCATTCTAGCCACGTGCCCTGCCGATCGCAGCATTTTCGATTTTATAATTATAACTCTATCTTGAGATGCATAGAGGTGATGCAATTCATCGTTCTCCGCCATTCCCCGGAGACCTCATCTTTCTTTGGCCCATAAATGTTTCGAAGAATCCTATTCTCAAATACTCTAAATCTTCTTTTAACTTCCTGGGTCATATACCATGCCTCATAACCATATAATACAATATAATTTTTGTCTTTTTAAAATTGGGTAAATTTTTTAAATTTGTTTTAAATCCAAATGATAATATTCTTTTATAATTTGTGTTTATTATGTTGAATAAATTCTACATTTTAATGTGATATTAATAAAAAAATAATATTAAATTGTATATATAAATTGAAAAATTAGAATATTTGAATTTGTATAAATTTTAGTACTTTAAAATTTATATATTTAATTATAATATAATGGGTATTATTTGAAAATATTTAAAATAAATGTATGTATATATTGATAATTTTTTATAATTTTATTATATTAATATATACACTAAATATTCGAATATAAGTAGAACCTCTCTGTCTCTATATTGTCAAAAAAAAATTTGATAAACAATTTGCATTAAATTTTAATTTATTAATTCATTCAGGAGAAATGTCTTTTCAGTGAATAGTTGAAATGTGAAAGTTTTTTAAATATTCATTATTAAAAATATGTTTATTAAATCTTAGTGAATAACTCATAATCTATAGACAGAACAGTGAATTTTTAAAAGCAAAATCAATAATGACAGATTAATTTTATAATTTTATTAAATAAATTTACTAATTATTTATTAATTACATGTTAATTAGTATTAATTCATTAAACTATATTAGTTACTTTAATGTAAATGTTTAATATAAACATACATTTGTTTTTTATATTATATTTTCCTTTTAACATTAAATAAATATCAGAATATATTATTTTAAAATGAAATTAAGTTAAATAAATAAGAAACAATTTAAAAATGTTTACATTATAAACAAAATATTATAACTCACTCTTTGGCATTACAAGACTCTTCCCACGTCCCGTCCTACATTGTCCACGCACCGCAACACAGGACGTTTCCCAATCGGTTTCCCCACAAGTATATTTTTCGAAGTTTTTTCGTCTCTCATTCTAGCCCTTCCCATTTGTGCCCTGTCCATTGCAGTTTAAATAAATAATCAAAATATATTGATACAGTAGTTTTTATTATTGCAGACAACTCCAAATTAAATTCTACTATCATTTGCCTTGTAATTTTATTTCAATATTATATTTCATATTCCTTATTATCTGAATTTTATTTTTCAATCAATATTTTATTAATTCCATATTAATCCATAATCTAGAATCTCCAATATTTTTCCAATACCTGGGGAATAAGACTTTGGTTGTGGGTTTCTAAATGAAAAAAAAAAATCAATAAAAACCGATATGTTTCCAAAGGACAGATTCTTCTTGCATTAAAAAGAGAGATTCATTAAAAAAAATCTTTGATCTGAACTTTAACCAGGGAATTTTAAAAAGGCTTTTTGAATTTTCAACAATGCTATTCGAAATTCAAATCTATTTGATGTTATTTTAATTTCGGTGTCTAGAATTCATATTGAAACCATTATATTTAGGAGATTTCGCAAAACCATCTCAATGCTCTAATACACGAATGGAAATTGAAATAATCTGTTTTTTAAGAGAAATAGACTTATTATTATAGTTCTATATCCCGCAGGCATTGGTTCTTACGGGAGCATTTTCCTATTTGTTCATTTTAGGCTGAATTCGGTTAATAATAAAAAAAGTACATTATATATAATGAGGACTTACATGACTTCTATCAATTTAAAAAGTCTGGAGTGTCTCCATTTGACTATCTCGCAAATGTGAATTGGATTAATTATCATATATTATATTTAAAGTAAATTAAATTAATTAATTAATTATAAATTAAAATTAATAAATAATATTTATTAAACCAGCGCGTAATTGGCTCTTTGTTGATGGCAACACGTCACGTGCTGGCGCGTGATTTGCATGAAATACATGTTTTTAGAGAGAAAATTATTTTATTTGGTCTCCTTTGAGCTTTATACACTTCATCCAACGTTTCTCCAATTTTTTTTTATCTCTTTCACAAAATAAGATTTGTCCAGGCCTTCTTTGATGCCTAGTCATCCCAAAAAAACCACTGTTTTGACTGCTGTTTGGTCTCTGTTGTGTTGTAGTGTATTCACGTTTCATACATGGCTACGAAATGGTGAAAAAACTCGTCCATATTGTGATTAAATAACGCCAAACATTCCTGCTTAATGAATACACAAAATTCATTTTCTGCCATTTTCTTCTCAAATCATCTGCTATTAATGGATATCAAACAAAAACTAAAAGACCCAGCTGGTTCAAAATTCGACAGAAGTCAACTGATAGTTGACTGCTGACAGGAGCAATGTTGCCATTTCATGTACGATAAAATTCAAAAAGTCACGTACTTATTGACTTGTCCTCGTATCTTAGTCGCCAACGAAATAAACAACATAATTTTGAACATAGAATGATCTAATCTATATTTGAAAAAATAAAAAAATAAAAATTGAAAACTGAAAATAAATATTAATTGGAATCAAATTTTGCTATTTTGTTTTTTGTTTTTAATTTTAATATCTACGTATTTTTTTAAACATACAATATAACATTAATTTCATTTTTGAACAAATAAACAAATTTGTGGAAACAAATAAATTATAATATAATGTATATATATTTAGAAAGAAAATTCTAAAACACCTGAATAATCCATTTTAACGAATTTGATATCCTTTTACTGAATCCTTTAATAATACAAATAATATCCAAATATGTCTATCAAATATCGTGAAATTATTTCAAAGTATTTTTTATAATTTATTTACGACAGCCCATGTCAAGTTTTAAGGTGATTTTGTTTAGATAGAGAATTATTTTTGAACCAGAGAGTTGAAATCTTTTGTATCGTGGATTTACCACGGTTAATATAAACGATTTGAAATTGGAATTTTTCTTTTGAATGAAACAAATTTCGATAGTAAAGTATTTTTTAACACCAAGGAAATTGTTCAATTCAAGAACTTGAACGGAATTTTATATTTTCAATAGTTGTCAGTCAACGTCTATTTAAAAATAATATAAATATATGATTTTTAAATTTCGATATATATGTTAAGATGAAAAAGGATAAATTGACATCCCCCTCCTCCGGTCATTTACTTTTATTTTATTACATTAAAAATAAATGTATTTTTTTGTAATTAAAATTTTTTTTGAAATTATTAATAATATATTTCTTATCAAAGGGGATAATAATTAAAATATATAAAACAATTATATTGCCGGCTGTATTATATGGGTGTGAGGCATGATGTACCTTAGGAGACAAGAGAAGATATAGAGTATTTGAGAAAATAGGATTCTACGAAACATTTATGGGCCAAAGAAAGATGAGGTCTCCGGGAAATGGCGGAGAACGATGAATTGCATGACCTCTATGCATCTCAAGATAGAGTTATAATTATAAAATCGAAAAGGCTGCGATGGGCAGGGCACGTGGCTAGAATGGGAGAGGAAAGAATGGCAAAGTATCGTTAGTGTCCCTACTCATTCAGTATAATACAAACTTCTGATGATGACCTAAAGTCTAAATGATCATAAAATTGAATAAAAATTTATTTTGACACAAAAAAACCGAATGTTGTTAATAATAACTTACCTTTAACCTATTTAATTTTTTTATTACTTTTCAGTTAGATTTATAATTTGAAAGTTGTTATAAAAAACAAACTTTCAAGTTAAATCTACAAATACTACAATGTTTCAACGATTATGACGTCATGAATTCTACTGGGGTTGAAGAATCTGAGTCTGTAACTTATATATATATATATTTATAAAACTTCTTTAGGCATTTAGGGTTGTTTTTTTCATAAATAGACTTTGTGTGTCTTGTTTTATATAAAATTTACTTATTCAAATATTTACAGAAGCTTCGAAATAAGATATATAATAATAATATGTAACATTATATCAGATTTTCTCTATTTGATCCTTGTGTGATATTTTTTGCTCTATTACTTTTTCGTTTTTCTATGCAGTACATTATATGAATATTTCGTGACATATCTAATGCATTTTTCAATGTCCAATGAGCGCGTAGTGGATTTAGTGCTAAAATAAGACCGAGCTTGCTTTGACTAAAAAAGTATATAAATTCTTGGTGCCTTATTCGTTGCTTACTGAGCAGTCAGCCTCACTGGCCATCAATATATTACTTACTATGCTCACTTACCTTTATTAATATTTTAATTTAATTTAATTTAATATATATATATATATATATATATATATAGAGAGAGAGAGAGGATTAATTTCCCTTAGAAAATTCAAATAATATAAGAACAATTATTTTAGTAATTGTATTGGGGTTTATGAAGATCAAAAATCTGGAGTGTCTCCACTTGTCTAAATCGCAAATTTGAATTGGAGTAATTAACATATATTATATTTAAATTAAATTTAATTAATTATAAATTATAAATTAAAATTGATAAATAATATTTATTAAACCAGCGCGGGTTTAGCTTTTTGTTGATGGCACAACATCACGTGCTGGCTCGTGATTGCCAGTCAATGCCTTAAAAAATTAATTCCGGTACTTTCAGCGATTCAATCAATCTGAAATTCTATATATAGTAGTTTTATACAATTTTTAATTATGTGAAAAACTATCAAACATATTTCTTTATTTTTACGGTCAAAAAAATCAAAACGTGGAAGATAATGACCCTCTTCCGGATGAATTACATTTCTCAAAACATGATAGAAAACTACAAATTTTGAATAATGCATGTATACCAAATTTCATTATTCTAGATCAAACCGTTTTTGAGTAATCTTGTCTACACACACACACACACACACACACACACACACACATATATATATATATATATATATATATATAAATAATAATTAATTTAAATAGATTGAACATCACTAAATTTAAAAATTAAATTATGAATATATATATATCTATAATTAAAATGGACTTTAGATTAGCTTATATTAGGGAAATTAAAATAAAAAATCTTTTATATAGAATTTTACAATATAAAAATTTATTTTTTTTAGTGGTTGGTTGGATACATCAATATATACTTTTTATTAAATCGATATATCTATATATATTCGTTTTTTTTTTTTTTGTTTTTTTTGTTTTTAATAATAAATATTTTTGGTAAATAAAAAGAGTCCTCTCTTCTCGATTGTGATATGAATGGAAAGAACAATTTCCTTTAATGCATCTTGTATGAGGAATATAGATTAGAACGTGGGTGGGTTGATGGATTTGAGGTTGGCCGGCGGCAAATACATCGAAAAAAAGGTGAACGATGTTTTAATTTTTTTTTCCACTACGTTTGATTTTATCCGATGTTCTATCAAAATAAGCCTCCGTTTTGAAATTTCATCTTACTTCTTATTACATCCCTTCCTACATTGTCTGCTCACCGCATCCTAGGTCTTCCAACCGGACGTTTCCCAATTGGTACCCCCACATCGCCATTCATTCAGTTCCCATTCTTTCCACGTGTCTTGTCCAGATTTCATGACCCTAACTATGTTTGGAGATGCATAGATCGATACGATTCTTTATTATGCTCGCTCCGGCATTTCTCGGTTATCTCACCGTTTTTGGCCCCTCGATGCTGCAAAGAATCGTATTTACAAATATTCTAAATTCACTCTCATCTTCCAAGGTCATTGACCACGCCTCGCATCAGTAGAATAATTGTCTATTTAAGTTAATTTGATCTATCTTGTGCCCCAAATTAACCATTTCAACCTGCCCCAAAGTGTATCATACACAAATTTTGAAAATTAAGAATATCATAGCTCCAGACTAATTAATATATATATATATATATATATGATATGCTTTTAAAGAAATACTTTAAATTTCATTATAGTAGCTTTTATTTAAAAAAAAAATTAAATTAAAAATTTACTTTACAACTTTAGAAATTTTATCTGAAAGATCTAAAAATAAAAATCCTAATCACTTTTAAACTGTTTTTTCAATTAAACCAAAACAAATTAAACGATTTGATTGTGATGCACTTTCTCTACACCTGCAAGGATTAAAGTTAATTTAAAATTTCGTGTAAAAAAAAAAATTCCGAGTTGTACTGTATACCAAAGTGAGCCACTTTCCATAAATAATAAAATTATTTATTTTTATTTTATAATTTATATTTAAATTTTGAACAATTTTTTATTAAATAAGTATATATGAGTGCATTTTTCCTTTTGGAAAGTAATAGTTACTTTAAATTAATACATTTTTTTTAAGAGTATTCAAAAATGGTTAAATTTTTTCAAGTATTTATAATAATTAATAACAAATTATTATTATTATTGTTATTATTAATTATTTAGAAATATTTAAACACACAACCACCTTAATTTGGAATAATAAATATTTATTTAAATATGCAAAAGAGAATGAACAAAATATATTTACCATGTAGAAATGAATCTAAATAATTTCAATACATAAATATATGCATTATGTTATTAGAGTTTAATTTTAATTGAAATTAAACAAAAGTGAATGGACATTGTTTTTTTAGATAATTGATTTTACTTATAACTGATATATAATACAATCATCAACCATATGGAACTTTATTTACACATTCTTTAGATATATTTTTAAATATTTAATTATCTTTACATACCTTTTTGTTAGATAAATTATAATTAAACGAAAGTGCTTATTTACTCTGTTGATTTTTATAGTTTCACGGTTATATATATAAATAAATAATATGATTTGTGATGATACGAGAGTAGATCAATAAGTCCGTGACTTTATGAATGAAACATAGATTTTTGGATAAAAAAAATATTTTTTTTATTTTTCAACGTAGTCTCCTTTGAGCTCTATACACTTCGTTCAACGGTTCTCCAATTTTTTTATTCTTTAGATATATTTTTAAATATTTAATTATCTTTACATACCTTTTTGTTAGATAAATTATAATTAAACGAAAGTGCTTATTTACTCTGTTGATTTTTATAGTTTCACGGTTATATATATAAATAAATAATATGATTTGTGATGATACGAGAGTAGATCAATAAGTCCGTGACTTTATGAATGAAACAGATTTTTGGATAAAAAAAATATTTTTTTTATTTTTCAACGTAGTCTCCTTTGAGCTCTATACACTTCGTTCAACGGTTCTCCAATTTTTTTATTCCCTCAAAAAAAAAAAAAAATTTTCGAAGACATCAAACTAGATTTGTTTTTGCGATGCTTTCACCGTTGGAGTCTAATCTCTTTCTGCCGAGCGATTTCTTAAGGTTTAAAAACAGGAAATAGTCATTCGAGACTAAATCCGGAGAATAGGGTAGCTGAGAGAGCGATTCGTATCCCAATTTTCATGAAAATTCACTTTTTCTATTTTCTTCTCAAATCACAATTTAGTCTGCTATTAGTGGATGTCAAATAACAACTAAGGGTGCGTTCACAAAGAAAGCTGGTTTCAAGTAACTTGTTTTCAGCGCTGGCTCCAAGCGCTTGAAAATTTTGTTGTGTGTACACAACAAACGCTTGCAAAGAAAGCTTTAGTCTTTTCTGAGCTCTCGTTGAGACAATGTCTTCCTCAAGTGATTAAGAGTTATTTTTGCTTGAAAATATCGAATTAAAAATTCGAAGAAGGAAAGTCGGTGTTCATGCAATTAACCATGGAAGATGTAGGTTTGGGGAATACCACCATCTATTTCCTCAATTGAAATTGGACAAAGTGAGGTTTTTTTCTTATATGAGAATGGAGTTAACCACGTTTAGTTACATTCTTAAGAAAATTGAGAGTGTTCTAATCAAGTTTTGGGGAAATTGTCATAAGCAACCTATCCATGCCGAAGAACGACTAGTTAACTCTTTCTTGTACAACGGATGATGTCTGTCCATAGTACAGACGAAACGTTATGTTTAATTACACCCTAAATTTGAATCTACGTGGTTTATTTATCCATTAAAAATTCTACTGTACTTAACTTTAAATATAAAGTCAATGCATCTTCTAATCATTCTGAGTACCTAATAATAATTGATAGTAAAATATTTTTCTTACCGTCAGTTTTCATTTCTAATGCTATCTCCTTCCACAACTTATCCACGTGAAGTCTATTTGCATGTAGTTTGAGGCGTTTGTCCCAAATAGCCCCTCTTCTAAAAACTTGAGAAATCAGTTCGTCAACATCCATCTGCACGGTTGTCCCACTGACTGGACTGGTTCGGTCAACAAGAGCCGGAAAACAAGTAGAAAACGTTCTTGCGTGCTTGTCAGAACTTGTAGCAAGCGCTTGCAAGTCGGGACAAGCTTTGTCTGTGAACGCACACGTTTGATACAAGGTAGACTTTTCTCGCGCCGGTTGGAGCTTGCAAGCGCTTGTCAACAAGCGCTTGTAACAAGCTTTCTTTGTGAACGCACCCTAAAAGTCCCAGCAGGTTCAAATTTCGACAGGAGTCAGCTGAAAGTTGCCTGCTGTTGCCATTTCATGTAAGAGACGGGAAATTCAAAAAGACACCTACGTATTTGTTTAGTTTTTGTTTGATATCCATTAATAGCAAACTACCTCGTGATTTGAGAAGAAAATGGAAAAAGTGAATTTCGTGTGCTCAGCAAGCATTATTTTTTTGCAGAAAAAAAACCATCACTGAACCGAGTTTTTTGAGCCGTTTCGTAACCCTGGATAAAACGTGGATCATCACACACCAAAGTGGGAGACTACGTTGAAAAATAAAATAATTTTTTTATCTAAAAACCTGTGTTCCGTACATAAAGTCACGGACTTATTGACTTGTCCTCGTAATCTTGAAGAAGTCAAAGCGAACGGGTGCCTTATTTCAGGGACAAATTCACTGCGCGCTCATTGGACATTAGAAAATACATTAGATATGCAAATGTTTATATAATGTACAAGAAATAAAAAATAAAAAAATAAAAAAAAGGTTGGAAAAAGATTCAATCTGATGTAACGTTATCTATTATTATTATTATTATATATCTTATATCGAATCATCTGTAAATAGAGATTCTGTAAAAGTAAATATAAATAAATAAATATTTATAAATAAATTCTATAACAAAAAAAAAAAAAATAAATAAAAAAACGTAGACAAAGTCTATTTTTAAGAAAGAAAAACAATCTTAAACGACGACTCAAAGAAGATTTTAAACCACATACATTATTAACTAAAAATTATCATGATTATCTCAAATTTTATTTAAATATGTCAAAAGTATAGATTCGATTTCAAACACTCAATTACGCATCCCAGATTGGTTACTGTCGCTATCCGCTTATCGTGTATTTCAAGATCCAAGTATTGTTACCAGATACTTAAGTCAATAAGTAAACGAATCCTAATCGAAAAAGGTCAAAGTCCTTTGAAATGTTTTTACGATATAGTATTTTATTTCTAAGTACCCCCACGCGTTGTTTGCGAAAAGACTCCAAAGGCCAGTTTGGATTTTGTTGCTTGTCCAAAATATAAAAACAAAAATAAGAAAATTCAAATTTATTTGATGTTATTTAAACCAATGGTGGTAGATTGAAAAAGAAAAAAAACAAGAATAGTTCTATAAAAATATACTAAAAAGTAAAATAAAATAAAATCGAATCTTTTTCAATTCCTATCTAAAAAAAAAGAGAGAAGAATATTTTTTCAAATAACTCAACAAAAATTTTATACATATATATATATTACAAATTTGAAGTGAACACAATTTCATTTTATTTTTGTATGACTTTTCAAGCTATGATTTGTTTTTAATATTTAATTTTCCTTCTTGTTTGTATTAAATTCAAATAATCAGTAAAGTTCAATTTTAAAAAAATATTTTTATTTAATTCTTTTACTTTTTTGACCATTGAGATTTAATTCTATTTTTGCCATCTTAAGTAATTAATAAATAAAAAATAAACACAAGTCATGATTGAGTTATAATTTTGGAAGTGAATTTTACTTACTTGAAAAAAATTAACATTCATATTTAAATTTTTTTTTTGAAAATTGAATTGAAATTTTTAAATTAATATAAGCAGAAGAAAAAGGATAAAATAATAATAATAATATTAAATAAAAAGTAAGGCGCCATAGAGTGGGAGGTAGCGAAACTGCCTCATATTCTCGATGTCCTGGGTTCAAGTCCCAGGCCTGGCAAGGGTACTCTAGCTGGGGTCTATGGGATCAAGTCAACATAGCCTCCGGGATCAAAATTGGGAAAGCTACTTGATAGCGCCTCCGATCAAGAAAATCAAGGTAAAGGATGATAGGACATGTTCTACTGAGCATAGGACAATTAATTGATATAACTGATTTGATAGGCGTTGTCCTTGAGTAGGACATACAAAAGGGTTTTTTTTTTATTAAATAATAAACAGTAAGTATTTCAATTTACATCAACATTACTATTTTCAGACTGAATACTTTACATGAGACAGACAGACAGACACCAACACTGATTAATAGTATAATTATTCTTAGTGTCAAATATAAAAAAAATTTTAAGTGAAAACTACTTAACAAGTTTAAAAATTAAAGGTAACAAACAAGCTAGCCAAATTTTTATTAGTTAATTTGATGATCATGAGGAAAAATGATTCAGATTGTTATATTTAATGCTTCATAAATTGCAACTATAATTTTATTAGGGGAGGGAGTATAGAAAAATAATCTAATGAAACAATCATTTAATATGTAATTTTGTCAATAGTATTTTATGAATTTATACCGATAATAAATAAAACATAAATATTCAGGGGGTTTAAAAGCATCAATTTTCTTTATAGGCTTATAATAACAAATTTGGGCGGTAATAATTAAGAGAAAGTGGGAAAAGAGCAAAATGATATTAAAATGGATGAGAATCAAATCATTTAAGTTCAAATTATAATATTATCCTATCATTGTAATTTATAATTATATTATTTAAAAAAAAATTGATTATTTTGAAAGTGTCAGAGAAATTCTTTTTGGATTATAATTGACAAATATAAAAATATATCAGTAATAAATATTCATGTACAAAACACTATTTATTGTCTATAATGAAGAGAATATATTAAACTCGGGGGAATCAATTTTATATCTAAAATAAGGGTGTGTTTATGACCTCTAAAATTTATTTAATACAAGAATTTGAGATGAATCTCATTTATATATAATATTATATTAATAATTCTTGTCGCAATAAATTTAATTAATATTCATAGATTTTATATTTTAAAATTTTATTTTATTTATTTTTTTTCTAAGTAATTAAATTATTATGAAAAGTTATTTTTGGGATATGCTCTAGTGGTTTGGTGAGATGAGACTCGACATTTAGGCGCCTATTTTGGTGCCATTTTCATGAGAAGTTGGTCTCGGAACTTGTATTAGTGTCAGTGGTAATGGTGAAGAATCTTTGGAGCTTAACACAGTAAGTCAAAGATTACCCCATCATTAAACCTACAATATCAATATTGAAATTTGATCACACCATATCTTCTTCTTCTTAGCATTTGTGCCTTGCGGAGTCTGCTGCTTGGAACGGCCTTCTCCATTTTGCTCCGGATGTTGACATATTCGAGGTCAAGTTGTTTTGCCTTCATATTGTTTCAGACATCTGTAATGCGAACTCGAAGAAAACCTCCAGTCGGTTTGTCGCGAGCGTCTGACGCCAGAGGGTGTGGTTGGAGGATTAGTGAAGGATTTTTAATATTGAATTGATAGGATTTGATTAGGGTTTGGGATGCGACTTCCTCTACGTGTGTTAGTTGAAATTTGCCGGTTTTTCGATAAAGAAATGACTTAATTTTCAGGGAATCTCAAAATTCCTTTATTTAAAATATTGACTATTGGATTTTACACACTTAACCCATATGTTAGGCAAATTATGGACACCATCCCAAAAAAAAAAATTTTCTCTTTCGAGCTAAACCATTCGCCATTTTTGGACTTCTTGAAAATTATTATGGCATAGATATATAATACAATTAATTGAAGCAGGAAAAGAGGTTGGACTGGAAATTAATAATGCTAAGACAAAGTATTTAGTAACAGAGAGGAATAGTATTAACACAAAAAACCTTAACAGACAAGATATAGAATTTGAAATTGTAGAAAAATTCAAATACTTAGGTTAGAATGGGAAAAGATAGAATGGTGAAAGATATATTGGTAGGGAGACGGAGTGGGAAACGTTCATTTGGAAGACCAAGGACACGGTGGGCGGATAATGTGGGAAAGGATGTGAGAGAGATGGGAGAGGATAGGGATTGGAGGGTTGTGGCTTAGAATAGGAATACTTGGAGGGGTGCGCCAAGAACTTTCGAGTTCCGGAGAGCCACAGAGATAGATATAGATATATAATTAATGAAACTTATAATTTTTGTACATTTTACGAAAGAACAGAGATAATCAAGTCTGTTGCCGCATAAACCTCCGCAACCTTCTATGATCAGTAGAACGGGTTCTTTCAACTTTTATCTTGATTTTGCTGATCTGAAGCGCTACTATTTATTTTAATTATATTTACAATTTTGAGCCCGGACGCTGGAAGGACTATGACCACATAAAAATCAGTTAAAGGGAAATTCCCTTGCAATGTCTGGAACTTGAACATGGGATAACAAGGAAGTGAGACCTTGTAGTATCTTTATATATATAAATTCAATTTTTAAAATTAAATATTAATACGTAGTCATAACAATCAATTAATAAAGTTTTCAAGTTAATATAAAAACCTAGTTAAAGATTTAGAAGAACAGGGGTAGACGGAGAACAGAATGGTTGGGGGAGGGTTGTTTAGATGAGGTGCAAATAGTTAATGTTCAAAAAGTGATTATAAGAGTAGAGAGGCAATTTTTTTTATTTTAACAATGTTTGAGGAATTTAATTGTTACAAAACACCTTCATGCTAATGATATATTTTTTTAAATGGCCTAGGATGATATAATTAAATTGATGAGATAAAAATAAATCTAAAGCATATTCATTAAAATTAATTATAATTATTATAGCTATGAGAAAATTACAAAAAAAAAAAAAATATAAACTAAAAATGATAAGAGTAAACACGAACTTTAGATTGGTAGATTTGAATAAAAAACTTTTTGTTGACTATGAATCTTGAATTTACAGACTCAAGTCATATAGATTCTGTTTTATCATGATAAAACGACGATGATATCTTTGAATTTCATTGTAGGTAGATTTATATAACTGAATATATATTAATATGAAATAATATGATATTATAAATTAATGTAATAAAATATGTAGTTAATAGGTTTAATCGCAAAACAATATATCTCATTTTAAAAACTAAATTAAAAATATAATATTTATATATTTATTTATTATTATTACAATCAAACTGTACATGCAGTTAATAAGAGATATATTATATTTATTTCAGTCACACATCAATTTAAAATTTATATACTTTAATCAAATTTACATAATATATTGATTTGGTTTTGTTTATGTTCTTAATTTAATACTTTTTTGTATATATTTCTCTTTGTTTAGAGCAGAGGTTCTCAACCTTTCAGGCTCTGTGCTCTGCCCCCCTTTGAACACTAATGTGAGGTCACGCCTCCCCCCTACCAACGTATGTGGTCAATACAAGTAGCACAATCAAAATTTGAATCTGAAGCTGGTTATTAAATGAAAATATAGAGGATTTGAAAGGAGAAAGGGAAAAATTAATAACAAAGGAAAATCAGCTGAGCGATAAACCGTTTGTTAATACCTGAGCGTAAATTGAGTAAATTACAGTTAGTTTTACTTTAATTTAACTCACGCCTCCTTTGAAATTCTTCTACGCCCCCCAGGTTTGGAGGATCCGTTGTACTAATCATACAATACATCTACTCAGCTTAGAAAGTATATATAAGTAGGCGATCTATATTCATAGGATACCCAAAAATCAGAGTTTTTTATATACTTAAACATCTGGGTTTAATTTTCTTTAATCCTCTTTTTAAATTTTACACCTAAAGTAGTTGGACAGCCGCGTCGTCCGGCTAACCCTCACTCTATCCCAAGATCTGGATGGAGGTCAGCTTGTCCAATGAAATGGTGTGTTAATTATGCACCTCAGTACCTTTTGAAATATTTATTCAATGTTTAGATTTGATAATTATATGGTATAATTCGATACCATAGGTATACAATCAGGGCTTCGAACCGGAACTGAACCGAAAACCGAAAAAAACCGGTATTTTTGTCGGAACGAAAACCGGAGCTGAACCGAAAAAAATAATATCGGTTTATTTCAGTTCAGTACGTGTTCAAGCCAGAGTTGCCAGAAGTGGTGTTTTGGCAACACACAAGCCCGAATTTTTTTCAATTAGTTATGCCTCGCACTGCATGGTGTCACTAAAAACTTTGTTTCAAAAATTAGTGTCCTAGTCATACTCTCCCTTCAGTTGTGTTGGCAGCGTCTCGTAGTCGCAATACAGAATTTAATGTTTTCATCGTTTGTTTAATAATGATATTTTGATTTAATGATAGTATCAATTTTTTAAATTATTTATTCCATTTGTTACAGGGTTATCTATTGATATAAAGAAAATGATTCATAAATATAAATAAACTTATTAAATAAATTTAAACAAATATTGAATAACTTTGACCAAGTACGAAGATTAGACAGTAAAAAACTTATTTTAGAATTTTGGGAGGAAAATAAAAATACATATCCTCATTTATATAAAATTGCAATGGTGGTTTTAGGAGCTACTGCAACACAAGTTAGTGTTGAAAGAGCTTTCTCTGGTTTAAAGTTTATTTTACGAGTCAATAGAAATAGTTTAAATAAAAATATATTGGAAGATATTTTAATAATTAGAGGTAATTTTCATCTTTTATAATTATAGTTATAATTGTAAGTAAATATATCCAAGAATCCTGTATACTTTAACATTAAATATACGAATTTGTTTCGTTTGAGTGTTTGAAAGTAGAAGGATGTAAAAAAATATTCATACTTATTTGTTCCGTTTAATAAATTATATTAACATCTTATATTATATACTTCTAATTATTATACCTTTAATTAATTATTATTATTTATATTATATTGTATCAATTCATGTAGTATGATTTAGGGTGGTAGCAAGAAATATTTTTCGGGCGCTAATTTATGGCAGACTCGGCATACCCCGACCTAAATTTCTAATACAAATAAAAGGTCTTTAAAATTAATTAATCGGAACTGAACCGAAAACCGAAAAAACCATTATTTTTGCCGGAACGAAAACCGGAACCGAACTGATATTTTTTTTTTATTGAACCGGAACGAAAACCGAAACGAAAAAAATAACGGTTCGAAGCCCTGTATACAATTCTTTTGTCGATAAATTTTAAAAATTGAGTTAAGTATTTAATTTTCTATGATTATCAGAGTATTATTCTATTTTATTTAATTCAACCTAAATGTCTTCTAAGATTTCAATTGGAATGTTGAGTTTAATTTTTAAATAAATAAAAAATAATAAAATATAATATAATATATTATATTATATAAATAAAATAAAATAAAAATATAAAATAAATATTTTGGAAAATTTTATAATGATAATCGACTTTAATTATAGATTAAAAGGATTATATGTTGTCTTTAATATGATTGAAAGGCTCGTTATCCAATTGTTTGAATACAAACTTTGTTGGAATTTCAGAGATCTAAAAGGATTTATAACATTCATATAAAATGACGGGTGCTTATTCCTAGGCGTCTGAACGTTTTACTACCTCTGTATGCTAACTTCTATTATAAATATTTCAATAGGAAAGAGAAGCCGATTGCATAAATTTCAGGCGTGCCTGGTTAAACTAAACGGTGTTTTTTTTTGTTTTCTTTTCTAAAAAAATATCGAAACACCCTTTCATCGACTGAATTTATAACTTAACTATTGTAAGAATAAAGTATAAAGAACAATGCAATTCACTCTGTCTATTACAAAAAATAAAAAATAAAAATGAAATATTATATGATAAATAAATAACATTACTCAAATACATATATAATTAATAATAAATGTCAAAGAATAGGCATTTATTTGAATATTTAAATAAAAAAAAAGAGAAAATTGAAGAAAAAGTAACCTAAAGACATTATATATAAAGTGTAATTATTTATTTATATTAAAAAAAATCTAGATCAACTTCAAAATATATTTTGATTTTTTTATAATAAATAATTGATGAAGAATATGACAATTGATCTATTCTAATATTAAATAAGATATACATTTAATGGATTATATAATAGTCTATTGTTAACAGAATATATATATATATATATATATATATATTGGTTGAAAAAATAAACAAACTTGATTTCCTATTGGGAGATCGATATTCTTTAAAGGGATAGAAAAAATAAAGATCCATCCCCACACATTTTCTCAATTCAATTACATTTTAATTTTTTGTTCTTTTTTATTTCACGTAAATTAATTACTTTTTCATGATAGATGATTTCTATTCAAATCATCCACTCAAGAAGAATGGACCCTGATAGAATGGTATTGATTAAAAAACAATTTTAAGTAGGCCTGGCTGTGCCCCGCCAATGACGACTCTATTCTCAATGATAAGATTTATTAGTTTAAAATAAGATAAATTATCGATAGATATGATAGATAATTATATTTAAAAAAACAAAAAATGAATTTAATTAAATATAAATAAACATAAAATTACAAAAAAAAAAAAAAAATACAACAAACTAACATTTAAATTTCAATTGGTTGAATTTTGAGAGAAAATAAAAGTGAGAAATAATAATGGACTATGACCCTTTAATATTTAAAAATTTCAATATTTTTTTTTTTAAATTATTTTATTTTAAAATGATTTAAAAAATATTTATATTTATAAAATATTAATATATAAATATATATATTGTTTAAATTAATTAATTAATTATTCAAATTCGATTTATGCTACGATTTTATCTACAATAATATAAATAAATAAATATATAAAAAAAAAAATTAGCTAAACATATAATAAAAATAATATTTTCTATAATTAATTACAATATATATATTGTATATATAGAATATATATTAATATTTTCTGTTCATACCCTTCTGGATGGAATAATATATAATTTTATATAATGATAAACATAAAATCAAATTAATTAGCATCCAAATTTTGTGTATTGTAAAGATAATTTATTTACATTTTATTTTATTTTTTATAATTATCTATTTATATATATATATATATATATATATTTGATGAAATATTCATTTTTTTTATCTTGTTATTTAGCAAATATTTATATATATAATTAATTAATCAATTTCCATAAACAATGTATCTTCATTTGATATTTTTTAAATATTTTTGTTAATATTAAGGTTAAACATACTAATAGATATCTATATACACAATAAATCCAACATATATATATATATATATAGATGGAAACGAAATTCAGTATACAAATCGAATTTATATATGTATACAATGAAGGGAATTTATCTGTTGAGCGTCGACACTTGATATTGTATTATGAAACGTAACGTGGAGAAGGAATGGAGTTCATTCGGGGTGGGTGCGATGGGGTTGGGATGTGCCTTTTGGAATTGTTTGACTCGTGGTATCAATTGATATCGAACGAAAACCCTTCTGGCTTGGTATTTTATCTGGGAATACCAGCGTGGCTTTACAATGAACTTGAATCCATTGTGGGGGGGGGGAAACGATTAGAAATATAATTTCAATTGCAAACGAAAACGATATCGGTAACCAAGAGAAACTAATGATTAATAATTAATCGATGATGTGGTTTTTGAATGGAAGGGATGGATGAGTGGGTGGGTGTGTCGTTTTGTTTTTATTCATCGCGTTTATCATTCTAAGACTACAAACAAAATCAACAAATCACCTTAATTTTCACCACCCTTTCCTTTTCAATTATATTTAATATAAATATATATCAATCAATGAACGAGTTCATTATAGCTATAATTTGTTTATATACATTCATTAATTAACCATTCGAATCTACTTTTTAAGGCTGTTTTATACTATTAAAAAATGGGATATTCATAAATTAGAAAAGATAATAGAATTTATTTCTCTAAGTGTGTGTAAATTAGCAAAAATCAATATATCCTATATACCTTTATACCTGGAACACCGATCTATCGCTCGACCCTTTAAAAAATATTGATATACAATTCTTTAATTATTACAATTATTAAATGTTACATCATTGCATCAATCTGATTAAAATGAATGGAACTTGGGGTCCTCAATAATAATAATAAAATAACTAATAAAAATTTATAAGAATTAACAAATAATTAAAAGACAAAACATTAAAAAATTGTTTTTAAAAAATCATAAATAAACTTATAATGTTTGCAATACAAATAAATTTTAGATTTTTTTTTTCATTTGTGACGTCATATAAATTTAAATTAAATGAAAACTAATGAAGATGATTTTTCTCCAAACTGAAAAAATACAGATCGATTTGTCTTTATAAATATTATCTATGGTGTGAATTTCAAAAGAATCCTTGAAACGGTTAATTAAAAAATTAATTCTAAAATATACAAATATATACTCCAATTTTTGCTAGTATAAAAAGATAAGATATAGGTTAAATCGACAAAAACTATTTTTGCTAAATAAGATTCATTTTATTATTAGTTAATATTTTACAGTAATTCATTATCAAATAATAAAATTAATTTCCTTACCGTTAATTATACAGTTTCCTCTACGTCAGTATGGATTATAATGAAATTTTACCAGTGGATTTCTTTCAAGAAACTTTTTTTCAATAAAAAAATCATCGTTCTCTTTTCTAATTTCATAGATAAAAATTATTTAAATTTTAATATTGTTCTTGAACGATTTATCGCACAATACTGCTTAGAACTAAGTTCGGGACCGGTTGCGGCCAGTCATAAAGTTGACACAGGAAGCACGTTGCATGATGTCACGACACAATCTAGAGGCGGGTATAGAATATTTAAAAATTTGTAAATGATTAATAAAATTATTTTAGATACATTATTATTATATATTTAATAATGATATTGTAAGGGTAAGCCTACCTGTTACAAAACCAAACGATGGCACTGAGAGCCTATTTTAAACGAAAAATTGGAATCAAAGCCAACTACAATTTTTCTAATTGAAAAGAAACATCTTATATCTTTTAATAATATTGAATCATTAAGTACTATTTTAAATTCATTTTGACAATTTTCAATTTTTAATTATTTTCATAAAAATATATTTTACACTTTAATTATTAAATCATTAATTATTGCATTAAATTTAGTAATTGATATTTTAAAACAAAAAAAAAAAAGAATTTAATAACAAGAATTCCATACATTCATTTAAAGTTAAGATGCGTCTTCTTGTTGTTTCCAACCGAACATTGTAATTTAGAACTGTCAAGAATACCGGTTGTTTCAAAATAAGAATGCGTACCTTTGTCTCAATAATATATATATATATATATATATTAAAGCTTTTGTGGTTATTTTGATAATTATTAAGGGAATTTTTATTATTATTATTATTATTCTGCAGTCGAAACGTTGTACAATTATTTTAATTTAATATATAATTTTATACAAACAATGTGGTCTTTTAATAAAAATTCCCTTAATAATTATATATATACATATATATATATATATATATTATGTGAAAAATTATTTATATGATTTAATAATATTTTTTTATTATTTTTTTTTTTTAATATTTTTGAAAATGATTTCCTCTTTTCACTCGACCAATTTCTAGTTGGTGCTGTTCCAGGCGTTTGAGAATTAATTGCAAACGGATATTAGACAACTTCAACAGATAAAAAAGCATAAATCAAATATCAAGTCCGATAAATTTTGATAAAAAAAATTGCACACACACATTCATAATAATAATAATAATATTAATTCCAATAAAACAATTTTTTAAAACAAAATCGAAATATCAAAACATTCAATTTATTTAGAATGGATATTGATTGGGGATGGAAGAATGAAGAAGGAGAAATCTTTAAAACGTTTCGGTTATATCGATCAATTATTTAATTTAGAGGCATAATTTATCTACCTTATGTAAAATATTTGTAAAATTAAAATAAAAAAAAAATTTATTGTATTTTTTGATTCTTTATGTTTAAAAATTGATAAGTTTTTGAATTTAATTAAAATTGGATCTGTCAAAATATTTTTGGTTAGTTTTGATTCTTACTTTATAATTAACAAAATAATTAATAGTTTGTTATTAATTCATTTTTATAAACATCCTTTTAAAAAGTTATCCAAACTGAAATTAATCTTAAAAATATAAAAACTCTTATTAAGAATAATTTCTAATAAAATTGATTGATAATTTAATTCGTGGACATTCCGGTTGTTATACACCTACTTTTTATTTTTCAATCGGAAAAATTTCTAAGTTTGTTGAGAGTAAAGGTATTGTTATCCCGATTCACAATCGATATGCAAAATGGATGATTCGAGGAGATATGTAAAAAATCTCCACACGTGAAGCTTTGTTTGAAAACAATACGTTCCCTTACTATCATCGGTCGGTAAAAATCACAGAGCATCCATAAAAATGTAATTTGTCGACATCAGCGCCATCTAACAATAAGAGTAAAAACACATAAGGTTTCCGGAAGTCAAATTTGCATGTCATTCATCTGGTTGCTAACTTAAAGACAAATATTTGCTTGTTATTTTAATTGTAAATCAAAATCTAAATTAAAACGTTTATATCACAGACCATCTGGTTTATATTACCTGTTAACTAGTATATATTTTATATTGATAATACATTAATCAATTAAAAATGGATCTTTATTCACAAGAAGACACCAAATATCCAATATATATAGGTTATTTTTTATTATTATGTTTTTTTCATCTAAAGTAATATTAATTGTCACTAAAATTATTTTTTTTAATATTATTTGTAATATTATTATAAAATACTTAGATATATAAAAATATAATGATTTGAAATAACGAAAACAATTCTTTTTTTAGGTCCTCTATATCCTTGTGTATATTGTCATATGAATTTTATAAGTGAGGAATTTTTATGTAAACATCTAAAAAAATGTTTTCATAAAAATATATTTTCAATTTTCAAAAATGATGTAAAACTCAAAAAGTATACAGACGAAAAATTTGAAGAAAAAACTGATTCAATCCATACAGAAGACAATCGTTTACAGTGTAATTATTGTAAAAAGAAATTAAATCAGAAATCACATTTAGATCAACATTTACTGATTCATACAGGAGAAAAACCTTTTGAATGTAATAATTGTGAAAAGAAATTTATTCTGAAATCAAATTTAGATCAACATTTACTAATTCATTCTGGAGAAAAACCTTTTGAATGTAATTATTGTAAAAAGAAATTTAATAGCAAATCACATTTAAATAAACATTTATTAATACATTCAGGAGAAAAACCTTTCGAATGTAATTATTGTGAAAAGAAATTTAATCTGAAATCAAATTTAAAATCACATTTATTAATTCATTCATGGGAAAAACCTTTTGAATGTAATTATTGTGAAAAGAAATTTAATAGGAAATCAAATTTGAAAACACATTTATTAATACATTCTGGAGAAAAACCTTTTGAATGTAATTATTGTGAAAAGAAATTTATTCTGAAATCACATTTAAATCAACATTTATTAATACATTCAGGAGAAAAACCTTTTGAATGTAATTATTGTGAAAAGAAATTTAATAATAAATCAAATTTAAAAACACATTTATTAATTCATACAGGAGAAAAACCTTTTGAATGTAATGATTGTAAAAAGAAATTTAATAGCAAATCACATTTAAATAAACATTTATTAATACATTCAGGAGAAAAACCTTTTGAATGTAATTATTGTGAAAAGAAATTTAATGACAAATCACGTTTAAATAGACATTTATTAATACATTCAGGAGAAAAACCTTTTGAATGTAATTATTGTGAAAAGAAATTTAATAGGAAATCAAATTTGAAAACACATTTATTAATTCATTCAGGAGAAAAACCATTTGAATGTAGTTATTGTAAAAAGAAATTTAATCTGAAATCAAGTTTGAAAACACATTTATTAATTCATTCAGGAGAAAAACCTTTTGAATGTAATAATTGTGAAAAGAAATTTAATCAGAAATATCATTTAAAAACACATTTATTACTTCATTCAGGAGAAAAACCTTTTGAATGTAATAATTGTGAAAAGAAATTTAATCTGAAATCAAATTTAAAATCACATTTATTAATTCATTCATGGGAAAAACCTTTTGAATGTAATTATTGTGAAAAGAAATTTAATCATAAATCAAATTTAAAAACACATTTATTAATTCATTCAGGAGAAAAACCTTTTGAATGTAATTATTGTGAAAAGAAATTTAATGACAAATCACATTTAAATAGACATTTATTAATACATTCAGGAGAAAAACCTTTTGAATGTAATTATTGTGAAAAGAAATTTAATCACAAATCAAGTTTGAAAAAACATTTATTAATTCATTCAGGATAAAAACCTTTTGAATGTAATAATTGTGAAAAGAAATTTATTCTGAAATCAAATTTGAAAAAACATTTATTAATTCATACAGGAGAAAAACCTTTTGAATGTAATAATTGTGAAAAGAAATTTAATCTGAAATCAAATTTAAAATAACATTTATTAATTCATTCATGGGAAAAACCTTTTGAATGTAATTATTGTGAAAAGAATTTTAAATATAAATCAAATTTAAAAACACATTTATTAATTCATTCAGGAGAAAAACCTTTTAAATGTAATTATTGTGAAAAGAAATTTAATCACAAATCAAGTTTGAAAAAACATTTATTAATTCATTCAGGAGAAAAACCTTTTGAATGTAATAATTGTGAAAAGAAATTTAATAGCAAATCACATTTAAATAAACATTTATTAATACATAATGTTTGAAAAATAGGCTTAATAATGAAAAGAAGATTTTCTTTAATTAATTTAATCGTATAGCTTATATACTTTATAGCACAAATTATAGTTTAAATCAATAAAAATCTGATTTATTTAACATTGTATTTATATTTACTATTTTATTTGCTCTTAATAAATACATTTTTACTAATTATCTATTACATTTAAGAATCATATCATTTTATTATCCATATGTTAATTTATTTATTATTTATTTTCCAAATCTAAAATATGTTTAATGATTCTTTCATTTTAATAATCTATAATTGCAAATAAAAAAGAAACTATAAAATCCTTTTTTAATTTTTACACGAGAAAAGCATTTTGAATTTAATTTAAACACATTTAAATTGTCATTTGCTAATTCATACAGGTAAAAAGTTTTTTGAAATGAAATTATTGTAAAAAGAAAATTAATAATATTTATAATTTATTAATACTTACCTGGCCACCTCTAGGTCAATAAAAAAAATGATCCTTATTATCGGGTTTGGTTGGTAATATTAATACCTGATTCACCGAATCGCCATTCAAATAATTTCAAAGAACATAAATTACTATGAATCATATACTCCTTAAAAGTATGTATTTATGCACTGAAAGATAGAAAAGTAGGCCTGTTGATAAAAAATATATATATTTTCGTAAATTTGATTTATTTATATGTATATATTTAAATAAAGTTTTTTTTTTGCACATTGCTGTGAATTTAAAAATTTTTGCATATCTTCTCATTTCATGACCTCCAGAATCCAAGAGTGACTTTAGAATTTTTTATGTCTCTCTTCTGTCTGGAAATTATGACGTTATAGACTCAAAAATGGCTGAACCAATTTCGATCAAATTATATCACTATATTGTTGTATATCTCAGAAATTAATTTTTTAAAATTGATATCTACATGTCATTCAGCAGAGCAAAGAATACAATTGATAGAATTTTTCATATCTGTCTGTCTGGAAATTTTGACGTTTATACTCAATATTGGCTGAACCGATTTCGATGAGATTACATCACAATATATTCTTACTGTTAACGCCTCTCCCTGATTTAGATTTATTTATTTTAAGGTCAATTTATTTTTATATAATTTTTGTAATTTTTTCCTTTTTAAATATGTATGTTTTTATTTTATTATATTGGTATGCCATGTGTTGAGTTTAGTGGCTACTTTAACGCCACTAGTTGGGGTCACATGACTCGTCACAGCCAATCACCGTGCTCCCTTTTGTTGATGGTTTTTCCAAACAGCAACAGAGGTGATCTCTCTCACTTGCTTGTGAGACTTGCTGCATAGACGCCGTGTTGATAACTTGTACTTTGAACGTGGATTCCTTTTCCACGCTTTTTAGGAGATCTACCTCACTTGCTTGTGAGACTTGCTGCATAGACGCCGTGTTGATAACTTGTACTTTGAACGTGGATTCCTTTTCCACGCTTTTTCGGTGATCTGCTTCACTTGCTTGTGAGACTTTCTGCATAGACGCCGTGTTGATAACTTGTACTTTGAACGTGGATTCCTTTTCCACGCTTTTTCGGTGATCTGCTTCACTTGTTTTTCAAACTTCTGGCTGTGAACTTGATATTGAGCTTTTTAGGTGTGAATTCGCCATTTTGTTGTGGAGACACTGTGTTTCAATTATTATTACTATATTTTTGTAATTCGTTTGTTTTAGCTCAATATTAGCCAGAATTTATTTCTCTTATTTTTATATTTTAATTTTATTTTATTCTCTTTACTCTTTATATTAATTTTACTTTAATTAAATACATATAACGTGGCAACGAACACTTCTCTTTTATTTAGAAAAAGTGAACCTAATCTTTCCTTTGCAGATGTTAGCATCGGATATTTCATTAATTTAATTTGTTATTGCTTTAAGATTTTGGATGTTCAAGGTGATTCTCCTAAGCGCTAATAGTCAAACGTACTGCACTCTTTGGTGAAGTATATTTAAGGGTTCCTTTCCCAAATAATTTGTTTTATTCCCCGTGTGAAAGAGTTGAGAATTCTTTTTTTTTAACTCCTTCACTAGTGGCAAAGGTGGTCCGACAGGCTGAACAATATTTTATATAATCAGCGGCTTGTCCATACCCCTTAACTTTTGGCGACCGTTGACCACAGGACTGCGCGGGAGTTTCGGTTGGATAGCCAAGTCGAGAAGTACAGGTTCATTTTTTTTAATTAATTTATTATATATATTTTTTTTTTTAGTTTTTATTCAGTTGTAAAATGTCCAGCACTCCATCCTCAGTTTTATTTCTGTATGCACAGGCAGATGAGGTTGTAGATGATTGGACATTGTTAAATATTAATTTGGAAGATATTAAAAGTCTTGTTGAGTCGATCGATAATTTGCCAGACTCGAGCCACTCAAGGTTGGCAAATGATATCGAAAAATCGCTCAATGAATTAAAAACGTTTCGTTTAAATATTTTTAAATCAAAATTGAACAATGAGGTACAAGTCCAACCAATATTGAATTTAATTAAAGCTGAATTGTTATTTTTAAACACAATTCAGCTTAAAAACATTTCAGCAAGTGATAATGGGCCAAAGTTTGATTTGAACGCCACGTTTAGTGCCCAGAGTGCAAATACGGTGAACCTACCTAAACTTAATTTACCCATATTTAGAGGTTCATTTGAAGAGTATATTCCCTTCAAGAACCAATTTGAAGCAGCCGTTACCAACAATCTGCAGCTATCCGCTTCCCAAAAGCTGCAGTATTTAAAATCTTACCTGGCCGGACCAGCAAAGGATCTCATCAACCATTTGCCGACTTCCGACGAGAATTTTACCATCGCTTTCGATATGTTGGAAGCTAAGTATTATAATTATCGCAAGATTGTTTTCAATCTTGTCGATAAATTCTTAAATTTAAAACCTATTAAAACTCCCAGTGCTGAATCTTACACTGGGTTAGTTTCTACGGTAAGAGAAACGATTCTGCAATTGGAAAATTTAAAAATTGATACTGAGGCTTGGAACCATTTCCTTTTGAGATTGGTTACCTCAAAATTGGATGAGCATACTCATCAAAAGTGGATTTTTTCCCTTAATAAGGATGAAATTCCAAAATTGAAAAAAGTTTTAGAATTTTTAGACAAATTAGCTGACTCTTTCCACGAGACTCATGCTAATAAATTTTCAATGAATTATAATAATAATTATAACAATAATAATCCAAATGCAAATTCGTTTCATAAAAGAAACAACAAAATTTTCAATGTTAGAAATACTGAAAGCAAGAATAAAAATGCTTACATTAAATGCACCATGTGCAGAGGTGCACATTATTTGCAAAGTTGTAAAAGTTTTTTAAATTTAGCTGTTAAAGATAAAATTAAATTTATAAAGGAGAACGAATTGTGTTCTCTATGCTTTTCTAAAAAACACTCTTCAAAGCAATGCAAATGGAGTAACTGTAAATTATGTAATAATCCACACAATTTTCTTTTACATATTTTTAGAGATAAAAATCGTCGGGGATCTTCTAGATCACCTACAAAGAGTACAAAGGATGATGAGTAAGTGGGTAGCAACTCCAGGTCATCCTCTCCACAAGAAAATCCTGCCTCTTCAAATTCCAGTGTTTATTTTTGTCGTGGAAAAAATACGACTTCTTTACTGGGCAAAGCAACAGTTATTTTAAATGATAGCGCAGGTAAAACTTTTAAAGTTAAAGCCTTAATTGATATGGGCTCTGAAATCTCACTTATCTCTAACTCCTTAGTGGACAAGATGAAATTACATAAGCAATCCTCCAATATAAAACTTATTGGCATTAAAAATCAATCTTTAGGCAAAAGCAATTCTTTTGTAAGAATTAATATTTCTTCCCCGGTTGATGATTCGTTTCATTTAAACACTACTTTCAATGTAGTGGATAATTTAAATTTAAAATTGCCATCGTTGCCATTGAAACGCAATCAATTTAATTTCGCCAAACATTTGACTTTATCTGACCCCAGTTTCTTCTCTCCTAGTCCAGTTGATATAATAATAGGAGTTAAATTATTTAGCAAAATTATCAAACCCGAAATTATTAAAAATAAAGATAGCTCTATTATAGCTTAATCTACCGAGTTAGGGTTTGTAATGTTTGGTCAGGCTATTCCCCTTAACGTCAAATGTTTCAACATTAATAGAAAATGCCAAAATAAAAATGAAATAAGGGATGTGCTCAATATCAGAGCACAAGTTTACAAAAATTACAGGAGTTAGAATTGGTTTGGTGGAATGCATACCCTGCTTTGCCAGTGGAAGTTGTATTAAATTCTCTACCTCCCACTCCTGAAACCGTTGATCCTTAATCCATTGAATTCATTTCTCCCGGTCATTTTTTCTCACCGGAGAAGCACTGACACATCTACTTTTATTAATTAAAAATCAAAATTGTAAACTTAATTCTAAAAGTTGTTATTAAAAGATCAGTGCCAGCTTTATTAGTTCATTCATTTTAATAATGTACTCTACTACTTATACATCTATATTTTTGTAAGCTAATTTTATGTAAATTACTTTTAAGTTTTGGTCAGTGATAAACTGCGTTTCTTCACTGAAGGGGGGAGGATGTTAACGCCTCTCCCTGATTTAGATTTATTTATTTTAAGGTCAATTTATTTTTATATAATTTTTGTAATTTTTTCCTTTTTAAATATGTATGTTTTTATTTTATTATATTGGTATGCCATGTGTTGAGTTTAGTGGCTACTTTAACGCCACTAGTTGGGGTCACATGACGCGTCACAGCCAATCACCGTGCTCCCTTTTGTTGATGGTTTTTCCAAACAGCAACAGAGGTGATCTCTCTCACTTGCTTGTGAGACTTGCTGCATAGACGCCGTGTTGATAACTTGTACTTTGAACGTGGATTCCTTTTCCACGCTTTTTAGGAGATCTACCTCACTTGCTTGTGAGACTTGCTGCATAGACGCCGTGTTGATAACTTGTACTTTGAACGTGGATTCCTTTTCCACGCTTTTTCGGTGATCTGCTTCACTTGTTTTTCAAACTTCTGGCTGTGAACTTGATATTGAGCTTTTTAGGTGTGAATTCGCCATTTTGTTGTTAAAACACGTGGAGACACTGTGTTTCAATTATTATTACTATATTTTTGTAATTCGTTTGTTTTAGCTCAATATTAGCCAGAATTTATTTCTCTTATTTTTATATTTTAATTTTATTTTATTCTCTTTACTCTTTATATTAATTTTACTTTAATTAAATACATATAACGTGGCAACGAACACTTCTCTTTTATTTAGAAAAAGTGAACCTAATCTTTCCTTTGCAGGCCCATATGTTAGCATCGGATATTTCATTAATTTAATTTGTTATTGCTTTAAGATTTTGGATGTTCAAGGTGATTCTCCTAAGCGCTAATAGTCAAACGTACTGCACTCTTTGGTGAAGTATATTTAAGGGTTCCTTTCCCAAATAATTTGTTTTATTCCCCGTGTGAAAGAGTTGAGAATTCTTTTTTTTTAACTCCTTCACTAGTGGCAAAGGTGGTCCGACAGGCTGAACAATATTTTATATAATCAGCGGCTTGTCCACTTACATACCTCTATTTTTATCGATATATTATATATTCAATAACCGAAAAAATTAAGACTTTCTGTCTCAAAAATTTGACGTTATATACTCTAAATGGCTGAAACGATTTCGATGAAATTACATCACAATATTCTTGTATATCTCAGAAATTATCTTTTTAAAATTTAATATCTACATGTTGTCATTCAGCAGGGCAAAGAATACAAATCAAAGAATGTTTATAACATTTATATTTATATTTTTATTTTTTCAAATATTGGCATTTTTAACTTATTTAATACTAAATCCTCTAAAACAAGAGAAGTATATATAAAAAAGTATTAAATTAAGAACATAAACAAAGTCAAATCAATATATTAAGTAAATTTGATTAAAGTATATAAATTTTAAATTGATGTGACTGAAATATAATATATCTCTTATTAATATATCTTTATTGGAATTATTATATTATTTTTTTTAGATAGAAATTTAGATCAGTGTTTCCCAACTTGGGGCCCACGCCCCACAGGAGGCAATTCAAAAATGGACTCGACACGAGTTTAACACTTTTTAAAATATTAAAAATTATGTATATGTTTCATAGGGAGGGGTATAAAAATTTTAGAACGGCTTAGTTGGGGCATGAGAAACACTGATTTCGATCATATACAATTCTCTCTTTTAAAATAATTATTTTAGTCTAATATTAATGATTTAATTTATCATGCATTTTTTTTAAACCTTATAATAATGCCTTAAAATAAAAATAGAAATGTTTTATTTATAATTTATTGTAGAATTAAATGTATATCTTAAATACTTCTATTCGCGATTAAATCAGATCGTTTATTGACCGTGAAACTTACTGACATTCTCTTTAAATGCATTTGGCTTCTGGTCAAGGTTGGTTTACTTATTTCAAATTACCAACATAACATGAATAGAGAATATTGGCGAGGGCAGCCCAAGGGATGTTCCAGCCTGGGCAGACAAAGGGATCTAGGCCAAACTCACTTATTATTTAAACATTATTAAATAATTAAAAATTACAACGACAAAAAAAAAAATAATTAGATATACATTGAAAATGATTGAGATAAATTATTTAGAATTAAATGGAATATAATTAAAGGGTAAAGAATGAATGAATTAATTGATATGCAAGGGTGATTTAATATTAAAGATACGTTGATTTCTTTAATTCAATTTTGTTTATCTGATAAAACAACTTGTCTCCTTGATTAATTATATATATATGTATATATATATACATATATATATATATATATATACATAATAATAATAAAAAATTAAATCTTTCTCCCGTCAAATAATATATATATATATATATATATATATATATATATATATATATATAAACTAAATGCAAGTGTATGATTCTAAATATAGAGAATCATAGAGGTGAAAAATCGATATTTGATATTTATATAAAATAATAGATTGTAATGTTTATAAATATTGGAATGAGTAAACAATAAGTTGACCTGTGGCCAGGTCCGAACCGACCGACAGTTTGAAATAAATTAATTTACAGCTACAGAAACAATTTCAAATAATTTTAGTATATCTATTAATGTAATAAAAAACAGATATGGATATAACATAAATATTTTTAATTTTATTTTATTTATAATATATATGTAAGACCAGGCTGTGACGTCATGAATGGCTGGATGACGTCATATATTTAATTTTAAATTAAGAAAAACCTATAAAGATGATTTTTCTCGAGGATAAAACCAATACAAAGTGAATGATTCGTGATGATATGTAAAAAACCTCCTCATGTGAAATTTGGTATGAAAATAACCCTTCCCTTCCTATCGTCGATCGCTAATACTACCACTTCCGGTTTCCGGATTTGCACCAAAAATTGATCAATTCATCCCACTGATGCATTAAGTAAATATACCAAATTTCATCAAAATCGGTTGAGCCGTTCAGTCTGTACACATCTATACGGATGGACAGACGGACGGACGGACAGATATCATGCTAAAAATACTTTTTTCTGATAAGAAAATGCATGATTCGTGGAGATATGTAAAAATCTCCACATGTGAAATTTGGTGTGAAAACAATACCTCCCTTACTATCGTCGGTCGGTAAAAAGTTGTTTTATTGATGTAATAAGTGGTAGGAAATAAATAAATAAATGATTGAGTGTATATAAATATATATATATATATATATATAAATATAATGTTACTCACTTCCCTCTTCAGGATCCTGACCTATCAAATGGGTTACCTCCCAAGCGGGGTAGAGGTGTTGTATGATTAGTAAAACATCCTTTTCACCTTTATCCTGATTTTCGTGAACGGATGTCGTTACTTTTTATCTTAATTAGATTCCAAATATTAATTACGACCTCGTTCTCATAGCACCAGCTAGAGAGAAATTCTATATGAGACAGAATCTGGGTCCACGTTTAGAGTCAAGCATGTTAGCCCTCAAACTGCCTGCCTTCTTTATAATAATAAAAAAATAATGAACTCAGAGAAAATTTCCCATGCTTGGTAAACATACTCGTTTCTCACCAAAATGTTTATATTATGTGAAAAAATAGATATACATAGTTTTATTTTAAATAATATCCAATCAGAATAATTCTATAAAATATAATTAAAATTTAAATGTTATTCTAGTAATATATAATATTATATATGTATATATATATATATATATATATATATTATTTATGCTTATTAATCCGTATTTTTATTATAATTAAATTTTAATTTTAATTATTTAAATCAGTAATGTGACAATTTATTATTTATATATTATATTGAATCCAATTATAATGCTTTGATTCAATTAGTTTAATTTTTTTTTTCGTTATGGACACCATTTTGTTCTTTTCCATTAGATCATTACAAACATGGCTGTAGATTTAACGACATTCACTGTTTTAGCTTGAAAGATACTTTTTGAATGAATGAATTAGAGCGTTTAATAGTAATTTGAATGTAAATTCATGGAAAAAGAAGTTTGTGAGAGGATGGGGAAAGAAAAAAAAACTCAGCAAGAAGTGATGGGGAGTATGGATGAAGAAACTGACAAAACCTATCAGAATCTAGGACAAAAAGCTACTTTTCTAGTCTTTTATTTCTCCCGAGAAAAGTTTAGAGTAATTTTTTTTTTCAAGATTTCGATAAGGCAATTTTAAAAGTACAGTCATTACAAAAATTAAATTTCTCAAACTTGAACCTATACATTTATTTAATGTAACTTCAAATTCAATTTTACTGATAATATCAGTACGATGGTATGTATAGTTAAATTAATTTTCATAATTTACCGTTAATTTATTTCCATGACGATTTTCGAATAATTTCTTAGACCTAATCGATGTCTAATTATCATTTGTTGTGACAAATGTACTGGCAGCGTGTCTCATCGGATTGTATTGAGCTCGATTCAATTTCTGTGTCCAATTTTGAATTCCTGTTGTGATAGACTATCATTTCATAAATTATGCTACCTAAATTCAATCCAATCCACTTTAATAACTAAAACGCTATGGGTTTAGAATTGTTTCGAGCCTTTCATTGCACAATCCCATAACAAATAATCAAATTTATTTAAATTAAAGTAATTTTCAAAAAAAAAAAAAAAAAAACTTTTCTTACTGATATTGGTTGATATAAATAGTAGAAATTAAATGTAAAAAGATCAGATAATTATTCAGGTAAACTCATTTTTGTGAATTTTGATAATACTTCACCATTGGGTTCCTTTTGCAATTCCAAATACACTTTTCTTATCACATTTTACCCGGCATCTTATAGGTTTCGAGATAAAAATTATTAAAACTTGCATATAAATCCATTGATATTATATTTAGCTGGCATGTTTTATCCGTTTGGCTACCAGATGGCGTACTAATTTTCGATTTTTATAAGTTCGGTTTGGATTTATGAAAATAAAAAAATTAATTAAATCATTTTCCTATATCTAAACCGAACTTATAAAAACTGAAAATTAGTTAATAAATGAATATTTAGTGAATTAATCAACAAAACATTACTTAATGCCACATTTCGACGTTCATAACTAATCTGTTAAACTTAAAAAATCTTTATTTTAATAATTTTTATCTCGAAACCTATAAGATGCCGGGAAAAATTTCATAAGAAAAGTTTATTTGGAATTGCAAAAGGAACCCAATGATGAAGTATTATCAAAATCCACGAAAATGAGTTTACCTGAATAATTACTGAAATTAAATGTAATAAATTTAAGCAAAAAGAAATCTTTTTAAAAAATACACTTTACTTAAAATTGCACTAAAAAGTAAAAAATAAAATCACTTTGAAGTGTGTGCGCTCAAATTATAATAACACCAAATGGAAGCAAATGTTTTACGGTGTTAAATGTTTTACGGTCTTATTATAATTTGAGCGCACACACTTTAAAGTGATTTTATTTTTTACTTTTTAGTGCAATTTTAAGTAAAGTGTATTTTTTAAAAATATTTCTTTTTACTTAAATTTATTTTATACTTTTTAGTCGTATTCAGCGCCTCTAGAACTGCTATCGCCATCTATGATTGAAATAATGAACTATTCCATATTCGGCATATGAAAGTTTAATTAATTAATTACCATTAATAGATAAATAATTCAGTGGATTTTTCAATTGATTCGTGTATTATTAGCAGGAGCAAGCGCGTATGCAAAATTTCAAGTTGATTGAATGACGGGAAGTTGTTGAAATATCGATTATAAAATGCCGCGGACAACGTACAACCGGACAACCAGCGTACAACCGGACAGAGTGAGTTAAGTAAAAGTGTATAAAAAGAAATTTCAACAACAAATATGTATTTGTTAAATTAAATGATAATTTACCAAACAGTAAATAAATGCATGGTATATCAAGTCCTGAAGTTTGTTTCAATTTTTATAATTATAATAATTGTATATTCTTTGTCATTCTTTGAAAGCATAAGTTCCTATCTTCATGCCTAGAAACAATATTTTTATTAAAATTTTTTATAATTATATAATAATAAAGAATACCTTAAATAAACAAACGTTCGTTAAAACAGTATTCTTTGACAATTGTCAACTTCAATAGAATCCTTGTCTTTTCTCCTGAGGGGATAAAACGCAAGTCCCACGATGAAAGCTACTTTTATCCACCTTAGAAGAAAATTATAAAATCCAGACATTTCTTTTAAATTATATTTAATAATAGAATAATATTTAAAAATAATAATCTTATTTCGAAAATAATATGATTAATTATTAATAGATTAATGTAATTACAGTATCATAAGTTCCATTTGGATATTTTTTAGTATATAATGTAAAATAATAAACAATTTACAAATGGTTTAGACTATGGGGCCCAGGTGGACCCTTTAGGGGTCTATTGAGCCTTTAATAGGGTCTACAGAACATGAAGGTGAATAGCGAAATGTTCTCTTAGTTCTTTTCAATTACTATATATAAAAATTACTATATATAAAAAAAACAAAGAACTTTTTACAAAATAAAAACTAAATAAAAAAGTAAAATCAAACAATTATTAACGGATTCTGCTAGTCCCCATAGCAGTAGTATTTATTAAAGTTATCTGTTTATTACCCTTTTATATAATTAATATAATCGTCCATTAGTTTTTTTCGTTTTAAATTTACAATCGAAAGAAAAAAAACATTTTTGAGTTATTTTGTTTAAACCAATATTATGCAATAATTTTTATACAATTAAATATTTGATAATATTTATTAAGGTTTTAAGCGTCCCGGACAAAACAAAATTTGGCGCCCTTTCATAGAAATTATCTTTTAATTAATGAATGTAAAAAATGCTTTTATATTTATATCGGCGCCCCTCAAAATGTAGCGCCCCGGGCTTGCTCGCCACTTTATTGTACGCTGTAGCTATATTATCGTATGCGAAAATTTATTATTAATCAAAATTTGAGCATGATATCAAAAAAAATTATCAGCCTCAAAGGTCATATTAATATTTTTTTCAGTTAGGAATGCCTATTAGTCATTTATGAAATTATTTATTTATAAAATATTCTGAATTCTAAGTTTTGTTAAATAATATTAGCTCTACTATTAATAATGTAATAAAAATGTTTACTTTTGTTGTAAAATTGTTAAAAATATACTCTATGAAATGCTCACAGTTCCATTTTAATTTTCATTAATATACTTGTACTGCATCAAAAAAATAAGGGTCCATTAAATGAGAAGAAAGTTTTAAAGAGTCGACGTTGAAAAAAGGTTTGGGAACCACAGTTTAGAATATTCTAAGACACAAACATATTAAATATATATATATATATATATATATATTATATTATTAGATAGATAGATAGAATGAGAAATAAACCAAAATATCTTTCTCTGTAAACAAAGAGTAGACAATTTTAATTGCTATTTATATCAATAATTATTTATAATATTTATAAAATTACCTGCAAATACCAGGAAACGATAATTGAAGTTTATTCTTACTATCTCTTCATTTACTCTATAATATAATAATAGGAATAATAATGTAATTTAATATTATAATTTATAATGACTAAATTTTTTGACAAGTGCTATTTGTGATACTGATACTGATAATCCATCTAAAGATATTTACGTATATACGTAATTGAATATGTTATAATAGGCATACTTTTTTACATACATATGTGGTCAATCATAGATAATTACAATCATAGATAAAATCAAGATATTATTAATTTTTAACTTGGGAAATTATATTTCAAAAAAAGACGAAAAAAATAAGGAATAATTATTTTATTTTTAAAAAAATCTGGAGTGTCTCCACTCGACTATCTCGCAATTTGAATTGGATTAATTATTAACACATATATTATATTTAAATTAAATTTAATTAATTATAAATGATAAATTAAAATTAATAAATGATATTTATTAAACTAGGGCGGGTTTGGCTCTTTGTTGATGGCACCACGTCACGTGCTGGCGCGTGATTTGCAGTCACCGTATTAAAAAATTAATTCCGGTACTTTTAGAGATTCAATCAAGCTGAAATTCTATATATAGCAGTTTTATATAATTTTTAATCATGTGAAAAACTATCAAACATATATCTTTATTTTTACGGTGTGTTTAGAGGAAAAAAAATCACAACGTTGTAGGTAATGACCCTCTTCCGGTTGAGCTAGATTTCTCAAAAGTTGTTAGAAAACTACGAATTTTGAATAATGCCCGTTTACCAAATTTCATTATTCTAGCTCAAACATGTTTTTGCGTAATCTTGTCTACACACACACACACACACACACACAGAGAGAGAGAGACAGACAGTCATTTTTCTCAATCTTAGTGAAAATGACTCAGGGACCTTCATAACGTTTAAAATCTCGACATCGAAAATTTTCATGATCTCAATACTTTCTCTGGCGAGATACTAAATAACTAATATTAAATTAGCAATTTGTTTACGTCAAATAACTCTAAATTTATTAAAAAAATATTTTTTGATAAATATTTCTCTTCTTTTGAATGTCATAAGTTTAAAAATATGAATTTTAATAAAATTTATTTTATATTTATATATAATCTAAATGTATGTAGTTACAGTTACAGTTATATTGGTAAATTCTCAAACAACAAAAATATAGTTTGTTTTTTTTTGGATTGTAATGAAGATAATTTTTAACTTATAATTTTTAAATAATTTTCCAATATATATATTACTCAATTTTTATCTTCTTTATAGATCTTTATATTTATATACTATTAGACATCTCTCGATTAATGTCTATAAAAGAAGATATAAGATAATAGGTAATGAATTCAAGGTGAGAGGGAGTTCAGAAACATTTCAGAGAATCGTTTTTTTAGTTGAATGAAAACCAAACAACCTGACGGAAAGAATTAAGAGTTAGTGTAGACGCCTCCCTCCATTCACTCTTACTCTAATGTAGATCTATCCTCCATTGGGATCGGGAAAGGGCTCTGCCCCTTATATTTTTTTTACCTTATTAGATAATGGAAAATTCCTGTTTGCAAACTTTTAAACAAAAAAAAAAAGTTCAGTTCCCTATATTAAAATTTTTCCTTTTGATTTTTTTTTTGTTTTTTTGTTTTTACATTTCATGAAATACCCACTCTTTATCCATTTAAAAAGTTTTTTTTTGTATGATTTTTACTCCCTCTCTATAGAACATTCGTTTTCTTTGATATTAATATTTTCCTAATATTAACCCTTTTTTTTGGCTAATATATATTTTTAACTCGATATTTTTTCTTCTGTTTACAAGTTTTTTTTAAAATTATTTAAAAATACTTTAAGATGCACTATTTTAATATATATATATTTGTAATTTAAATATTTTATTATATATATAATCTAATGATTCGAATTAAAAGCGTGGATATTATAAAAATTGATATGAATAGGAATATTTATTATGAGACCCAACATTGACTCCTGGTCACTCAGACTAATAAAACCCAGAATCTTAAATTTATTAAAAAACTCTTTTGAAAATGGCGTCATAATGGGCGCCGAAACATCTTAAATTTTTCAATAAAACGTGAAAAAAAAAACACTGAAATTACTTCTCATAATAATAAAAGCTATATATGTATATATACATAAATATTAATACTCTATGAAGATTTAAAAAAATCTGGAGTGTCTCCACTCGACTATCTCGCAAATTTGAATTGGATTAATTAACATATATTATATTTAAATTAAATTTTATAAATTGTAAATTATAAATTATAATGAATAATTAATATTTATTAAAACAGCGCGTGTTTGGCTCTTTGTTGATAGCACCACATCACATGCTGGGGCGTGATTTGCAGTCGAGTAAAAAAATTAATTCCGGTAGTACATTGCACATATACTATAAAAAAATTTTCTAAAAAAAAATCTTATTTGACTTCTATGATTATTAAAATTATATGTATTTTTATTATTTAAAGAATTTAAACGTATTTCTATAACTCTTTCTCAATTATACTATTATATTTTTAATTTTTTTTCCCCGGAAAGAGGAATAAAATGAAAAATTCAATGTCAGTTGAATCTCCTTTGTACCACTTTTTCAATGGACGAAAATAGATATTTTATTTTGATAATGCTAACCTGTCCTTTTGCAGACTTAATTTGAATTTTGGATCAGTTTACAATATTTCCATTTACGTTCTACACTTTAAAGTGGAAATAAAAATAGTAATATATTATTTCGTGAATTATTCATCATTTCTATATAATATATACAGCAAATAAATAAGCCCCTCGCAAGATTTATATTTTGCACAAAATCCCCCCTTAACTAGTATTCTAGATCTCTGCCTGATACCGATTAAATCGTGTTTCATGTTTTATATACATTTGCGAAAAATACGTTCCATGGCAAAATAGCCAGCCCACTCTATAATGGCAATCTAATAAAGACATGGATATATTAGATTAACTCGTTCTTGTCTAAAACGTAATAAAATAAAAATGTCGAAATTGCACTTTTTTGTACAGTGTGTTTCAATAGCTGAGGAACAGTTTAAAAAATTTAATGGTGTTGAATGAGTTGCATTACAAAGTAACACAAACATTTGGTCGTCATATGAAAAAGACACCAAGCAGGCTAGCTAGATACTTGACTATAATCACCGTGGTCCCGAGTTGAAGTCAGGCAATAATTAGAATTGTAGATTTCAAAGGAATATTATGTTATTCAGCGATTCTATAAACATATTATTATTATTATTATTTGTGTACAGACCCTGAGAATCACACAAAGCTTTAAAGAGAATTTATTAATTATTGAATTTCTCTAGACCCGAACTCGAGTCTTCAGTGTGGTAGACTGTCGTGCTAACTACAAAACCAGTAAAGAGTCTTTTAAACATATTATAAATATATATATAATGTTAGTATGTGTTTTCCAGTATATTATGGAGTAAAAAATAATAAAAAGATTTTTTGTAGAGTCGAAAATTTAGTGAGGTTCTAATAAAAAAAAGACCTCTTTTTCTGTTTGTGGTCTCCCCTTTTAAAGTCTGTTTATATACCACGTATGTGATCAAACAAACTACAACAAAAATAATAATTACTATAGTGTTGAATTTTGATATATTTAACTTCTTATTTGTTTAAATGCTCATTTTGACCTTTATTTCTAATAAGACCTCAATTTGCTCTGTTGTTGACATCGGCTGTTGAGATAGCTGTTGTTAATAGGTCTGTAATAATTACTATTGTTCCTTTTCATTTGGATGTGACATGAAGATGATCCCAACCGGCTTGTAGCTGTAGTCTTGGAATTAGGTAAAATGGGGTGGGGAATAGGATTTAGAATCTGGATGGATGATTTGGGTTAGGACATGTACTCTCTCGGAAAAGAAAGAGAGAACATACATGAGCTCACGTAGGGCAGTGATCGCCAATCACTGAAGCAAATCCTCCCATCGGGATTGAGGGTAGGTATCTGCCCGTTACCCCAATTTAAGATATCTATTATTCTATATAAATCTAATAGAGAAATTTCCATCAAAATCTAATTTTGATATTTTCGTGTTGCTCATTTCATATTGTTTTTCAAAAATGACTCAAATTATTGTAATTAAATTTTATAAAACTTTTGTGGTTTATTTTTGTTTCGGCCTTAAAAATTTAATATTTTAAAAAAATGTTTGATCAAATTTTTAAAAAATGAAATAATAATTTTATAATTTTAAATGTCGCTAACGATATTTTTCACAATTTCAAAATATATAAAACTGTGAATAACAGTTATATTATTTTGTATACGTATAAATTTGTGAATATAATAAATATAAAGCTATTTCGGAATATTGTAAATATCTATAATAAGTTATCCACTTATAATTAGAAGAATGAAAAAATATTCCTAAGAAAACAAAAGATTTAATATTTAAATATTTAAAAGAATTAATTTAATTTTAAATAATAATTAATTTAATAAATGTTAAGCAGTATGAACGATATAATCAAACAAAAAAGGGCTTGGCTCACTTCCTCGTGGTTTCGGGTTTATTTGCATGGTCTGTCAAGGAAATTTATCTAACTGGTGAATATGTAATCGAGGACTATCCAACCTACTTGATCAAAATTAAGAAGATAATTAAAATGAAAAGTAGCGTCGTCTAATTAATCCGATGTCCTGATCAAATAACACCTCTCCCCCGCTTAGGTGAAAACTTACTTGAGAATTATTTCAAAATTATCATTTGGTAGCCATTCAATTACATTCAATTTTTTAAATGTTGAATAGAACAAAATTGTCATGAAATATGTAAATATAAATCAAGTTTTTATATAATTGAATATTTTATGCGTTACATTTAAAAAATTTGATCTATTTATAGTTTATTTTATATATCACAAACTCTTTCTTTCGATCACTTCCCCCTCCTCTTTCCATTAAATCTACTTACCTCTGGTATAATTTGTCGATCCATCCTTTAAATTTTCAAGTTAAAAATGACAGAAAGGGAGAAGGTTGCTGTGAATTCTAAAAGAAGTTAATTAATTATATTTTTATTATATAACCCATCATTTTTTTTTCTTCTCAAACTTATTTAACTAACTAAGTAGTTCTTTAAATTTTAAATAATTTTCAAAAAACATTTTTTTCGTGGGTTTTTTAAAAACAAGTTACCAATTACTAGTTCTTTTATTAAAGAGTTAATAATAATTATTAGTTCTTCAACTTTTAAAGAATTAATTATCAATTACTAGTTGTTCGACTTGCTAACATTTTGTTGCTAATTAATTCTTCTATTCATTTAATGGTATTAATTAAATTCAGAGAGTTACAAGTATTTAATAAAAAAAATAATAAATAAATAAATTATATATTCATTTACCATAAACTGTAAATTATTAGACGAAACATTTAAAACAAAATTAAGTTTTTGCGTGATTTAATTTTTAACAGTATTGATTTGTTACATAAATCATTCTTCTTGGAAATGTTTGTTTAATTAAAAATTAAATCAATAAATATACTACAAAACAGTGGCGTAGCGTGAATTTCTGTTACCCGGGGTGGAAGAAAAATTTGCCGTCCTCCATAGTGACGGAAAAAAATAAACGCCAGGGTAGCGCTTTTGTGGGTCACTCAACCGGTTGAGAAAACACATTTTCATTACCCGATAAAATCCCATCTCAACGTTTACTTCATCCCATCACTGTACATAAAAGGAAAACGAACCAAAAACCCTTAAAGCAACTTCTCAGGAAAAATAATTTTTTATTGTTTAAATAAGATTGTTTTATTGTTTAATGTACAAATTAAGATGGCACGAAAATATATATTATTTATTGCGAAATTTTGCCGCCCTCAAAAAGTGCCGCCCTCACTGCCCTACGTCACTGCTACAAGTTTGTTATGGGGTCGAACTGATCATTTCAAGATTAGAATACTACTAAATTTGGACAAAATATACTTTTATAGTATTACAACATAATTTAGTGTAAATAATCCATCCATAAAACATCTTATCAGTTTATTTTATATATATATATATTAACAATTCCACTAATAATCATAAGAAAACTTTCGTTTTTTTGTTGTTTTTTTATATTTTCAAAAATGAAGAAAAGAAAAAAAAAGAATTATCTAATAACGAAGTAAAGTTTGATGAATAATTCTAAAATAAAACATCAAAAAGTTTCATATCAACTCGTGACAATGTTTTTTTTTTTTAAAAAAAAAAAAGTTTGTCACATATCTTTTCAAAAAAATTTTTAACTGAAAATACAATTAAAACTTAGGTGGATATATAATGTATTATATTTATGTTATCATATTATTATTATAGCCGTGGAGGAAAAGTTAATTTAACTTTTAATTTTTATTTTTTAATGAGAGTGTATTTTATAACATGTTTGTAGGTGAGAGGCTTTTTTTATTGATGAGATACATGTGTAAAATTGATGTTAAACAATTATAAGGTCGAGGACATGATCGGAAATTGGTTAACTGTGTTGTTAATTTACCCTTACCAAATGATAAATTTTTAATTTCTATACTAGAAGATTAAAGTAATTGATTAATTAGCCACGTAATCAGTGAAAACTTCTGAATTAGGAATGTTGATGATGCATAGAAATTATGCAATTTCCCGTTATTTTTCATTCTTCACCATTTGTGGGTGATTTCATATTTGCATGGTGAATATATAGAGATCATGCAATTTCTCGTTATTTTTCTATCTTAACTATTTTTCTCTGATCTCATCGTTACATAGGGAAGGTATAGAGATCATGCAATTTCTCATTATTTTTTAAACTTATCTATTTATCTGTGATCTAATTAAGGCCGGTTCTAAGGTTTTGTACATCTCGGACAAAACAAAATTTGGCCTCATTTTATACAAGAATATACAAAGTTACTGCGAATTTAAAAAAAAAATACACAAAATTCAGCATTGGGGCACTCGCATGGCTTGTCAGACTCTTTACCCGGCGCTATATTTCGTCTTTGCAGAGAGATCATGCAATTTTTCCCGTTATTTTTCAATCTTCACCATTTGTGTGTGATTTCATTTTTGCATAATAAATATATAGAAATCATGCAATTTCTCGTTATTTTTATATCTTAACTATTTATCTCTGATCTAATCGTTGCATAGAGAATGTATAGAGATCATGCAATTTCTCATTATTTTTTCATTTGTACCTTATCTCATTGTTTTCCGACAATCAAACTAAGAATTGATAAAATAATTTTTTGTTATATTTAAATTTCTTTCTCTTACTCTTTAATTGGAGTATTTCTATTGAGAGATTAAGCAATAAATGCACCGCCCAGTTTCCGAACTCAGATAGTTTTTACCCATTAACCACATAATCATAATTTTGGAATACGTAGATCAAGATCATTCTTAAAAATATTATTCATTATTTATTTTAACATAATCATCAACGTGTGCACAATTTTTTTTTTAATATATTTTAATTAAATATTATTTTCAAAAAAAAATATTCCCACTCATTTAGTAATGATAGTATTTATCATTAATCTAAAGATATCTGATTCTTTTATTAAATCTTTTTTTTTTTTTTTGTTATCCTCATTTGGCAGATTATAATTTATTTTATAGACTAAATATTTAAAGCTTTACTTAAATCCCTTTCCCCATTTTTCTGGCGTGTTTATTATCCTTTAAATACACCTTAAACCGTTAATTAAAATTTATCACGAGAATTTCATTTCTCTATATCATTTCACTGAGCTTGAGAAATTGATTTTTCTATTCAGCTAAAATGTATATTAAATTTTTTTTTTATTATTCCTACAATTACAGAAGTTCTCATACACAAATGTGATTTTCTTTAAATATTATTTCAAATGCCTTAAACTCCATTACATTCAATTGTTCTGTTTTTGTTTTTCATTTATTAAATATATTAAAAATTGTCTTAATTTAAACTTAATTATTATATACATATTTTTTAATACATTTATATAAATTAATGTTAAAAAAAATAATTCAAATTTTATTTTAATATTTTTTTTACTATCTCGACAGAAAGATAGTAATATGATCACGAAAATTTTCGATGTCGAGATTTTGATGTTTTTATACGTTTTGAAGGTTCCTGAATCATTTTCACTAAGGTTGAGAAAAATGTCTGTGTGTGTGTGTATGCGTGTATGTATGTAGACAAGATTAGGCAAAAACGGTGAAATTTGGTATACGGGCATTATTCAAAATTCGTAGTTTTCTATCAATTTTGGAGAAATATAGCTCAACCGGAAGAGCCTCATTACCTACAACGTTTTAATTTTTTTTCCTCTAAACTGACCTTAAAAATAAAGATATATGTTTGATAGTTTTTCACATAATTAAAAATTGTATAAAACTGCTATATATAGAATTTCAGCTTGGTTGAATCGCTGAAAGTACCAGAATTAATTTTTTAACACTGCAAATCTCACGCGCCAACACGTGACGTGGTGCCATCAACAAAGAGCCAAATATAATAAATATTATTTATTAATTTTAATTTATAATTTATAATTAATTAAATTTAATTTAAATTATAATATATTATGTTATTTAATCCAATTCAAATTGCGAGATAGTCGAGTGGAGACACTCCAACTTATTTTTTTTATATATAATATATTGACTTGTCTGACAACATGTTTTATTAATATGTATATTGTCTAATTAACATTTAAAATATTAAATAAAATACTTAATAGAATATATGTTTATCGTTGTCACGTTAAATTTCCTGTCTCTCCCACCCTTCTCATGCTCACCCTCGCCTTCGTCCTTCTCTCTTTTTTCATCATCACCCCCCCCCCCCACCCTTGGTGAACGTTTTGTTTCGGTTCTAGCTGTATTTAGCAAAAAGCCAGATGCACTCTCCATTCATCAACCAATCCATTTCAGATATTAAATATAATGAAATTCATATCCAAATTTGATGTGCGATCAATCAATTTGTATTCGTTATGCGAGTGGAGGTGTTTTTTATTTTTATTTTTGTATTAATATTTTTTTTCCTCTAATAATATTACTTTTTAATATTATAGTGCAATGGATTATTTATATATAAAAAAAAAAATTGAAATTATAATGTAAAAATAGATTTCATGTAAAGCCCTTCCCAATGGCAATAACAAATGATCTGCCCCTAGCGGATTGTCTTATTTTAGCTTTTATGGTATACAACACTTACCTCAGGCTACTGAATATAAATATAAATATAAATATTTATATGAATATAAACTGAAAAACAAATGAATTGGGAGGAGAGAGGGGATTTTTTTGTGGTTGTATTATGCTTTTTAATATTTCGATTTATAGTAATTAATGTTCCCAGAAAGAAGGTCAGAGCCAATGAAAAAAATCGATCTAAAAATTTCACCCTTTTTAAATTGAAATCGTAACGTATTATATAATAATAGCTCAAAATTATATATATATATATATATATTTCATTTTAGCAGGGAAACTGATACTACCGGACGATTTGTTACAGACAGTGTCAGAAATACTTCTAGGATTAAATAAGTTGACCTGTGGTCAGGTCCGAACCGACCGACGGTTTGAAGTAAATTAATTTCCAGCTACAGAAACAATTTCAAATAATTATAATATATCTATTAATGTAATAAAAAACAGATAGGCATACATAAATAATAAATATAAACATTTTTAATTTTATTTTATTTATAATATATATGCAAGACCAGGCTGTGACGTCATGAACGTCATATAATTTTAAATCAAGAAAAAACTAATAAATATGATTTTCCCGATGATAAAACCAATACAAAGTGTATGATTCGTAGTGATATATAAAAAAATCTCCTCATGTGAAATTTGGTGTGAAAATAACCCTTCCCTTCCTATCGTCAATCGCTAATACTACCACTTTCGGTTTCCGGATTTGCACCAAAAGTTGATCAATTCATCCCACAGATGCATTAAGTAAATATACCAAATTTCATCAAAATCCGTTGAGCCGTTCAGGCTGTACACATCTATACGGACGGACGGACAGACGGACGGACGGACGGACAGACATCATGCTAAAAATACTTTTTTCTGTTAAGAAAATGCATGATTCGTGGAGATATGTAAAAATCTCCACATGTGAAATTTGGTGTGAAAACAATACCTCCCTTACTATCGTCGGTCGGTAAAAAAGTAAGTCAAATAGTACTCACTCATTCAACTCCAAATAGCAACAAGACTTTTGGTCATACAAACTATGACTCAGAATCCCAATAATTTCCTCCTAAAAAATAATCTTGTAAATGGTGCCAAGATGGACGCCAAAACGTCGAGATATAAACATGTTTTATTCTCATAAATTAAAACCATAAATCCCAAAATTCTTTGGAAAAATTGAGCCAAATATCAATTAAAAATCATTTAACTTTATATTAATGTTTGAACTTAAATTTAGTTTTAAGTAATAAATAAAGGATTGTAAAGAATATTTTACTTTATTCTGATACTGATATAATTTTCAAATATGTTGAAATACGCATAAATAAGCACGTTACACTTCTTCAAATTTCACTATAATTAATAAGGTGAATGAGAATATACATAGTAAAATTTTAACATGCAATATACTTAGGCCAATATACTTAATACAATCAAATTTTATTATTATTATTATTATATTATGTTTATATTATAGTATATTACAATCAGAGTCATACTAACCCTATGGGCTGTTTGGGCTAAAGTCCAGGGGCGCCATATCTTAAGGGTCGCCACGAATATAAAGATGTGTTTTTAAATATGCTTAAACTAAAAATGAAATGTAGGTTAACGGGAAATTTATTTAACAAAATAATTTGATTTATAACTGCAATTAAATATTAAAAAATCATATTTAATAATTTGAATACCTAGACCTAGGGCAGAGGTGGCAACCTTTTGAGACGGAAGAGCCAATAGTTAAATTTACATAAATTCCATGTTTTTAAAGAGCCACTAAAACATTTTTGTTTCACTATAGTATTTAAATAGAATTTGGGTAGATGATATAGATTTTATTTTTGATTTAAAATAACTAAATCATGTTTGCAAGTATTTTTTTTTTTGCAATATAATATTTTGAGTTTTCAAAATAAAATAATATAATTATTAATATTTACGCATGGAACTTGAGAGCTACTTCATGATATAGAAAGGGCCACATGCGGCTCGCGAGCCGCAGGTTACCGACCACCCACTACTTTATGGCGCTAATTGGTTTATAGCTTAGGGCGCCAAAATTGATAAGAGTGGCCTTGTTTACAATTCTATTTAACATATATATAAAGGATAACGTATGTTTTTTTAAATTCATTATTTATCTATTTGTTTAATTATATTATAATTAGCAAAAATCGTCAGTGTATAATTATATACTTATCTCTATATAGGTATGTATTGATAAAAAAAATGTTAATAGAATTTTTATGAAATTCACGTATTGGTAAGTTTACGAGGTAAAGAATCGATTTGTGCAGGTATTATTGAAAAGAAAAATAATTTTAATTGTTTTTTCCTTAATTAAAGGAATTAATACCATGTATCAATAAATGTCCCAATCAAAACATTAGAAAGATTCAAGGTGGATTTGGAAAACAGTATACATACTTATATGAATATTATTAATTGTAATATTTTTATTATTTAATTTTTACAAAGAATTCTCTTTGATAATTATTTTTTTCCATAAAAAATTATTCATGAAGTTAGCAACATAATAATATATATATATGAATAATATTATAATTGAAGAAACGTTAAATATTAATTGTTTTAATTAATTAATATAAAATTTATCTTATCTTATTATAATAGCAAAATATGCTTTTGTGAATTTTGAAAATTATCAAAATAATGTAATTCTTTAATTTTATAAAAAAATAATTTATAATACATGTTAAAATTAATATTAAAATTTTTATATTCATTGCTGAAAATATATATTCAGTTCTCATTCTAAATACTTTGGTGCATTCAACTTTGATTTTTGAAAGTATAAATTATAATATAAAAAAAAAAAGTGAATTTCGATTGAAGGTTTTTTTCGATCTAAATCTTTCCCCCAAGTGACGGATTCATTTTCATCAAAAGTGAAATAAAAAAAAACCTGACCGTTGGAAAGAAAACCACGTCCACCACTTCAGAACGTTTTCACGTCCCCTTTAGACAGTTGAACAAATTGTCGTTACAAGTTTCCGGTTTTGACGATTAATCAATGGAACAATTACATGGGCAGCCAAGTCGCCTATAAGTCACACCCAAGCCCAGTTCTACTTCGAAATCCGTTGGAAGTTCACCTAACAGTAATTAAAAGCCGAGGTCCAATCGTTTAATAAAGATTAGTTGCGGTGAAATTGACTTTCAAAAGTTTTTACCCCTACCCACTTATTCACATTCACATTTCCCTTATAATCAATCAATCAATCAATCAATCAAGCTAATCAATGAATTGATAATACAAATTCAGCAAAAATTAAAATATACCATAATATAATATTTGGTTCTGTGCCACTGATGATGTTTTATTTCTTGTTTTTGTAATTATAATTTGTTTTATTTTTAGTCTCGACACTTTATTTGGCTTTTAATTAACCATTAATAAAAATAAACCGTAGTTATTTTAATCTTTCACTCGAATGGGTTGTGGTTCGTTTATTAACATTTTCGCCCACTGGATATCAATCATCCCTCCCCACTTATCCTAATCTACTGCCGTTTAAATTTCCCTTAACCAATCATTTCCCCATCTTGATTTAAAAATTAATCTTTATCCATTAGAAAAGATAAGGATTGATCCATTTGTTTTGACCCCAACTCAAAACAACTACAATCCTTCATCGATTCTTATTCCACACCATCATGTTCTTAATTTCTTTATAATTCGAATTTTGACATACATTTCTTCAATATCTAATTTTCTCTATCAATCAATCTAATTTTTTTTTGTTATTCGTGGGTTTATTAATATTTATTGTTAAAAAATTGCTACACAATTTCAGAATTGATTTTGTTTTTTTGTTTTTTTTTTTTGTTTTTTGACAACCATTTTTACTTCAGAATAAACAAACAATCTGTTATGCTCAGCAAATGTTTGAATAAAATATAGAAAGAATTTTCATTAATTATAAACGTTTGAAATACAAAAGCCATTTAAATATGATTTTATTAAATTATAATACTCACAAAAGAATACTTTTCATTTTTATAATATTTATCTATAATTTTTACTACTAGATGGTGTTGATGTGTGGTAAAACACTGTATATTATTATTATTATTATTATTTACGCATAGACCCTGAGAATCACGCAGAGTTTTAAAGATAAATTATTAAATATTGAATTTCCCTAGCCCCGAAATCGAGTCTTCATTGTGGTAGACTGTCGTGCTAACCACTAAACTACTGAAAAGTCTCAAAACACTTTATAATTATTTTGAAAAATTTGTAAAAAGTATAGTGAGAATGTCCTTAGTGAAAAAGAGTATCAGAAAGTCGTTTCCTCGATTCCATTCCGGAAATTTTAATGTTGAATATGCACCTTGCTCTGATTAGCCAATAAATCAGCAAATTAATAAAGTTTTGAGACTCTTTATTTGATCTACTATGATTTATAACTATCTACTATGATTTATAACTATCTACTATGATTATATAAATCATAGTAGATCAATAGTAGTAGTAGATTATATATCGTAGGAAAAGGCATATATTTATTTTTTTATAAATTATAATTTTCTTCTTTATATGTGTCACTCAGAAGCCAAAGCGATTAACTCTACATTTAAACAAATTGAGAAAATAAAGCCCAAAGTTCACATCTTGTATAAAATTCAGGGTTATTGATTACATAAAAATGTATATTGCATTGCAATATTAAGATTAAGTTTATTAATCACTTCATATATTGCAAATTACCTTACATTGCATTACATTACTAGCAAAATTTTAAAAATTGGAGTTAATCGGTTTGGCATATGACAAGTTAATTTTCAAAGTCAACGATAAATCTCAAAGATCAAAAATAATTCTATTATTCAACTGTCAAAATTTAACTAGTATTTGAAAAATAAATAAAATAAAATTGTTCTATTGAGATGGTGTGGAATTCTCGATCTGAGGATAGTTCAGTAAATAAAATGATTACAACTTTGATTAGTTAAAAAAATTCCTCTTTAAAGGTTGAATGAAATTATTCTTTGTGATTCTATTAGTGGCATGGGAAATGAGAGAGAGAAAGGGAGGAGGGAGGGCTTTTGTATTTGTTATCCTGTGCGGATCAAAAAACAAGGATTTATTCAATCATCGTATTAACAAACCCCTCCGGCTTCTTTCAATGAACGAATGGACTTTGATCAAAGAAAAAGTCCATCATTCGAAATCGGCCCTACGTGATTTTCTGTACGAAATAACGAAACATCCATTATGATAAGGGAAGGGGTAAGGCGAGAAGGAGAAAAGGAGTGAAAAAAGGGATTTGAAGTGCTTGCTTACAAATCAGTTCATTTTCAATTCGTTTCAAGAATTAAAAGAAAACATAAATCAATAAAATATTTAATAGCGATTTAAATTTTATAAAAATAAACTAATTATGTTATGTTGATTTTGTAAATTTATTTATGTTTATAGAATACGAAATTTAATATATTATAATTAATACCAATCACACATTGAGATATAAAACGTGATAGAACGTGTATTTGGCTTTTTAATTGCTTTTTATCTAGTGCTGCTAAAAATCATATTCAGAATACAATTGTCTATCATTCACTGAAGAAAACTTTTTTACTTCTAGCTTATATTCGTATATATATAAATCGGTTGCTGTTTAAACGAGGTAGAGGTGTTTTATGATCAGGGCAACGGATCCTCTCAAGCTTTACGTTGATTTTTGTGATCAAAGGCCGCTACTTATTATTTCAAATTGTTTCCCAATTTGGGTGGATCTCTTTTTCATATTCCTCAAGAAGAGTAAAAAAAATTCCTTTCAAGGAACAGAGTTCACAAGCTTAATAGACCGATGTCTTGCTCCACAGTGAATATATATATTAATTAATATAATATATTATAAAATAAAATAATATCTTATCTTATTATGCTAGCTAAAATTGTATATATCTATATATCTATCTATAACCATTGGTTCTCAAAAACCGCTCTAACGATTTTTTTCAAATTCACACTAGATATAGTATTTATAAAGAAAAATTGAGTTTTATTGATCACATCTCTTGAAACTTACAGCTTCATTATTAATTTCTTAATTGAAAATTATATATGGGTGACGTAAATGGCATCCATTTTGAAATTTTACTCCCGCCTTTTTTTAATTTTGTATTAATATTTTTTTTATATTTAAAATATTTTAAAATTTATTATTTAATTTCGAAATAAAATTAAAAATATTTATTTTTAATAAAATATATATATATATTTATTAATCCCGCTTTTTTTTTAAATGATATTGTATTAACATTTTTTTATATTTAAAATATTTTAAAATTCATTATTTAATTTCGAAATTTTATATTTAAAATATTTTAAAATTTATTATTTAATTTCGAAATAAAATTAAAAATATTTATTTTTAATAAAATATATATATATATTTATTAATCCCGCTTTTTTTTTAAATGATATTGTATTAACATTTTTTTATATTTAAAATATTTTAAAATTCATTATTTAATTTCGAAATAAAATTAAAAATATTTATTTTTAATAAAATATATATATATTTATTAATCTCTCTCAAAAAAAAACAACAAAACAAATAAATGTCTTTGAAAGATGGTAAAAATATCTTTGTAATTATCAAAATATCATAGACCAGCGGTAAGAACAATTGTTTTTACTCCCCGAGTTCGAAGGATCGAAACTCGCCGCGTGCATTTGTTTTTTATCTATTTTCGTGATTTATTTATTCATTGTTCTTTTATTAATTAAGTTTTAGATAGTTTTATAATTTTTAATATTTTTTCAATAAAATATTATTTAATACATTTAATAATTGTAATAAATAATTAAAGAATTGTATATCAATATTTTTTAAAGGGTAGAGCGAGCTCGGTGTCCCAGGTATTAATATTACCAGCCAAATCCAATAATAATGAATCATTTTTTTTAACTTAAGTACCGAGCCGAGGCTCGGGGTCCCGGTATACACATTTATGTATTATTGAGGACCCCAAGTTCCATGCAATGATGCAACATTTAATAATTGTAATAAATAATTAAAGAATTGTATATCAGCTCGGTGTCCCAAGTATTAATATTACCAGCCAAACCGAATATAATAATGAATTATTTTTTTTTAACTTAATTACCTAGCCGAGGCTCGGGGTCCCGGTGTGATCTTAATATATTGTCAGAATTAAATAAATAATGTAGAGAGAAAAATTATTTAAAAATAGATATTTATTTAAATGAAATAAAATTATTTAATTTACAGAATGAAAATGTCTATAATAATGTCTAAATATTTTTTCGAGCGACAGCTCCGTATCCCAGGTATTAATATTATCAGCCAAACCCAATAATAATGAATCATTTTTTTTAACTTAAGTACCGAGCCGAGGCTCGGGATCCCGGTACTTATATATTATAATATATATATATTAATATAACATATTGACTAATAAAAAGTGCTGAATGTGTTTTAATTTCAAAACTCATTACCTTTAAACCGTAAAACGAATTTAAATAACATTTCATGTTTAATTTTTTTTTTAAATGTATATTTTAATAGTTTGTTAAATATTGGAATATATAATGATGTTGTTCTAATATATATAGAAGATATCTAACATTTGAAAAAAAAATTATTTGAATGCCTTTTGTAAATTTGTATTAATTTGTTTTTTATACTAACTAACAACGAAATGGGATTTCGCTACTTAGTTATTTTTTTAAAATTAGATATAATTAGTTACAGTTATTTTTTTTTAAATAAAAAAAATAAATTACATATATATAATATAGTCTTAAATAAAAATAATAATAATATTATTATTAAATAACAATTTTATATTAATATATATATATCTATTATAATACACTTGTAAAAGTAGGTTACTCCTTTTTTGAAATTAAAAATTTATAAAATAAAACAATTTTAGAAAGAATTGAATTATTAAATGTGAAAATATTAAAAATATTATCCCTCCCCTTCTTCTCTACTCCATGGATTTCATTATCACTCAATTAGAAATTTAAATGCTCGTTCAGGTATCGATTCATTTTTAATTTAATCAGTAACTGCATAAACGCTTAAAAAAAAATAGAATTTTCTTCCCCTCCATCATCACCATTCTCCCTCCATTTACCATTTAACTATTCTAATTAATTCTCTTTTTAATGTTTTTCAAAACGTTCCCCGTCTTGTCCTATGATATCTTGATTTATCTACCTAATAAAGATATTAATTAATGAAGGGATTTTAATACAGGTAATTAGATAAAAGGCTCTTTTATTAAAACACTTCATTCAATTGATTAATGAATTTTTATTTAAAAAATGATATCCCTCTTCTCTCTATCTAACAAAAAAAAAAAAAAAAAAAAACAATTAATGTGTTAACATGGGTGTAATTAAGTCTTCAAATGAGACTGATGGTGGCATCGATTGTATGGAATGGGGAGGCACCCTCGGTTCGATACCTTTTCCTCATTAATTCTATTCTCTTGTTCAATAAAAGGAATTATTTTCAAGAACGTATTTCTCCCCGACATTTCTCATTCCTTCCTTAATGAATGGCTTAACAATGAAAACATGCCGGGAGATTTGTTATCATTGCACGTTTACACGTTTAAAATTTCCCTCAGCGTTTTTTTTTTAGCATTTTATTTTTTTATAAAACACCTGAAACAGATTTTTCCTTTCATTTACTTATGAAATGAAAATTTGTTTGTTTTTTTTGGTTAGAAGAAGTTTGAATTCAATAATTAATAAGTTTCCTAAATATCTCAAAACTATTATTTATTTGCAACTATGTTTTGTCCTATATCTTATCTTATTATGCTAGCTAAAATTGTATATATCTATATATATTTCTATATATATTTCTATATTGGTTCTCAAAAACCGCTCTAACGATTTTTTTCAAATTCACACTAGATATAGTATTTATAAAGAAAAATTAAGTTTTATTGATCATATCTCTTGAAACATACAGCTTCATTATTTATTTCTTAATTAAAAATTATATATGGGTGACGTCAATGGCATCCATTTTGAAATTTTACTCCCGCCTTTTTTTAAAGGATATTGTATTAATATTTTTTTATATTTAAAATATTTTAAAATTTATTATTTAATTTCGGAATAAAATTAAAAATATTTATTTTTAATAAAATATATATATATTTATTAATCTCTCTCAAAAAAAAACAACAAAATAAAATACGGTTGGTTGACTCCCGCTTTTTTTAAATGATATTGTATTAACATTTTTTTATATTTAAAATATTTTAAAATTCATTATTTAATTTCGAAATAAAATTAAAAATATTTATTTTTAATAAAATATATATATATTTATTAATCTCTCTCAAAAAAAAAACAACAAAACAAATAAATGTCTTTGAAAGATGGTAAAAATATGCTTGTTATTATCAAAATATCTTAGACCAGTGGTAAGAACAATTGTTTTTACTCCCCGAGTTCGAAGGATCGAAACTCGCCGCGTGCATTTTTTTTTATCTATTTTCGTGATTTATTTATTCATTGTTCTTTTATTAATTAAGTTTTAGATAGTTTTATAATTTTTAATATTTTTTCAATAAAATATTATTTAATACATTTAATAATTGTAATAAATAATTAAAGAATTGTATATCAATATTTTTTAAAGGGTAGAGCGAGAGCTCGGTGTCCAGGTATTAATATTACCAGCCAAATCCAATAATAATGAATCATTTTTTTTAACTTAAGTACCGAGCCGAGGCTCGGGGTCCCGGTACTAATATATAAGATGGGCAAAAAAGTTTCAAATTAGTTCAGAAAACCAGGTCTTAATAGAGATCTAAAAAACCAGTAATCCCTTAAATGAAAACCACAGTTCTGAGCCGGATTCGTCCCAAGTTTTTTGATATAAATATTTGTTTTTGAACTGCTTTGCAAATTTAAGTTATTTTAAAGTTATACTTAATGTTTTTATATAGAGAAATAATTTTTGTATTTATAAAATGATGTTTTTCATTTATGTTAAAAAAAAATGTACTTTAGTTAGTGTTGATAAAAATTTTTTTAAAGTAAGTAAAATTGCCTTCTATAATCATAACCTAATTACGCCCGTCAAGAAGGGTTTATTTTCTTGTTCTACTCCATAGGCGGTGAGGGAAGTCGTTTACTCAAATGGGACAAACGTTTTTACTTGTTGTATTTAATACCAACATGAATGTTTTATATTAATCTTTACTTAAGATTTCTCATGTTTGGTTTATTTATTAATTAAATTCATTATTCCATTTACCATAGATTTAATATAATAATTTATTACCAATACTTTATATATATAGATAGTTTTTATTTCAATGTTTTTTTCATCTAAAGTAATGTTAATTATCACTGAAATGGTAATTATATAAAAAAGTTACTTCAACATGGATTTGAATAAAACAATACCAATGCATTCTCTAATAAACTTTTCTTATGAAATTTTTGCGGGACGCTCCTAGTTTACGAGATAAAAACTATTAAAATTTGCATATACATCTGTGGAGTAGGTTAAATTTAAATTATTTTGTAAAAAAATTAAATATTTGTTTAATAAAAATTAAATTAAATATTATAGGAAATAAAAAAAATAATGTTTAAATATAAAAAAATTAAAAAAATTCTATAAATATAAAAAATATTATTTTATAAATATAAAAAAATAAAAAAGATCCTATAAATATAAAAAAATAATAAAAATTTATAAATACAAAAAATATTATTTTAAACAGAATTAAATATTATTTTAAATGGGATTAAATATTATTTAAATAAAAATAAAATATTTTTTATAGCTAAAATTATTTATTTCAATAACAATTACTTGTAATTTTTATTTCTGTTTTTTTCATCGAAAATTAATAGTCACTAAAATTATTTTTTTAATATTATTTGTAGTGATATTATTCCTTAAATTGAATTATAAAATACTTAGATATATAAAATTAATTAAAATAACGAAAACAATTCTTTTTTAGGTCCTTTATATTCTTGTGTATATTGGCATACGAATTTTATAAGTGAGGAATTTGTATCGAAACATTTAAAAAAAATGTTTTCATAAGAAAATATTTTCAATTTTCAAAAATGATGTAAAACTCAAAAAGAGAAATATTTAGACGAAAAATTTGAAGATCAAACTGATTCAATCCATACAGAAGATATTAATTTTCAATGTAATTATTATAAAAAAAAATTTAAGCAGAAATCAAATTTAGATAAACATTTATTAATTCATTCAGGAGAAAAACCTTTTGAATGTAATTATTATGAAAAGAAATTTAATCGGAAATCAACTTTAAATACACATTTATTAATACATAATGTTTAAAATATAAATATAAAATTTTTTTATAAAATAACGTCTTTCCAATGGACTAAAAAGAATAAAATAATTTTTCTATAAGCCTGTCAAAGTTTATGAATGAATTGCTTCATATTCAACGAAAAACGTTGGGCGCATTTAGTTTAATTTATTTATATGAACAATCAAGTCAAATTTTTGTAATAATAAAAATTTTATTAAACACATAAACTGAGAATTTTTTTTACCATGCAATAAAATTGATAGTTTAAGAGACAAGAAATTAATCTTTTATTATATATTTTATACTTATATCAAAGTATGTATCAAAATTTAAAAGAATTTTTATTAAATTTCTAACTTATCAATCAAATCCAAAATGTTTGATAATATTAGAAGAAATAGTTATTAATTAAGTGTTTTGGTGTGTTATGTATCTTAGTATATATATATATATATATATTATATATATTATATTATATATTATTATTATTATATTATATATATATATATATATATATATATATATATATGTGAATTATAGCTCTATAAAGGAAGTTAATTGCATAGAACTAAATGCACGTTGTAGGTAATGACCCTCTTCCGGCTGAGCTACATTTCTGAAAAGTTGATAGAAAACCACGTATTTTCTCAACCTTAGTGAAAATGACTCAAGGACCTTCAAAACGTATAAAAACATCAAAATTTCAACATCGAATATTTTCGTGACCGCAATACTATCTCTGGCGACAGTGGCCAACCAGGATTTGATCCTGGGGGGGGGGGGGGGGTTTGACTAGCCGCTCCGCCTTCCTATGGCGGGTTCCCCCCCCCCCCCCGGGCTCTCTCAAAGACAAATTTTCATTAAGATTTTTTTTTTATATTAAATATTTAAAAAAGTTTTGTAAATGAAACACTGATTTTACAAAATCTGGCAAAAAAATTTCATTTTGTATTTTATTTACTCGTATTCACAGTTTTAGAAAGAAAATATTTTTTTCCAACTATAAGTAAATCATTTTAGCTTGTCGGATGGTCGGAAAATTTTGAACATTTTTGCTCCGAGATTTTTCGAGATTTCCACTTTTCAGACGCGCGCGCGCGGTTCTGAATCTAAAACTGCAAAAAAAAACTTTTTGAACCGGCCGGCCGGCCGTTCGTTACCGAGATTACGTCTAAACAAAAGGAGATATTGTCTTGAAATTTGATATTTAGATGTTTTTTTTTGGGTATGAATGGCGGGGATTGGATTGTTTTTGGACAAGATCGGACCATAAGTAAAAAGGTAGTTTAAAGAAGAGTCAAAGCACATTTTATTGATTTTATCAATAAATACCGATTTTTATGAGATTTATACTATCGTATTAAATTTATAGGGAATCAAATTTACTAAAAGTTTCATTATATTCATTTTTATAAAGGAGTTATCTATATCGATATATTTAATACGACAGTGTCCGTCCGTTCGCAAAAAAAACTCCAGAGCCTAAAATACAAGGAGTAAGGTAACCAAATTTTTCTGAGGTGAAGGGTACCTCAAATGATGAAAAATAAAAAAGAAATTAGAATCTTAGGTAACTCCTGAGCTGAGCTGCGGGTGTTCCATTTTGTGTTTGTATGTATGTAATTTGTTTACTTTTTTGCTGTCATAGAAACAGATATATATATACAGTAAGACCCCGCTTAACGCTGTCTCGGTTAGCGCTGTTTCGGTTTAGCGCTCTTTTATTTGAACCCGGGATTCCCTGAAATCGTTCGCAGTGCTAGGTTTTCCAAACAGTGTAGTTGTGTTTTTTGTTTGGTACGGTGCTGTGCGAACGCAATTTTATTATTTGAAACATTTGGTGACATTATTGTAAGTATAAATTTATATAATATGTATAACGATTAATACAGTGACAAATATTATGATCTTTAGTTTTTAACATGGGTGATAACGAAAAAAAGAAAAGAAAGCAACCAGAAAAAGCATTTCACTGGAAACTAAAATGCAAGTGATTAGAAGATTAGATTCTGGTGAACATCAATCTCAAATTAGTGCTACATTGAATTTGGCAACTTCAACAATAAGAACAATTCTTAAGAAAAGATACTCTCATCGGCAACTGCAACATTTGGCCAGATTTAAGTAAGAGTGAAGACATTGGACACTCCGTCGATATGAATAAAATTTTGAAAGAAATAGTGGAATTAGCGAAACAAACCGGTTTAGATGAGGTAAATGTGGAAGACGTCGAAGAAATAGTTCAAGTTTTTCTAATGATGAGCTCAAGGAATTAACAGAGCAAGAAGAAAACAATAATATTAATAGTAATGATTCCGAAGAAGAGCAAAAAGAACTTTCGATGGCGTTTGTAAAAAGCAGTTTGACCACTATAACTGAAATTATGGACCAATTTGTTGAAATTGATCCAAATTTTAACACTAGTTCAAAAGCAAGACGAGGTGTTATAGATGCTTTATCCACTTATCAACAACTTCTAACAGAACGCACAAGGAAAACGCAAACTACATTAGATGCCTTCTTGATAAAAAGGCAGAAAATTAGAAACACAGAATATACTAAATGATTTGTCTAACTTAGAATTTTATTTATATTTTCGTTTATATTGTTTTTATTTTTGTAAGAAATAAATGTTTGGTTTTATTTTTATTAAAAAAAAATAGAATTATTAAATTTTTAACACCTAACCAATTTTCTATCCATCTTCCCCTAACCCCATTATTTACATGTTAAAATAGCCTCGTTTAGCGCTGTTTCGCATTACGCTCTCTTTTGATGGAACGTATCCCCCGCGTTAAACGGGGTATTACTGTATATATATAATTAGAACCTCTCTCTCTCCCTCTACTTAAAATTTTAAAAAATGGAGTGTTCTAGCTAGGTAAATGAATTGGACTGGAAGAGGAGACATGTGATTAGAGAAATTGGGGAAAAATCAACCGAAATGTAATTAAACAAAAAATTTCAAGAATTATGCTACGGATACGACTTACATACAATTAACATACAAAATGTAGAATTTGAAAAAAGTATAAATATTTAAATACTTAAGATCTCTAATCACGAAGGATAATAATATTCGAGAAGAATTAAAATCGACGTTGTAATTGAGTAACGCCTGTTATTATGCAGTAAAGGGGCTTATCTCATCAAAGAGGATCAACATTAAAATATATAAAACAATTATTTTTCATGTTGATCGATGACTAGGGTGACCATATTTCGAAAACACCAAACCGGGACAAACGGTATACTTTTTTTTTTTAGAACTAAATTGAAAAAATTTTGAAAAAAAAAATAACGAAATGTCCTAAATATTGAAAAAACGGGACATTAGGCTCTTCCGAAGACATTTTTGGGACAGAGCACCTAAAGACGGGACGTTTGGTCACCCTATCGATGACTCTGGGAGATGAGAGTAGATTTAGACTATTTGTGAGATTAATATTGTTAAAATAGTCCAAAGGAAGATGAGGTCACAGGGGGATGGCGGAGATGGCATAACTAGAAATGATGTCCAGATATTGTTAAGGTTATAAAATCGAGAAGGCTGGGATGGGAATGCGACGTGGTTGGAATTGGAGAAACTAGAAATTGAGAGAAACCGATTGGGAAACATCCGGTGGAAGACCAAGGACCAAGGTGGGTGGACAATGAAGGAAGGGACATGGGAGAGATGGGACAGGGTAGGATTTGGTCGTAGCTCAGGATAGGGACGCTTAGAGAAATGTGGATGCTGCGGCTAAGAACTTTCGAAAACTGTAGAGACACAGAGTTAGATAAGTAGAACATATACAATAATAATCCTAATAATAATAACCCTAAGAAAAAATCCCTAAAAGAATAAATCCCTAAATAAAAAATTTCCCTAATTTTTTTTACTTATTTAATAATGAATAGCCGAAGAGACTTGAATGAGGTAGTTATACATCAGGCTTGGTGTCATCACATCTGTTCCATCTGGTTTTTTAGCGTCCCATTTTTCATTGTTTGCCTTCATTATGGTCAGAAGCTCATCATGCGAGTCGCTGAATCGTTTCCTTGGTGGATCAGGCTTCTTACCACGAACATCACAACAGATTTCCAAAGAGATAAGGTTATGCTCAATATGGATTTACTTAATCAGGTCCCTTACTGATGTCTTGTAACCTCCTAATTGTTGTAACCTTCCAATGCATTGTTTGTTCGAGGCAAACCCATCAAAGTGGCATCGTAGATGTTCCAATGTTCCAATGTCGAATTCGGGGTCATAAAAGCCAGCCAAAAATTGTTCACCTAGCCAAGTGCGCTCGAAGTAAGAAAAAAGATCACGAAGTTTTACCCTGCTGGTCGTCCAGCTAATGCTTGGTTTTGATGGTGGTACCAAAACCAAAGCTGCAAGAGTTCGTAAATGAGTGGAGTTGTCATGATTATCTATATCATTATAGAGATTCAAAACTTCTGGCATTGATTTGATGTTTCTATAAATGCATTGAGCAAAATGAAAAAGACAACCTCTGATGATAGTAAATTTCACAAATTGCGTTATATATTCCCTGGTTAAATATACGCTGCAAATGATCTATTTTGTATTTGGAATCATTAAGCTATTAAAACGTATGCTAATAAACGGAATTTGAGTAAATTCCCTTTATTTTACATACGAATTTGACACCCCTATTTTTTTTGGTAAAATCACGTGTGGGGGCCCTATTTATGTATTTTTTGACCTATTTTTCCCTACTTTCGGTCCAGGCCCGATTACCTCCTTGGGAGGTCGTGTCTCAGGCAACTGGGTGTCATGCTCACCTTGTGATTTAATTTTCTGAGTCACAATTAAAATTAATACAAAAATGAAAAAAATTGTTTTTAGTGATTTTTTCCTTTAGGGATTTTTTCAGTCAGCGATATTTTTATTTAGGGATTTTCGCTTTTGGGGGTTTTCGGTTTTAGGGATTTTTGACTTTTATGGATATTTTCCTTTAAGGATTTTTACCCGTTTCCATTTTGAAAAAATTAGTCTTCGCTTCATAATTTTTATAAAATTAGCAATTAATGTATTATTAATAAAAAATATTTAGAATTTGAGTAATATTTTTATTTATTTTATCTTCTATAATAATAAAAGCAAGTGTAATGTGTCTGTCTGTCTGTTTGACCGAGCTCTCAGGCAAATCTATCGCACGCAGGGACCTGGAATTTTTTACACGGAAGCACAATGGGGCTGGCCACCAGACCTCGAAGCCCGATTTTCGATTTTTTAATTAGAAAAATTTTAAAAAAATTATAAAGAATAATAATTAAAAATAGTTTAGTTACCATACTGGATCATAGAGGCGCTGGTGGCGATAATTTGGCGGTAATTTAAATTCTGAGCAATGTGCAGATAAAAATCTTTTTATATATCTATTGATATTTACAATATCTCAATTGATCTTATTGGCCTTTTAAACTTTGAAAACATTCACATTACGGCTATAATTTGATAGTATTAATTTTTAAGATTATGTGAGTAAATTATTTTAATTAAGAAAATTTGATCTCATAATTAGATTTTCACGTAAGATTTTAATATATAATATATTTTTTAATATTATTTTTATAGTAGTTTAGTGTTATGCTAATTTTATATTTTATTTTTATTTTGTTTACTCTGATTTTTTTTTAAATAAATTAATAACATTTAAAGTAGCATAAAAAAATTAATCGAGGCAGGAAAATTGATGGGGTTTGAAATTAATAGTGATAAGACAAAATAATTAGTATCAGAGAGAATAATATTTGCAAAGAATTTAAATCGAGGTTGCAATCTGGAAATTATTATCAAAGGGGATCAAAATTATTAAATTATTAATTGTATTATATGGGTGGGAGGCATGGTCTATAACCCTGGGAGATGAGAGTAGATTCAGAGTATTTGAGAATAGGATTCTTCCCAGCATTTATGGGCCAATGAAAGATGAGGACACCGGGGAATGGCGGAGACTGCATAACAAGGAATTGCATGACCTCTATGCATCTCTAGATATAGTTAGGGTTATAAAAGCGAGAAGGCTGTGATCGGCAGGGCACATGGCTAGAATGGGAGAGGAAAAATATATTGGTGGGGAGTTCGATTGGAAAACGTCCGTTTGGAAGACCAATTGTGAACAGGGCGGACAATGTAGGAAGGAACGTGAGAGAGATGGGACAGGGTAGGAGTTAGATGGTTATAGCTCAGAATAGGGACACTCGGGGGGTACAGGGGGCGGAGCCCCCGTCTAGGTGTGGAGAGCGCCGAAGGCGCTCGAAGCAGCTAGTATTTAAATAATAGTCAAATTGGAAAATTTCACAATCATCTAGTAATCTTTTGTTTTTTATGATTTAGGAGAAATAATAAAATAATTTTTTATTTCTTATATTTAATTCTGTACGAAAAAATAAGCAATTTTTATTTTTGTTAAAATTTTTTTAAAATAAAATGAACTTACTTATTATACACTAAGTTATACTTTAAGAATTATTTTTTTTTTTTAAATAAAAAGAAGGATTATATTTTTTCTTTTCTATTTGTAATATAGTACATAATATACAGCAATTTGTATTTTTTTCTCTCCTGGGGGGGGGGGTTAAACCCCCCCCCCCCTGGTTGAGCCACTGATTTCGGGAGATTTTTTTAAATAAAATATATTCGAATAAGTGTGTTTAAAATAAAATAAGGGCAGCAAAAGTGTTATTATTTGAAAAATAATTATTTACTCTACAGTTTTTCAAAACTATCATCATTAAGAAATATTAATATTAATGATATAAATTTTATATACTTTTGAAAAAATATTATACTGATTTAATACATAACCCGCCATCTATTGCGATTAGTGTTCACTACATTTAAAAGTTTTATTTTAAAATATTATTTTGAATATTATTCTCTTTAAGTATGTATATATATAGAGCAATAATTAAAATTAAATAATTTATAATTAAACTGATTTAATATTAAAAATAATTATCATTCTTTTAAAGGAGAAATACATGTATAAATCAAAAGAATTGAAAAAAATCTCTCAACCAAGAACTGAAATCTAATTTCTAAATTATGATGAAATTCAAATATCTTGTTATATACTATTATATTATTCTTATTAACTTCTTCCATCATTTCTTGGTGATCAGAGAGTAGAGTCAACGGGTACGAACATATCTGATGGTGATAGATAAAACATATCGTGATTTATTAAAAATTAATTAAAACCTTTTTTAAACTTAAAAAATAATACTTGAAGAAGATAATAGTCAAAGAATGTTTTTAATAAGTCTTCTATTTTATTTTATCCTTTTATAGAAATTTCTATAATATACCATCATTAATTAATATTTGAAATTTAATTCAATGAATATTTATATTGAATAGTATTTAATATAAGTTGGAGGATATCTATTATAGGAATAGGATTGATTATACATATAGAATTATACTCACCATTTTGATGGAACCATTGAAGTAAAATATTTTTATCGATCACAAAGTCGTTGTTAAATGAAACAAACAAAAAATTAGGTGTAGGTATATTAAGAATTGCCATATACATAATACAATTATTTCATAATAAATATAAAGAAAATACTAACGTGGGGTTTGTACCCCTAGTCTATCCAATTTTAAAACTCTTGAAATCTATCATTATTCACTTTGTTCTCTCTTATATAAGTTAGTTATATCTGTCCAAAGAAACGAATATTTGTTTCGTATATACCATTCTTCAAGTAGGACTAAAAATATAAGAAAATTCTATTTAATCACTATTTTAAAAAATGTAAAAACACAAATATTTAGAAATATATGTACTAGATAGATTGTGTAAATTATTATTATATTGTAGCGTCACAAAACTACCAACAGATGGCGTGTGCCTTAACTTAAACATTTATTACGATAACAAAACATGTATATAATGTATATATATATAAGAGGAATATCAAAATAAATTTAGAGTGAGAAGTTACTACAACCTGGTATAGTAACCAAGTTACTAGGAGGGGAGTGATGTAGCGTCACAAAACTACCTAGTAACTTGGTTACTATACCAGGTTGTAGTAACTTCTCACTTTTCACTGGTAGTTGCAATGGCCAATCCAGATGATTCTCTCAGCCTGTTTTCTGTTTGTTCCTCTAATTTCAATTTAGAAGTCCTCGATGATGATGATAAACTATCCTTATGTTTTCTTCTATCATATCGTGAATCATCTCTATTACTTCTATATTTTGAATTATGCTCCGGAGAACGAGAACGATTCCTTTGCTTAGAAGAAGAATGATTTCTACTTCTATTGCGGGAATATGATAAATCTTTTCTTCTCAAGGACGAATCATATTTCTTATTTGGAGATGGACTTCTCCTTCTTGATGATTTACGTGAACCATAAGATGAACAAGAAGAGCTCGAAGAAGTCGAAGACATATTTCTTTCAAGTTCAAATTGTTCTAGAAATAATGGTTAATAATGAATATTGTTTAAACAAATATATTAATATAATATATTTGATCTAATTATATAGAAATTTATTTGTGAAAATGTCTACCGGAAATATAAAAAGCGTGGCCAAGGCTTCTCTGCACTTCTCCGAAGGATGCGATTACGTGGTGGTATTGCGTTTCCTCATTTGTAATGCCCGCCAGTTTGAATTGTGATTCCAACTTTTGGAACCACATCGCGACATTTCTCTTCCATATTGGGGGAATTTTTACTGTCACTTTTGAAATAGTTGACGGTTCCTCTGCCATTTTGGGAAAAGTTTGGGATGTAGTGGGCTTACTTGTGAGATTCGTGTCGGAGTTTTCAGGTGCGGGCGTAGTCATCTCAGGGTGTAGCTGTCACAGGGCGTGTTTGTCACTGGGCATTGGGCGTCCTTCTGGCCGGGTTTGCTGGCGTAGGGCGTCCTTCTGGCCGGGTTGCTGGCGTAGGGCGTCCTTCTGGAATTTTGTAGAGTTGTTTCTCTGTTGTGTATTCTATAATTTTGTCGGCCATAGTTGCGATGTCGTTCAGCTGTTTTAATGTTTCGTCTGTTTCTTGAGCTGTTGCTATATCTTCTAGTGATATGTGAGATGGGGTCTCTATAGAAGTAATTCTAGAACAGGCATCCGCTGCTACGTTACTCTCACCTTCCGTAAAGCGGATGTCTGTTGTGAATTGTGCGATATAGCTGGTTTGTCTTAACTGTCTTGGTGAAGATTTTTCCGGGCGTTGGTTGAAAACATACGTCAGTCGTTTGTGGTCGGTGTAAATTGGAAAATCTCTACCTTCCAGTATGTGTTGAAAATGTTTGATTGCTGCGTATGCTGCCAGTAGTTCTCTGTCGTATGTAGAGTACTTTTTTTGAGTATCGTTGAGTTTTTGTGAAAAAAATGCTAACGGCTCGAGTTGATCGTTACGTTTTTGGTGCAATGCGGCACCTATGGCGAAATCTGAAGCGTCCACCATCAATACCAAAGGTAAGTCTGGTGCAGGATGAACTAATAATGTAGCTTGCGAAAGACTTTCCTTTAAGTTGTTGAAAGCTTCAATCTACTCTGTGGACCAATTGATTTTTCGTTTGTCGTTCTTTTTAGCCCCTTTTAAGTGATGTAATAGGGGTACTTGTTTGTGAGACATCTGTGGAACCGCTCTTCGAGAAGTTACTTCAACCTGGTATCGTAACCAAGTTACTAGGAGGGGAGTGATGTAGCGTCACAAAACTACCAACAGATGGCGTGTGCCTTAACTTAAACATTTATTACGATAACAAAACATGTATATAATGTATATATATATAAGAGGAATATCAAAATAAATTTAGAGTTATTTAACAGCAGCAATACCTATCATTTATATATAATTGCCAACTCTCACATGTCCTTCCTCATACGTCCAGTACTAGCTCCCACTAGTACATCGGACTACAGTAGAGCCTCCTCGCTCTCTCCCTCCTGCTTCCCAGCACCACGAGTGACGAACCGCGAGGACATAACTCTCTACAATATATTAAATAGAACGAGTTAAGGACATTAAAATTCGATTACCTAATTTTCTAGGTAAATAAACTGCATATGTAAATAGTTTTTAATTGTATATAATAATAATAATAAATTAAACCTAATTTTCTAGGAACTCGTTTTTTATTCCACCGTAAACTCCAAAGACCTTCCAATTTTACATATATATATTTAATTTAATTTTTTTTTAAAGAATATTAATGACGAATAACGAAACAGGTTTAACAGATTTTAATAAGCGTATAAATAATATTTATTGACTTACACAAAATACAGTTTAACTTTAAATATTAATTCTTCTTTTGTTCCAAATTGGTTTCCCTAATTTTGCGCCCCCTAAATGTGGCGCCCGGGGACATATGTCCCCCCCTGCCTCCCCCTAGTTACGCCACTGCCACTGGGTGAAATGAATATATAAATTTGGATTATTTGGCTAAATCTTTGTTGAGCAAATGCTCTCACAGTGCAATCTCAATAAACAAGTATGTTTGGTCGTTGTTTTTAAATAAATATGTGGATGAAATAGCTCGATGAAATGTGTTGTGCTAACATAAGTAATTAATATTCATGTTGAATCCATTTAATTTTAAGGATAGTTTATTATCAACAAAATATATTTAACAATATTCCCAAAGAATTCTTGAATAAGAAATTGTTACTAAAGAATTCGTGTATAAATAATATGTTTTCCCAATTATTTTGTTTATATCATTTTTTAAAAATATTTGTTTACTTATTAAATTGTTTTAATTTATTAAATGATTTTTTGAAAATAAATAATACTTGGGTATTTTTTCAGTTTCTTCCCCCCCCCCCACTTTTTTCCAGGATTGCTACTTTTACTAAGAACGGAATGCAAAGAAGGCAAACGAATACACTCATCGTGTGTTTTGTTCATTTGTCATTGGTCCAATAAATGCCCGATATTTTCTGAGATATTTTCATAGTCAAATTGAAATTAAATAATATTTGAAGCTATTTGGCGAGGCAAATGCTATTTTCCTAAGATTGTCATCTGCCTACGCCAGTGGCGCAACCAGGATTTGATCCTGAGGGGGGGGTTTGACTAGCCGCTCCACCTTCCTATGCCCCCCCCCCCCCGGGCTCTCTCAAAGACAAATTTTCATTAAGATTTTTTTTTTATATTAAATATTTAAAAAAGTTTTGTAAATGAAACACTGATTTTACAAAATCTGGCAAAAAAATTTAATTTGGTATTTTATTTACTCGTATTCACAGTTTTAGAAAGAAAATATTTTTTTGCAGCTATAAGTAAATTATTTTAGCTTTCCTCATGAAATAAGGATAGCTTATATGATGATCGGAAAATTTTGAAATTTTTGCTCCGAGATTCTTCGAGATTTCCACTTTTCAGACGGTTCTGAATACAAAACTGCAAAAAAAAAATTTTGAACAGGCTCGTGACCGAGATTACGTCTAAACAAAATGAAATTTGATATTTAGATGTTTTTTTTGGGAATGATGGGCGGGGATTGGATTGTTTTTGGACAAGATCGGACCATAAGTAAAGGTAGTTTAAAGAAGAGTCAAAGCACATTTTATTGATTTTATCAATAAATACCAATTTTTATGAGAATTATCATACTATCGTATTAAATTTATAGGGAATCGAATTTAATAAAAGTTTCATTATATTCATTTTTACCTAAACTTAATAATAAAGGAGTTATTTATAAAAAAAACTAGTTTAAGATTTCGAAACTTTTCGTCCGCCCGTAGTGGCAGGATATTTTTAAAGAAATCTTGTAAAAATCCCTAAGAAAAAATCCCTAAATGCAAATATCCCTAAAAGAATAAATCCCTAAATAAAAAATTTCCCTAATTTTTTTTACTTATTTAATAATGAATAGCCGAAGAGACTTGAATGAGGTAGTTATACATCATGCTTGGTGTCATCACATCTGTTCCATCTGTTTTTTTAGAGTCCCATTTTTCATGGTTTGACTTCATTATGGTCAGAAGCTCATAATGCGAGTCGCTGAATCGTTTCCTTGGTGAATCAGGCTTCTTACCACGAACATCACGACAGATTTCCAAAGAGATAAGGTTATGCTCAATATGGATTTGCTTAATCAGGTCCCATACTGATGTCTTGTAACCTCCTAAGCGTGAACGAAGAGCATTGTTGTAACCTTTCAATGCATTGTTTGTTCGAGGCAAACCCATCAAAGTGGCATCGTAGATGTTCCAATGTTCCAATGTCGAATTCAGGGTCATAAAAACCAGCCAAAAATTGTTCCCCTAGCCAAGTGCGAAGTAAGAAAAAAGATCACGAAATTTTACCTTGTTGGTCGTCCAGCTATTGCTTGGTAGGCTACAATGACTTTTGATGGTGGTACCAAAACCAAAGCTGCAAGAGTTCGTAAATGAGTGGAGTTGTCAGGATTATCTATATCAGGTGTGGCCAAACTTTTATCTTTTAGGGGCTACTTTTTCAATAATATATAGTCTGCGGTCGACTATGGATATGGGCAAATAATTTTAAAATTTTAGTAGATAATTAAAGACTAACTAACTTAACTAAAAATGTAGCACGACTTAACCATCTTACATCAGTATGAAGTAACAGTTCATTGTGTTCTTCACCGCATTCATTCAGCAAAGCGCGAAACTGACGACGTGACAAACTTTTAGATCTTATGGAATTTGCAATTTTAAATGCAACATCCATAACATGATTGAATTTTAACACTTTTGAACATAATATTTGAGTATGTATGATACAATGATAGTCAATAAAATTTGGAATGTCATCATCACCTTTACACAAAGCAACGAAGCCACTTTTGTTGCCAATCATTGCTGGAGCCCCGTCAGTGGTTATTGATACGAACTTGGAGATTAGAAAATTTGTTCGTGCAATATAATTTTAAATAAATCAAAGATATCTTGACCTCTTGTGCGATCATGCATTGGAATAATAGTTAATAATTCTTCTGTAACCAACATATCATCGAAAACCATTTGAATAAAAACACATAATTGTGCAGTACCGATAAAGTCCGTAGATTCGTCAAACTGCAGTAATAATAAAACGCATTTATTAATGTTTCATGTAAAATATCTTCAAGATTTCGGCTCATTCCTTCTGTTCTACGCATAACTGTATTTCTCGATAACGACATATTTTTTATTGATGTCATTATTTCAGATTTATTTTTAAAATTCTGAAACAATTCTTCAGCTTTAATGAATGCCTCTTTTCATATTTCCCCATCTTGAAACGGTTTGTTGTGTTTAATCAAAGTTTCAGCAACTTTGAATGAAGCAATCGCAGCTGTCTTCGAATTTGTATTGTATTTTGAAAAACTATTTTGTTGTGCAGTTATTTGTGCCTTACACTTTTCCTTTTCTTAATGCAGTGCCACGTGGATAATCTTCTTCATAATTTTTATAATTTGTTAGATAATGTCTTTTAACGTTTTCTTTCTTAGACAAAGCTACTGTTGTATTGCAAATAAAACAGATTCATTTACATATCTTTCATCATAGTAAAGAAATAATCTTCTTCCCATTCACTGTGATAATGATACGTTTTTTTCCGGCTTGTACTTGGATTATTCATTCTAAAATAATAGGGTTAAATATTATTTTAGAATTTACCTACTAAAGATATTATTACGGAATATTTAAAACAATAACTAAAATAATGACTGTCACTTCACTGGCTGTCACTTTACAATCTCTCTAACACACACTGATACTGATATGCGGCCTGACTATGTTGGCTACAGAGAAAAAGCAATTTGAGACACACGGCCATACAGCAACCAACTAGCGCGACAGAGCGCGTTCAGTATTACTACATTGTTTATCTTATCAGGATAAATATAAACAGTATGTGTATGTTTCACAAATAATTTATTATTGTAAGATTAAATTATAGAATTAAGAATTTTAAACATTTATTTAAGTTATAACAAATTGTCCAAGGCTTCGCGGGCTACTTTTAAAGCTTTTGCGGTCGACGTGTTGGCCACCCCTGATCTATATCATTATAGAGATTCAAAACTTCTGGGATTGATTTGATGTTTCTATAAATGCATTGAGCAAAATGAAAAAGACAACCTCTGATGATAGTAAATTTCACAAATTGCGTTTTATATTCCCTGGTGAAATATACGCTGCAAATGGTGTATTTTGTATTTGGAATCATTAAGCTATTAAAAAGTATGCTAATAAACGGAATATGAGTAAATTCCCTTTATTTTAAATACGAATTTGACACCCCTATTTTTTTTTTTTTTTTTTTTGGAAAATCACGTGTGTGGGTCCTATGTATGTATTTTTTGACCTATTTTTCCCAACTTTCGGTCCAGGCCTGATTACCTCCTTGGGAGGTCGTGTCTCAGGCAACTGGGTGTCATGCTCACCTTGTGATTTAATTTTCTGAGTCACAATTAAAATTAATACAAAAATGAAAAAATTTGTTTTTAGTGATTTTTTCCTTTAAGGATTTTTCAGTCAGCGATATTTTTATTTAGGGATTTATTCTTTTAGGGATATTTGCATTTAGGGATTTTTTCTTAGGGATTTTTACATGATTTCTTTCAAAATATCCTGCCACTATTGGCGGACGAAAAGCTTTCGAAATCTTAAAGTTGCTTTTTATAAATAACTCCTTTATTATTAAGTTTAGGTTAAAATGAATATGGGCTTTTGGGAATTTTCGGATTTAGGGATTTTTGACTTTTATGGATTTTTTCCTTAGGGATTTTTATCCCGTTTCCATTTTGAAAAAATTAGTCTCCGCTTCATAATTTTTATGAAATTAGCAATTAATTTATTATTAATAAAAAATATTTAGAATTTGAGTAATATTTTTATTTATTTTATATTTAAATAATAGTCAAATTGGAAAATTTCACAATCATCTAGTAATCTTTTGTTTTTTATGATTTAGGAGAAATAATAAAATAATTTTTTATTTCTTATATTTAATTCTGTACGAAATTTTTATTTTTGTTAAAATTTTTTTAAAATAAAATGAACTTACTTATTATACACTAAGTTATACTTTAAGAATTTTTTTTTTTTTTTTTTCAAATAAAAAGGATATTTTTTCTTTTCTATTTGTAACATAGAACATAATATACAGCAATTTATATTTTTTTCTCTCCTGGGGGGGGGGGGTTTAACCCCCAAAACCCCCCCCCCCCTGGTTGCGCCACTGTCTGGCGAGATAGTAATTACTTTTTAAATCTTGATAAATTACATCCTCGTCTCTGCCCCCCCTCCAAAACTTTATTATGAATTAATTTTAAAATATTTGTTCAATTATCGTTACTGACACTTCCTTTTCTAATTCATTTTAGCCATATTTTCATATCTTGATGGGAATCTCACTGTTCTTTCTGTTTTGTCATTGTGCGGTGAATCTTCTTTTGGGGTGGTCTTTATTGTGGTTTCTTTGTTCTTTTTAATAGTGTCACTGGGTATAGAGCTGTTACTGGCCACAATATAGGCAGGTTTCAAACAATTTAAGCTTACTCGTACACTGTTGTCCTTTTATATCGTGATGGTAGAATTTTTTGTATTTTTTCAAAGATGATAGTAAGTAATTCGGCGGCTCCATTGTTTTTTTTTATTCAGTCACCTAAAAGAATACATGAGATGACTTTTCTATATATTTTTTTATTAAAAATTTAAGTTTTAATTATAACAACCCTAAATTTATTATTACACAATCAATTTTTACTATCTCGCCAGAGATAGTATTGCGATCACGAAAATTTTCGATGTTGAGATTTTGATGTTTTTATACGTTTTGAAGGTTCCTGAATCATTTTCACTAAGGTTGAGAAAAATGTCTGTGTGTGTGTGTGTATGTGTGTGTGTGTATGTATGTAGGCAAGATTACGCAAAAACGGTTTGAGCTAGAATGATGCAATTTGGTACATGAGCATTATTCAAAATTCATAGTTTTCTATCATGTTTTGAGAAATGTAGCTCATCCGGAAGAGGGTCATTACCTACCACGTTTTGATTTTTTTTCCTCTAAATTGACTGTAAAAATAAAGTTATATGTTTGATAGTTTATCACATGATTAAATATTGTATAAAACTGCTATATATAGAATTTCAGCTTGATTGAATCGCTGAAAGTACCAGAATTAATTTTTTAACACTGCAAATCTCATGCGCCAACACGTGCCATGGTGCCATCAATAAAAAACCAAACATGTGCTGGTTTAATATTTATCATTTATAATTTATAATTAATTAAATTAAATTTAAATATAATATATTATGTTATTTAATCCAATTCAAATTGCGAGAGCTTATTTCTTTTTATATTCTCCTTAAAGATAATAATTGTAAATTTTATTATATACATATATTTTTTTTATCAAATTTTAAAAATTTTAAAATTTCATTAATAATTTTCTGTAAACCCACTTTATAACTTAAAATAAATTAAAATATTAAATTTCAGAGTTATTTTTAAGGATTAATAAATAATTATAAAAAAAAATCTAATAATAATCAAAACTTTTACCGAAACTTAAAAGAACAAATATATATATATATATACATATATATATATATATAATATATAACTATGCATTATGATTATTTAATTTTGAATGGAAGGTTTATTCATTGATTTGTTATTAGAAATTATTATTTATATATTTTTTCTATTTAAATGAAGTAGAAATTTAATACCAGACATTCACTAATATGAATTTCTCAGTGTAATTCCGGTTTATCCTGCTTTATGATTAGGTGGGAATCAATAATGATTTCGGGGAGATTGGCACGAACACGTTTTCCACCTCCAATTCTCCAAACTATAATTTGAATCATCTCGAACCTATTATATTCGTCTTCAGGCTCGTTGATCTTGCTAATTGGAAATGGGGGAATACAACATATTCATTCATTTTAATATCATTGTCAAATAATGCTATTGCCATATTCTCCTGTTGATTGGGGAAGTGGGGGAGGATGTCTGAATTATACGAGACGGTGTATTCGGAATTGAAAAGAGAAGAGGGGGATGAGAGAAAATTGGAATTGAAATTTAACCGATCCCTCGAAACAATAATATAAAAAAAAATTATAAAAGTAATTTCTCAAATAGCCCACTTTTATCTATATAAAATATAAATAAATAAAACTTATGAAATAACTAAGACAGATAGTTTAACTACTGCTAAGCTCTTAATAATATATATATATATCTATATATATATATATATGACACAAAGTCTTATATATATATATCTATATAGATATATCTATATATATCTATATAGATATATCTATATAGATATATCTAGATATATCTATATAGATATAGACTTTGTGTCATAACTCTTTAGTGGTTAGCACGACAGTCTACCACACTGAAGTCTCGGGCCTAAGGAAATTCAATAATTAATAATTTATCTTTAAAAGTTCTTCGTGATTCTCAGGGTCTATCCACAAATAATAATAATAATAACTCTCAATTCTTAGTCTATAAAAACATAGAAAATTTTTAAGTAGCAAGCGGTACGCGACAGCATTAAGCAGTTGAGTAGCAAAAAAGATCAGCATGCCCTTTCCAGGTGTACCAAACTAAAAACTTTTCACCGTTTACTTTCCTAATTCGCGCCTCATGCAATTTATAGTGATCCTATAATTAATTCTTCATCATTCATTATCTTTTAAAATCATATTAATTTTGTATTTTCAATTTAAATAAATTTGATTGTAGTATTTTTCTTTAAAACAGAAATAATCCAATTATGTTATCTGATAGCTGACACAAGCCTGGGTGATTAATTTTTTTTTTTTTTCATTTAAACCTAATGACTCTTTATTTGATCATTTCAAACTAAAGCAGCTCAAGTTTGCTAACTAAACTTTCAACTTAAATAGCATGAGATATTTTAAATGAGTCATAAAATCAAAAGGGTCCAAATCTTACCATATCGCATTTGAAGATGGCTTCGAAATTGACTCCGGTAAAGTTCATTTGATTTGAAAAATAGATATATTTTCTAGTAATCCAATTCTTATCCGCAATTATAATTATATTAAATTAGTTTAAGCATCCAAATTATTGTATTTTTTGATTTTTCAAAAAATATTAAATTATATTTCAAATTATATATGCCTATATATTAAGACATAATATTCAAGGCATGTTCTGGACAAGTTTTATTTCATTAACTAGCTGCTCAGAGCTCCTTCGTCGCTCTTCACATCTAGACGGGGGCTCCGCCCCCTGTACCCCCGAGTGGTACATAGTATTTGGTTGAAAGTAGTAAAAGGTTTTCATCCATTTTGTTTCAAACAATGTATAACATAAAACATTCATTTCTTATTGTGTGATTATTTAAAATATATTTTAATTTATTTAGTAAATTAATTATATATATTATTATTGAATATGTTATATCTATCTACTCGAAAGTTCTTGGCAGCTACAACCACATTTCTCCAAGTGTCCCCGGTGACCTCATCTTTCTTTGGCCAATAAATGCTGGAAAGAATAATCTGAATCTACTCTCATCTCCCAGGGTCATAGACCATGCGTGGCTCAACGGTACTCGCAAGTTCTTGGCAGCTACAACCACATTTCTCCAAGTGTCCTTATCCTGAACCTCTGTTCCATCTCTCGTACGTCATTCCCTCATCTTTCTTTGGCCCATAAATGCTGGGGAGAATCCTATTGTCAAATACTCTGAATCCACTCTCATTTCCTAAGATCATAGACCATGTCTCACACTCATATAATACAACACGCAAAATAATTGTTTTATATATTTTAATTTTCATTCCCTTTTATAATAATTTTGATGAGATAAGCCTCTTTACTGCATGATAACAGGCGTTTCCCGATTGCAACTTCGATTTAAATTCTTCTCAAATATTATTATCTTTCGTGATTACATTCAATTTTTCTACATATTCAAATTCTAAATTTTGTTTGTTTCAAAATATATTTATTTATCATTATTAATTTCAAACCTCATCTCTTTTCCTACCTCGATTAATTTTTCCTCGCTATCTGTAATTGCAATTGCCGAATCTCCTATTATATTTAAGTCGTCTGGGTAACCTAATATTTTACAATTGATTTCCACATCTTACTCTTTCTTTACTACCTTCAAGATAAATTTTAAGATCAAAATTTGAAAAAGTTTATCCGGATCTATTGAGTCATGCGTAGGTTTTCCTAAAGTCTACAAATAATTAGTGAACAGAATTATTGAATTCGCGGTTTTTTTTTTTATCTGTCATAATGAAAATATCTTAATTAATGTTGATCGATTTGGCCTGAACCCGCAATGATATCGTCTAATATTTCCTCCGCCTATAGTTTATAAGAATTGTATATGTTATAATAGAGTATAATATTTCTTGATCATTTCATTTTGATATTTTAATTTCATTGCTTGATTTTTATTGAATATTTTTAATTATAATAAAATTTGAGAAAATGCAAAGTTAGAGACTTGAGACAATTTCTAAAAATTAATTTATAAAAATTAACGGTATAAAAGTATTGATAAAACTAAAGATAAATTAACAATATATACATTCATTAATAGTATTAATTTAAATTAATGGATTTATTTGATTTTTTATTATTAAGTTCATTTATTAATTTTTTTAGATCATAGTTAATTCCCTCCCTTAAAATAAAAGAAGTATTCAAATATAGAAAGAATAAATACAAAATAAAATTTAAGTTAAATATGATTTAAATATTTTATTATATTAATTAAAATGAGAACTTTTTTAGAATAAATTATTTAATTGAAATGATATTTGAATATTAGAATTTAAAATAAAAAATTAAATATTATAATAATTCTTTGATTGGGAATTTCTTTTTTGTTTGTTTCTATGACAGCAAAAAAGTAAACAAATTACATACATACATACAAACACTCTCCTTTATATATATAGATTTATTATTATTTTCATTGAAGTAATTTAATATTTTTAAAAAGTTGAGAATTTATTTCTTAGAAATTTATTATTACATTTAATTAGAATTATTGAATATTTATTTTTTGAATAATTTTATTTGAATAATTAATTATAAAATTAATATTTATTCTTAAATATAGTTTTATTTTAATTTGGTTTAATTATTCAATTTCTCGATAGGACATAAAAAATCGAAGAAAATCATTTTAAAATATTATGACGAGTTCCCTAGCGCCACATTGATAGATAAGTTTCCCCTAATAGAGATGTAAATATATTATCTTGAAAAATTAGCAAAAGCGAAAGCGAATCAAACAAACAAGTAAATCAATAAATTTAAATTAACATTCAAATGTTTACATTTTAAATTTAAAGTTTTATATAACTGAACATAATAATTGAAATTAAATATTTTTAATAAATATTATAATAAATGGTAATCTTTTACATCTATACTTTAAACAAAATAGTATGTATCACTTAGGTGATACAGGAGGCATAATCTCTCTCTAAGTGCTAAGAGCTGCCAACGTGAAATTAACTAGTCATAAACAAACTTTCATGAAAATCTTAACAAATATATATATATATATATATATATATATAATATATATAGAAGAGTATTAAATTTCATTTCAAAATAAATGCAATTTTGTCAATTTGTCTTTTAACATAGGAATTCCAAGAATACGACATCTTGATGAGTTCCATCCCATTTTGTTCAGCATAGGCCTAATAAAATGTCGAATCGGTTGTTGTGTCCTGGGTGATTTCTCCATAGGCAATTGGCCTTAAACTCGAAAGAATAGCTGTTATAAACTTCAGCCATTCCACTTACAATAATATTGAATGGATTTATATATTGGATTTGAAACTGTAAAAGAATTCTTCAAAATTGGAAAAACAAACATCACCTTCATACACTTTTCATCACAATTCTTAACTTATATAAATGTACTATTATATATATATATATATATATATATAATGAAATAGACTGAATATTAATTTAATAATATTTAAAAAATAATTTTTCTAAGATATGAAATAATTTTATTAGAAGTTTGCAAAGTGTGAAAAAGTTTCCCCAATTATGGAATTAACTTCTAGTACTTGGAACACCGAGCTATCGCTCGATCCTTTAAAAAACATTGATATACAATTCTTTAATTATTTATTTCAATTATTAAATGTTAAATGATTGCATCAATCTGATTAAAATGAATTGAACTTGGGGTCCTCAATAATAATAAATAATAAATAATATTTTAGTGAAAAAATATTAAAAATTATAAACCTATCTAAAAATTAATTAATAAAAAAACAATGAATAAATAAATATAAATTAGTAAATTATTTAAAAATAAACGCGAAAATAGAAATAAAAACATATAAAATAACTAAATAAAAATTTATAAGAATTAACAAAAATTAAAAGACAAAACAGATTAAAAAATTGTTTTTAAAATATCATAAATAAACTTACAATGTTTGTAAGACAAATAAATTTTAGATTCTTTTTGTGATATTTATTCATTTGTGACGTCATATAAAATTAATTTAAGAAAAAAACTAAGAAGCTGATTTTTCTTAAGACTAAAACTAATACTGATCGATTTGGCTTTATGAATATTATCTATGCTGTGGATTTCAAAAAAATCAAATATCATCAATAAATTAATTAAAAAATATACACACATATATATACAATTTTTGCTAGTATAATAAGATAATCGCTATCGCTCGACGCTATAACAGATTTATACAATTTTTTATTATAAACTTTAAAAATTTTACAATTTTTTAATTATTTATTACAATTGTTAAATGGGTTTTGTAAAAATTACCCATCAAATGTTTCCCAAAATGGTACAAATTAATTAAAAAAATTTGATTTTCATATAAAAATGAAAAAATATTCAAATTTACTTGATAAAATATTTGATCATATATTATATTAATATATATATATATATATATATATGTTGGTTTAGGTTTTCGAATTATTACTATCAGATTTATCAGGGATATAATTACGTATTTTTGTGAGATTGTTTTCTCGACCTTTCGGCACCCATTTTGGCGCTATTTTCAAGAGATTATTTAGGTGGGAATATTTTTGTGATCAGATTGGGACGTGTGTCAGTCTCAGGAATGCCCAGGATTCTTCGGAGCTCCACAGCAACGCAGTGAGTACAAAACAATCCAAACTATCAACCCAAAATCCCGATATTAACCCTTGGTCACACAGACTAAGACCCAGAATCCCAAAAATATTCCCACCTAAATAATCTCTTAAAAATGGCGCCAAAATGGGTGTCGAAACGACGAGAAAACAATCTCACAAAAATACTGATACTAATAAATCTGATAGTAATATCTTATATATAAAATTCTCGTGTCACAAAACTTTGAAATGATACTCGTCCGAAACGGCTGGACCGATTTTTATGAAATTTTTTATGCATATTCAGTAGGTCTCAGGGCATGTCAGACTTTTTTTAATTAAACCGCTAATTGGTAAGGTGTGTCCAGGGGGTGGTATTTAAATAAAAATAGTTTAATTACAATGCTAGATCATGGAGGCACTGCTGGCGATAATTTGACATCTATATATATCGTAATAGGAGACTTGCAAACAAAAGTGGTTCGTGGGTGAACGATCTAAGGGGTTATCTTATGACTTTGCACTCTCAGTTCGAAACTCGCAAAGGCACATTTTTTTTCAAGTATTATATATTTTTTTACAAATTTATTAATTTTTATTATTTTAATATTTTATTTTATTAAATTAATAATTATGTCAATTAATTTTTTCTGCATAAATAAACATATATAAAAAACTATATATAAAATTTGAATATTTTTTCGATTTGTTCCTTTAAAATATAATAAATAATTAAATTAATCCCTACTAGGGGCTCGGAGGGGAGGCCATGTAGGGGAATCTGCTTTCTCTTATTGGGAAAACCCAAATTGCCACCCCCAACGTCCACTATAGGGTATAAAAGCAAGCATTGAGTGTAAGTCGAGTTCTCAAAATCAACGACTATTGAGTTGTAACTATAAATTATTTTTATTAATTTAATTTATTAATATATATATATATATATATATATACAATATTTACAATATCTCAATTGATCTTATTGGCCTTTTAAACTTTGAAAACATTCACATTACGGCTATAATTTAATACTATTAATTTTTAAGATTATGTGAGTAAATCATTATAATTAAGAATTTGATCTCATAATTGAATTTTCACGTAAGATTTTAATATATATTTTTTAATATTATTTTATAGTAGTTTAGTGTTATGCTAATCTCTTTATATTTTATTTTTATTTTGTTTACTTTGTTTTTTTTAAATGAATTAATAACATTTAAAGTAGTATAAAAAAAATAATCGAGGCAGGGAAAGTGATGGGGTTTGAAATTAATAGTGATAATGCAAAATAATTAGTATCAGAGCGAATAATATTTGCAAAGAATTTAAATCGAGGTTGCAATCGGGAAATTATTATCAAAGGGGATCAAAATTAAAATATATAAAACAATTATTTTTTCTGTTGTATTATATGGGTGGGAGGCTGGTCTATAACCCTGGGAGATGAGAGTAGATTCAGAGTATTTGAGAATAGGATTCTTCCCAGCATTTATGGGCCAAAGAAAGATGAGGACACCGGGGAATAGCGGAGACTGCATAACAAGGAATTGCATGACCTCTATGCATCTATAGATATAGGTCATAAAATAGAGAAGGCTGGGATCGGCAGGGCACATGGCTAGAATGGGAGAGGAAAAATATATTGGTGGGGAGTTCGATTGGAAAACGTCCGGGTGGAAGACTAATTGTGAACAGGGTGGACAATGTAGTAAGGAACGTGAGAGAGATGGGACAGGGTAGGATTTAGATGGTTAGAGCTCTGAATAGGGACACTCGGGGAGGGGGTACAGGAGGCGGAGCCCCCGTCTAGGTGTGGAGAGCGCCGAAGGCGATCGGAGCAGCTAGTATATATATATATATATACATATATATATATGTTGTTATAATTAGATGGCTTCAGCATTACATTTTTCAAAGTAGCAAGAGCTCTCTTATAGACTGTTTCGACCAAAGATTACTACTGATAATAATATAAATTCTGAAATTATATTGACACCTGTACTTGTCAATATTTGAATTAAGAATGGAGGATATATTTTTTTCTTTTTATTTATAATAATCAAATACCATTTATATTATTTATAATTTACTCTAAAAAAACATTTTAATTAATAAAATATAAATAATTTATTTAATATTATTAGATCAAATTTATTAAACAATTTATTTGAAATTCCTTCTTTTATAATTGTTTATATGTTGCTAACTACATGATTATTTTTTTTCTTTGATGGGGGAAAGATAAATATATTTCGTAATTTTATTATAAAATATTATTAAAATAAATATTTTTAATTTTATTTCGAAAATAAATAAAAATTATAAAATATTTTTAATGTAAAAAAATATTAATAAAATATCAATTAAAAATTAAAAAAGAATGGTCATAAAATATACATTTCTTCGCTTCCTATTGTCGGTCGGTAAAATTGTAATTTGTCGACAGCAACGCCATCTAACAATCATAAGAGTCAAAACACATAAGGTTTCCGGAAGTCAAATTTGCATGTCACTCACCTGGTTGCTATCATAAAGAAAACTATTTGGTTATTAGTTTAATTGTAAATCAAAATCCTAAATTAAAACGTTTATATCACAGACCATCTGGTTTATATTACTTGTTAACTAGTATATATTTTATATTGATAATTCATTAATCAATTAAAAATGGATCTTTATTCACAAGAAGACACGAAATATCCAATATATATAGGTTATTTTTTATTATTATGTTTTTTTCATCTAAAGTAATATTAATTGTCACTAAAATTATTTTTTTTAATATTATTTGTAATATTATTCCTTAAATTGAATTATAAAATACTTAGATATATAAAAATATAATGATTTGAAATAACGAAACAATTCATTTTTTAGGTCCTCTATATCCTTGTGTATATTGTCATATGAATTTTATAAGTGAGGAATTTTTATGTAAACATCTAAAAAAATGTTTTCATCAAAAAATATTTTCAATTTTCAAAAATGATGTAAAACTCAAAAAGGATACAGACGAAAAATTTGAAGAAAAAACTGATTCAATCCATACAGAAGACAATCGTTTACAGTGTAATTATTGTAAAAAGAAATTTAATCAGAAATCACATTTAGATCAACATTTACTAATTCATACAGGAGAAAAACCTTTTGAATGTAATAATTGTGAAAAGAAATTTAATCTGAAATCAAATTTAAAATCACATTTACTAATTCATTCTGGAGAAAAACCTTTTGAATGTAATTATTGTAAAAAGAAATTTAATCACAAATCATATTTAAATAGACATTTATTAATTCATGCAGGAGAAAAACCTTTTGAATGTAATAATTGTGAAAAGAAATTTAATCAGAAATCAACTTTAAATAAACATTTATTAATTCATTCAGGAGAAAAACCATTTGAATGTAATTATTGTGAAAAGAAATTTAATCTGAAATCACATGTAAAATCACATTTATTAATTCATTCATGGGAAAAACCTTTTGAATGTAATTATTGTGAAAAGAAATTTAATCACAAATCACATTTAAAAACACATTTATTAATTCATTCAGGAGAAAAACCTTTTAAATGTAATAATTGTGAAAAGAAATTTAATAATAAATCAAATTTAAAAACACATTTATTAATTCATACAGGAGAAAAACCTTTTGAATGTAATTATTGTGAAAAGAAATTTAATAGCAAATCACATTTAAATAAACATTTATTAATACATTCAGGAGAAAAACCTTTTGAATGTAATTATTGTGAAAAGAAATTTAATAGCAAATCACATTTAAATAAACATTTATTAATACATTCAGGAGAAAAACCTTTTGAATGTAATTATTGTGAAAAGAAATTTAATGGCAAATCACATTTAAATAGACATTTATTAATTCATACAGGAGAAAAACCTTTTGAATGTAATTATTGTGAAAAGAAATTTAATAATAAATCAAATTTAAAAACACATTTATTAATTCATACAGGAGAAAAACCTTTTGAATGTAATTATTGTGAAAAAAAATTTAATCACAAATCACATTTAAATAAACATTTATTAATACATTCTGGAGAAAAACCTTTTGAATGTAATAATTGTGAAAAGAAATTTATTCAGAAATCTGATTTAGCTAGACATTTATTAATTCATTCAGGAGAAAAACCTTTTGAATGTAATTATTGTGAAAAGAAATTTAATCAGAAATATCATTTAAAAACACATTTATTACTTCATTCAGGAGAAAAACCTTTTAAATGTAATTATTGTAAAAAGAAATTTAATGATAAATCAAATTTGAAAAAACATTTATTAATTCATTCAGGACAAAAACCTTTTGAATGTAATAATTGTGAAAAGAAATTTAATAATAAATCAAATTTAAAAACACATTTATTAATACATTCAGGAGAAAAACCTTTTGAATGTAATTATTGTGAAAAGAAATTTAATGGCAAATCACATTTAAATAAACATTTATTAATACATTCAGGAGAAAAACCTTTTGAATGTAATAATTGTGAAAAGAAATTTAATAATAAATCAAATTTAAAAACACATTTATTAATACATTCAGGAGAAAAACCTTTTGAATGTAATTATTGTGAAAAGAAATGTAATGGCAAATCACATTTAAATAGACATTTATTAATTCATACAGGAGAAAAACCTTTTAAATGTAATTATTGTGAAAAGAAATTTAATCTGAAATCAAATTTAAAAACACATTTACTAATTCATTCAGGAGAAAAACCTTTTGAATGTAGTTATTGTGAAAAGAAATTTAATCTGAAATCAAATTTGAAAACACATTTATTAATTCATTCAGGAGAAAAACCTTTTAAATGTAATTATTGTGAAAAGAAATTTAATCTGAAATCAAATTTAAAAACACATTTACTAATTCATTCAGGAGAAAAACCTTTTGAATGTTATTATTGCGAAAAGAAATTTAATCAAAAATCACATTTAAATAAACATTTATTAATACATAATGTTTGAAAAATAGGCTTAATAATGAAAACAAGATTTTCTTTAATTAATTTAATCGTATAGCTTATATACTTTATAGCACAAATTATAGTTTAAATCAATAAAAATCTGATTTATTTAACATTGTATTTATATTTACTATTTTATTTGCTCTTAATAAATACATTATTACTAAATATCTATTACATTTAAGAATCCTATCATTTTATTATCCATATGTTAATTTATTTATTATTTATTTATCCAAATCTAAAATATGTTTAATGATTCTTTCATTTTAATAATCTATAATTGTAAATAAAAAAGAAACTTTTTTTAATTTTTACACGAGAAAAGCATTTTGAATTTAATTTAAACACATTTAAATTGTCATTTGCTAATTCATACAGTTAAAAAGTTTTTTGAAATGAAATTATTGTAAAAAGATAATTAATAATATTTATAATTTATTAATACTTACCTGGCTCACCGAGCCACCGTTAGGTCAATAAAAAAATGATCCTTATTATCGGGTTTGGTTGTTAATATTAATACCTGATTCACCGAATCGCTATTCAAATAATTTCAAAGAACATAAATTACTATGAATCATATACTCCTTAAACGTATGTATTTATGCACTGAAAGATAGAAAAGTAGACCTGTTGATAAAAAATATATATATTTTCGTAAATTTGATTTATTTATATGTATATATTTAAATAAAGTTTTTTGTTTGCACATTGCTGTGAATTTAAATTTTTTTGCATATTTTCGCATTTCATGACCTCCAGAATCCAATAGTGACTTTAGAATTTTTTATGTCTCTCTTTCTGTCTGGAAATTTTGACGTTATAGACTCAAATTTGGCTGAACCGATTTCGATGAAATTATATCACAATATTGTTGTATATCTCAAAAATTAATTTTTTAAAATTTGATATCTACATGTCATTCAGCAGAGCAAAGAATACAATTGAAAGAATGTTTATTTTTATACTATTTATATATTTTTATATTTATTTTTTTGCTAATATTGGCCTTTTTAACTTATTTAACACACTGAAAACATTCACTTATTACTTTTTTTAATTTTTAGGATGATATGAATAAATAATTTTAATTTTGATCTCTATTTGATTTTCAAGTGCGATTTTAATATGTGTGGACAATGTATGAAGGGACATTTGGAGAAATGTGGTTGTTGCGGCCAAGAAGTTTCGAGTAGATAGATAGATAGATATAACATATACAATAATAATTATAATTAATGTACTGATTAAATTAAAATATATTTTAAGTAAGAACACATAAACAAATGAAGGTTTTATGTAATATACTGATTGAAACAAAATGGATGAAAACCTTTTACGTATAAACTTCCAAGCAAATACATGGTACGGGGACTGAGCCCCCGTCTAGAAGTGAAGAACGCCCAAGGCGGTCTTAGAAGCTAGTTTATATTTTATACGAAATTATTTACGTAGGCGCTGTATGACGAAATTGATGACGTCATTTAATTATCCTATATTGAATAAATATAAATCTTCTAAACGTTGTGAAACAATCTCAAATAATTTAAATGTATCTATTAATGCAATAAAAAATAAATATGGATATAACATAAATATTTTTAATTTTACTTTATTTATAAGATATAAGGAAGCGGTGTCTGTGACCTCATGAAGGGCTTGGTGACGTCATTTGTGACGTCATATTTATTTAAGTTAAGAAAACACTAATGAAAATGATTTGATGGGATGTGATCAATAAAGTTCGATTTTTTTTATAAATACTATCTATGGTATGAATTTCAAAAAAATCGTTAGAGCGGTTTGTGAGAATCCATTTACAAATATATATACAATTATAGCTAGAATAATAAGATTAGATATATATATATATAAATATCCGTTTATGTTTCCGTGAGAGTTTTAATTTTGAAAAATTAATTCCAGCTTGATTTCACTTATTTTGTGATTTTTTGGTTTATTCGCCAAAAAATACGCAAATATAACCCGGAATTAACATTTTATATATAAATAGAATTATATATTTCTACTTTTGCCTGAATATATTTATTGATATAGGTTATGAAAATATTCTATAAATAGCAATATTTTTTTGTAATGGTTGCTATTTTATTTTTTCCCCACTATCACTAATAAATCTCACTAAATCTAAGTCACAGGAGAAATGGTTTGAGTTTTAAATCGGTCTCTGAGTTTAATCTCATGGTTAAATAGTAGGCCTATACTAATCTTTACTTTAGATAGTAAAAACTAGATATTCTTGTTTTTCTTGGCGAGAAATAATCTAAAATGGGATGAATCCCCAGATAAAAGAATTCTATTCAATCCAAATTCTGTTTCTTGCAAATGCTTCCGTTAGATTAATAGATTTCTATATTTATCAAGATAAACGGATTAGTGGAAGCTCGTTGACCCAGACGAAATGCCAGGGTGAAGTAGCAAATAGAAGATGACACATGCCAGGAATTATTGTAATGCTAATAGAGATGAAAGGAAGGGAATAGGGATGATCAATAGTCCCTTTATGGTAAACACAAACGGTCGTCCAGCTTCTTACAACGACCACATTGAAAATTGTTTCTCTTAACACTCTTCAATTATAATAAATAAATATATAAATACTAACTTCATTAATTGTCCTGGGGCGTTTTGTTTATATGTGAGGTTATCATTTGGATTTGGTCCTGGTCATTTTACTATTCTTGTTTGTTTAGGTTTTCCGATTTTGAAATGTCTCACCACGAATAGAAACTAATATCGTTGAATACACAAAATCCATCTGGAAACAAATCAAACATTTCATATATTCATTATTTTAATTTTTTAATTTTTCAATGAATAATTAAATGTTAAATACTAATAGCATATATAAGAGAAGAGATTAAATAAATTTTTGCATATATTGTTTTAATTTATAAATATAAATTATGATTGGAAATAATACTTTAATAAAATTCATATTTTTTATAACTAATCTATTAATCTCTTTATTTATGTTGTTGTTTTTTACCGACCGACGATAGTAAGGGAGGTATTGTTTTCACACCAAATTTCACATGTGGAGATTTTTACATATCTCCACGAATCATGCATTTTCTTATCAGAAAAAAGTATTTTTAGCATGATATCTGTCCGTCCGTCCGTCTGTCCATCCGTATAGATGTGTACAGCCTGAACGGCTCAACCGATTTTGATGAAATTTGGTATATTTACTTAATGCATCAGTGGAATGAATTGATCAACTTTTGGTGTATATCCGGAAACCGGAAGTGGTAGTATTAGCGATCGACGATAGGAAGGGAAGGGTTATTTTCACACCAAATTTCACATGAAGAGATTTTTTTATATATCACCACGAATCATACACTTTGTATTGGTTTTATCCTCGGGAAAATCATATTTATTAGTTTTTTCTTGATTTAAAATTATATGACGTCATCCAGCCATTCATGACGACACAGCCTGGTCTTACATATATATTATAAGTAAAATAAAATTAAAAATATTTATGTTATATGCCTATCTGTTTTTTATTACATTAAAAGATATATTAAAATTATTTGAAATTGTTTCTGTAGCTGGAAATTAATTTACTTCAAACCGTCGGTCGGTTCGGACCTGGCCACAGGTCAACTTATTTGATTATTCATTTATGTTTGGAATATTTCTAGGTCTGTTAGTGTCTTCCGTTAAAATATGTACCAATATAAAATCAAATATACCATGGTATAGTTTTTGATTTAAACGTGTTTCCATATTTCATTCATTGTCAGATATCGACTCAAGAAATTTTTTTTTGTTTGAACAGCTTCAAATAGTGTCCTAAATCAATGACGCGATGTTGTTTATGGTTTAGTATGGGCAAACGCAGGACCCTCTTCGAAAGAAACTTTTGAATGCCCGAATTTTCATGTAAAATTGTAAATACACTACCTTCTGATATCTTTAAGGTGTCTGTAAGTTCAAGGTGCAACTTTATTTTGCAGGCTTTGGAAATTATTTTGTGTACGTTTTTCTGTTTTCTGGAATAACTAGCGATTTTGTGTTTAAATTCATCATCATGATTTCTCTGGTGCAGATTTCCCATAAAGCTTAACAAGACACTGTTGGCTCCAACAGAATTTACCCTAGAAGGAAATTATTTTACTGTTCTTTTGAAAATGACAAAAATGTAGTAAGTAAACTAATGGTCTGAATGCCATTAAATTTTCGTATTGAAAGGGTTAACCCTTTAATACTATCCTGAAATCATGTGAGTTTTTTTACCAATGCTGCTAAATATGTCAGACAATTTTTTACTTTTTCACTTTATTTTTTCTTAAGTGTTTAATGATAAATTTTATTATATAATATATATATATATACAATATGTTATGAAAAGTTTAGAGAGATATTTCATGAGAATAATGAAACAAAGCCTAAGAGGGAGAAAATGAAAAAAATATTGGAATTGTCAAGTAGTACTTAAGAAATTTGCTGTCTCTAAAAATGTCAAACTTGGAAACTAAGTTGAAATAAGAATGAGAAATTAAATTGGTGAATATATTCCTGACTGTTAATAATTATACATAAAATATAGATCTACGCAAAGATAAACTTATTTATTTTATTCAATTTATCAAAGTATTGATTTAATTTTTGTTAAAGAAGTATTTAATAGAGATTTTTATACAATAGGAAGGTTGATATATAATAAATAAATAAATAAATAGCCTTTAAAGAAAATAAGAGGCTTGAATGTTATTTTAAGATTATAGTTACAATAATATTTTGTTTCAAAGCAAAAACCAATGAAAACATAAAAACTTAAAAAATATTTAAAATAAAGTTTTATTGTATTTTGTTTAAGTATTCATTTATTGAAAATCACATCCTAAATAAAGCCTCCATTCTCTTACACACTTTGTTGTGAGGCATTTACTGTGGTCAATTCAATGACAATCTCTCCTGAAAGGTCTTTAATGGGGTAATGCCATGGGTTAGTTTGAAAGTTTAGACTGGTTGGGATCATTGATACTACTAATAAGACAACCGAGGTAAGCTTGTCTTATTGTAATAGATGTTATACTATCTTGTATTGTAATTATTTCATTTTGAAGTTACCAAAGGAAGAAGAAATTGCTTGTAAGCCAAAAAGATAGGACTTTTATCGATAAATAAACGATTTATATATACTTACAAACTTTTCTAGTTTTAAGCAATAAATTCAAATTATTTTTTCATATTTTTTAATTATATCATTTCATTAGACCTTGGCATCAATGCGCTTGACTTCTATCCCTGTGTTTCCGAGTTTACGACTCGAAATAGACAAGGAGATTTTTCTAGATGGGGTCTATGGGACTGAGTTCCGGATTCAAAATCGATAAGTTAATGATAAAAAGTAGCGCCTCCGATCAAAATAATCAAGACAAAGGTTGTCACATAGTCTTACTGGTCTTACTCATCATAGAACACCTTTATCCTGGTGGGTTGACAACCGACTTAACAGTTGTATTGTCGTAGTGTGAATAAAAGTTAATGTTAATTATCTTATTTTATTATTTATTATTTGTGAATATTTTGCCTTTTCTATTTGGTCTCTTAATTATAATTTTTGAATAGAAAATTCATTATTTATTATTATATCTTTGATTAATTTGATGAATCTCAAGTATATAGATTATAAATATATATATAAAGATTTTCTAACGTTAAAGTTTACATTTCTCAGGCAGATTGTGTCCCCATTAACTCCAATAAATTCCAAAAGGGTTGCATGAAACAGTTGTAGGATTCAAGAGGATCGTAGATAACATAAATGGGTGACATACTCTTCTAAAGTTACTTAACTTTGTAGATCTGATGGTTTCTAGTGATAATGTTGTTGACTCTCTTATTACTTTCCTCCAACATTTGTAGTGTAAACAGTCATCTGAGTTGTAATAGTGACATTACTCTTTGAGGAAACATAAATTATATATAATTAAATCTTATGATACATATTTTAAACTTAATTGTTGGAGAGAATATTATTTTCAACAATTGTTTTAGCGTCTTAAAATAGATGTTTATGCCAAAGACTGACTCTTCCTGAAGAGAGTAAAATCTATTTAATCTAATTGTTATTTTTAAATTTGGATTGTGTCAAAGAATACTTGGAAGAATTACATTGAGTTGTTATATATAATATATAGATCGTTTTGTTGGTGACACTCCCCATATGATATGGGTACCTTCCAATCGGCCAGGCTAAGCTCCTATAAATCTGATCCATTTGCTTATCAATTCACGTTTGATTACACATCCGGATGGGGAAACTTAAAAACAGACAGAAACAGTGGTGATGTCAGCTAAACACCAGACTTCGTGTCAAATCACAGACTTAACTTGTCAAATTACAATTTGAATTATTCTCTTCAATTATTATTTTTAAATCAGTGGTCTACTTTGTTAGAGAAAAATTATTTTTGACAGAGATAATATATGAAATTTTATTCAAAAAATAGTTAATTCGATATTAAAATAAAAATAAATACAATCCTAATTCCTTAATGATTAATTAACTAACATTAAATAATTAATGTTTTTAGCATCTCGCTAGAGATAGTATTGCGATCACGAAAATTTTCGATGTTGAGATTTTTATGTTTTTATACGCTTTAAAGGTCCCTAAGTTCTTTTCACTAACGTTGAGAAAAATGTCTGTGTGTCTGTGTGTGTGTGTATGTAGACAAGATTACGCAAAAAAGGTTTGAGCTAGAATCATCAAATTTGGTACATGGTCATTATTCAAAATTCGTAGTTTACTATCAACTTTTGAGAAATGTAGCTCTTTCGGAAGAGGACCACATTTTCATTTTTTTTCCTCTAAAGTGACCGTAAAAATAAAGATATATGTTTGATAGTTTTTCACATGATTAAAAATTGTATAAAACTGCTATATATAGAATTTCAGCTTGATTGAATCGCTGAAGGGAAATGTGAGTCATTCATTAATTCACCCAAACTTTCCTATTTGAGACGTTATAGGGAAACAATTCGAACAATCTCCAAGTCTGAATTTATTTAGTTTTAGGGGAATCAAGATAACGAAAGATACAGGGGATGGGATTTAGAAAAGTTCTCGAGATTCTTTATAGTATTGTAGAACACAATCTATCAAAAAAAAAAAAAAAGAGAATTATAACATTTCCATCCGTCCTTTGAATATGTTCAATTTATATGTTGTTTATATTTGCATGCGTTATTTTGGTAAGTGGTTTGGTAAACCCAATTAAACAACAGTTTAAATGAAATGCCTTCAAAAAAGGCCCATATTTTCTCAAAACCTTATCAGTTCTCATAAAAATACGTTAATAAATTGATAACACTGCTGGTTTCTTGACTAGGATGTCAGGATGCTCTCTCCTATATATTAAGAGAAAATTAAGATAAACTTTCTTTGGTGTTAGTTGACTTATATTTTCTATTTTATTTATTATTGTATTTTTAGGATAATTACTAAGAAATTAAATCATTTCTATATGTCATTGCCTATTGACAGAATTTCTTAAACTTATTATTTTGATTAAATATATATTTTTATAGTATTTATTTTTCTTTTTGTTCGTTTTTTGTATTCTTCATGTTTTGTTGTTTGTTTGTTCAGATCAGTAGTCCTTCTGGTTCATGTCGCAGTGAAAATATCTCTCCGGGAGTGAATCCCGTCTTTTTATGAGTCATTCTTTTTCTCTGTCTTTTACTTTGTTATTAGACTAATTGTAAGCCTACGGGTACAAGAAAGCAGTTTCAAAAAGCTATCGCTATGTGGCACCACTATGCAGCAGGATAAAAAAAAATCTGGAGTGTCTCCACTCGACTATTTCGCAATTGAAATGGATTAAATAACATCTATTATATTTAAATTAAATTTAATTAATTAAATTATAAATTAAAATTAATAAATATATATGAAACCAGCGCGTGTTTGGCTCTTTGTTGATGGCACCACGTCACGTGCTGGCGCGTGATTTGCAATCGTGTTAAAAATTTGAACGAAAAATGAAGTAAGTAATGAACCTCTTTGGATTGAGCTACATTTCTCAGAAGTTGATAGAAAACTATAAATTTTAGATAATGCATGTGTAGCAAATTTCATTATTCTAGTTCAAACCGTTTTTGCGTAATCTTGGTTACATACACAAAAACATACACACACACAGACATTTTTCTCAACCTTAGAGAAAATGATTCAGGAACCTTCAAAACGTAAAATAATAAATCTCGACATAGAAAATTTGCGTTCTGACGAGATAGTAAAAAACCGAATGATTTTAACATGGACGTTTTTAGGTGGACAAAAATAATTATTGAAATTGTTATAAGTGTCAAATATTTATTATAATTTAAGTAAATCAATCAAAGAAATAATTTACAATGTTATATTATAAATATAATAATAATAATATATACACCTATATGCAGGTTTTACCTAACATTGAGAATATTTTGGACTTCAATACCCATCAAAAAAAGAAAAAAAAAATCAAACATTATTTTAATATCTATAAAAATAAGTCTATTTATTTATTGGTATGTCTATTAGATAGCCAATCCAAATAAGTTGACCTGTGGCCAGGTCCGAACCGACCGACGGTTTGAAATAAATTAATTTCCAACTACAGAAACAATTTCAAATAATTTTAATATATCTATTAATGTAATAAAAAACAGATATGGATATAACATACATATTTTTAATTTTATTTTATTTATAATATATATGTAAGACCAGGCTGTGACGTCATGAATGGCTGGATGACGTCATATAATTTTAATTAAGAAAAAACTAATAAAAGTATAAAAGTATAAAATTGAATTATTCGTGATGATATGTAAAAAATCTCCTCATGTGAAATTTGGTATGAAAATAACCCTTCCCTTCCTATCGTCGATCGCTATTACTACCACTTCTGGTTTCCGGATTTGCACCAAAAGTTGATCAATTCATCCCACTGATGCATTAAGTAAATAGAGCAAATTTCATTAAAATCCGTTCAGCCGTTCAGGCTGTACACATCTATACGGACGGACGGACGGTCAGACGGACGGACGGACGGACGGACAGACATCATGCTAAAAATACTTTTTTCTGTTAAGAAAATGCATGATTCGTGGGGATATGTAAAAATCTCCACATGTAAAATTTGGTGTGAAAACAATACCTCCCTTACTATCGTCGGTCGGTAAAAAAGGATTGAAATATAATAAAATTTGACACAAACACAATACCAGGAAACTAAGATTGGTAAATTAGGAATTTTAATTTTTGTTTTTTTGACATTTAAATTCTTTATTTATATCGCAAAAAAATTTATTATTTATTAAAAAATATTTATATAAAATTTAAAAATAAATATAATCGCGTATGTTTATTAATTAATTGTTAGTATTAATTAGTAGTTGACAAATTACCTGTCAGTGAAATTTGATTTCTTTGTTGAGATGTCATTATGTTGCTGTTGCCACTCAAATTGTCTATTAACTTGCCTAAATGTCGTTACAATTTATTAATAAATAATTTTAATAATAATAATAATAATAATAATAGTAATAATAAACATAATAAATTTGCCATGATAATATATATTTTAATGCTTTATACGCATCTATATTTTCTTAGTAGTAGTATTGTATATATATATAATGGATTGTAATTTTATTGTTTCTCGCCCCAACCTGGTGAAAAAATAAAAAATAAAAAAATAAAATATTATGTCCTCTTAAGATCTATAATTAATTAAATAAATAATTAATATATATATATATATATATATATTATACGGTAAATAAGACGAAATATAAGAAAAACATTATTATAATTTATTATTATTATTATTTTATTCAGCAAAAATATCAACAAATTCGTAGTAAACAAAATTAAAAAATATGCATTTATAATTCCTTATCACTTGAAATAATTTTCTTATTTTGAAAATAAAAAAACAATTCCAAATAAATTGTAATTAATTTATTTAACTTTTAACATATTTATTTCTAACTGTCCCAAGCTGAGCTACTAGGTAGTGTAGTTACTGAGACAAGATACAGGTCTACTAAATATGTTGTTTTTTTTAATTTTTTCTATAATGAATATTAGACCGACAGTTATTTAAGAATATAGGCAAAGGTGGCACGAACACGTGGTAAGATATTAATAATAATTTATCAATATAAATAAGCTGGAGTGTCTCCACTCGACTATCTCGCAATTTGAATTGGATTAAATAACATATATTATATTTAAATTAAATTTAACTAATTATAAATTATAAATTAAAATTAATAAATAATATTTATTAAACTAGCGCGTGTTTGGCTCTTTGTTGATGGCACCACCCCACGTGCTGGCGCGTTATTTGCGTGAATTGTGTAAAAAATTTAATTTAGGTACTTTTAGCGATTCAATCAAGCTGAAATTCTATATATAGCAGTTTTATACAATTTTTAATCATGTGAAAAACTATCAAACATATATCTTTATTTTTACGGTCAGTCCAGAGGAAAAAAAAATAAGCTGGAGTGTCTCCACTCGACTATCTCTGGCGAGATAGTAAAAACAATTAGAAAAAAAATTTTAAAAAAGTTTCCCAAGGTATACCACTCTCCCCTATATTTATAATAATTTTACATCAAAAACAATACGATTGTTATTTGTACGTGTCTCATTAGAAAGTGTGTCTATTCCTTTGAAAAATAAAAAATAAGTATCTCGTCTCTTCTGTTAGTGTTGTTTTTTACGATAGTAATAAAAGCCTTCTGGTGAAAGATTGTCCAGTACATAATAGCCCTTTTTATTACAAATTTCAAATGGATCCCATTCAAGCGTTCACGAGGTCGAAATCCTTGTTGTCTATTGACTAATTGTCCGAAGACGATTACTTTCGATTATAATACTTTTAACTTAAGATAAAAATACTTAACAATACAAAAAAAATACTAATTGTATTAATATCTTTATAACTAGGATTGTATTATATTTACAAGAAAACTATTAATTTTCAGTCAGCTTGTGTCGGGGTAAGCGTACGCTACTTGATAAAGACTACACAATAAACAGTCGAAACGTTGTACAATTATTTGACTAAATAAATAAATTATACAAATATGTGGAGTTTTAATAAAAATCCCTTTAATAATTATAAAAACCACAAATGTTTTAATAAATATATTTATTAATGTAAAATTAATAATTATTAATTAAAGATAAATAAATGGCATTAACTTATATAAATTCAGATTCTTGGCTATCTATGTACACAGTTCCAGGACCGTTCTTATCAATTTTGGCGCCCTGGGCTATAAACCAATTAGCGCCTTAGGGTCTAGGCATTAACATTATTAAATATGATTATTTATTATTTCATTTTAGTTATCAATAAAATTCTTTTATTTAATGAAGTATACCTTAATATACAATTTATTGTTATTTTAAGCATATTAAAAAATTCCTTTTCTTTATGTTTGTGACGCCATTTAAGTTACAGCGCCCCTAGGTTGTAGTCCAAACAGCTCATAGGGTTCGTATGGCTTTGCACAATACATAATTATCCTTTTTGTATATATAATATAATTCAATCCATTCGATTATGCCCTTTCAATTCCTCTCTTATTAACATCGATTTTTTTTTACTAGCTCGCCAGAGATAGTATTGCGATCATGAAAATTTTCGATGTCTAGATTTTAATGTTTTTTTACGTTTTGAAGGTCCCTGCATTATTTTCACTAAGGTTGAGACAAATGTCTATCTGTGTGTGTGTGTGTGTGTGTGTGTGTGTGTGTGTGTAGACAAGATTACGCAAAAACGGTTTGAGCTAGAAACATGAAATTTGGTACATGGGCATTGAGAAATGTAGCTAATACGGAAGAAGGTTCTACCACGTTTTCATTTATTTCCTCTAAATTGACCGTAAAAATAAAGATATATGTTTGATAGTTTTTCACATGATTAATATTTGTATAAAACTGCTAGATATAGAATTTCAGCTTGATTGAATCGCTGAAAGTACCGGAATTAATTTTTTTAACACTGCAAATCACGCGCCGGCACATAACGTGGTGCCATCAACAAAGAGCCAAACACATGCTAGTTTAATAAATATTATTTATTAATTTTAATTATTGATAATATATGTTGATTAATCCAATTTAAATTTGCGAGATAGTCGAGTAGAGACACTCCAGATTTTTTTTATTGAAGCTAAATTTATTTATAAGTTAAGTTATATTTATATAAATTAATTGTGAATATTTTTTTACTATCTCGCCAGATATATATTGCATAGAAAAATCACCTTTAATTAATAAACAAAATTTGTATAATTTATATATTTGCTAATTTCACTATGTAAATGGAGGTGGGAATTATATATATTATATAATATATAGAATATAATAAAACATATCATATATATAAATATAAATAATGATAGATATAAAACATTTTGAAAAATAAATAAATATTTAAATAATTTTATTGTTGATATTTGCTTGGATGAATGATGTTATTGAAAATTAATTAAATTCAGATGAATTACCATATTTTTATATTAAATATTAAATTACTAATTGTTTTGATTTAATAGGATATATATACGAGGTGTGTCTAAAAAGTTCGGTGAATGGTCTCATAAGTGGGTATTCAAAGTTTGATAGAAGCACGAGAAGCTCTATAGACATGTCTGGACTTGATCCCTGTTTGTTAGGTCAATACTTCTAGTGCATTGTTTATTGCATTCATTTTGATTTAGTGTTGTGAATAGTACGGGTCATGGATTAACGACACAACATTAAGTTTTGCTTTAAATTGGGTAAAACAGCGACAGAAACCCATAAGATGTTGATAAAGGTGTACGGGCAGGATGCTGTGAGTAAGAAATGTGTTTTTGATTGGTTTGTACGCTTTCGCGCTGGTAATCTGTGGAGGACCAACCACGTTCAGGTCGGCGATCCACAAGCAGGGCTCCAGAAAACACTGAACGTGTACGAGAGATGCTAATAAAATATCGGCGATTGACTCTGCTATTAATAGTCGAAGATATGGGTATTAGTAAAGGCACAGTAAGGGCCATCGTCCATGAAGAATTGGGCAAACCCAAGATTTGTTCACGATTTGTGCCGTACATGCTAACAGATGAACAAAAAGCAAGACATTTTGAGATCTGTGGCGATTTCATAGACATGTGTGACAGGGATCCAACCTTTCTAGGTTCCATTGTGAAAAGAGACGAGACTTGGTGTTACCAGTACGACCCCGAAACCAAAAGACAGTCGATGGAATGGCGGTCACCTTCTTCCCCGCGACAAACAAAAAGTCATACGGTAAAATCCTTGGATTCGATTCCATTCCATCGATTGTCTCTTTTGGTTTCGGGGTCGAAAGCGTACAAACCAATCAAAAACACATTTCTTACTCACAGCATCCTGCCCTTACACCTTCACCAACATCTTATGGGTTTCTGTCGCTGTTTACCCAATTTAAAGCAAAACTTAATGTTGTGTCGTTAATCCGTACTATTCACAACACTCATTTAAAATGAATGCAATAAACAATGGACTAGAAGTATTGACCTAGCAGACAGAGATCAAGTCCAGACATATCTATACAGCTTCTCCTTCTTTTGTCAAACTTTGAATACCCACTTATGAGACCATTCACCGAACTTTTTAGACACACCTCGTATATATATATATATATATTTATAAATATGCACCTTTAATTAGGAAGTTGTATTTTATTAAACGAGTATAACGAATATTATTATAATAAATAAATATTTTTTTTTTTATAAAGTTTGAAATAATAAAAGTCAATTAATGATGGAAAATATAAATACATATTATATACAAATAAACTTAACTGGCATATATATTTAATGAATTTCTTTCATGGCATCATTTTTTATTTTTTTTTTTTTTTAAAGAAAATTATTTATTTTCTTTTGAATTAGAAAAAGAATATAACATTTCAAATATTCTGATAATTTTTTTTTTCCTTTTTGATACTTCCAAAGAATCTTTTCCAGTTTTATTTTTCTTTTTGTTTAATATTCTTTGCTTGTTCACTTTCACTTTTTATTTTTATTATTTTTTTTTTTATTTCACTTTTTTCACCCTTTCTATCTTTCTCAATAAAGTTTCCTTTCTAATATTTATGATTTGGTTTTTGGTTGTATAATATCTTAAAGGGAAAAAAAAATTAAATATATATATATATATATCTCCATCTTGAGTTGAATGTTATGATAATTTTCGTTGTTCCTTAAATTAAAATTAAAAAACATCTTCAGATTTAATATAATTCATCTCTTTGATCTGATTGGATTCGACAAAAGTGCAAAGTTATAACGCCCTTAAAAACTTTTTGAATTATCTGATGTAAAATAATTTATTATAATATATGTCTCAATATAGAAAAGTTCTTTGATGATAATTATAAAAAATAAAAAAAAGACACATGAACTTGTTTTAAATATTTAAATGTGTCAGGAATAAAAATTAGGTCTATCTTTAATGAATTACATTTATATTGATCGTTCTTGTAAAATTAAGAGTATACAGATTTAATTTGTTATTTACTTATAAAACTAGCATGTATATATGACTTTATATATAATTCAAAAATTTAGTGGGATTCTAATAAAAAAAAACACCTCTTTTTCTGTTTGTGGTCTCCCTTTTTCAAGTGTGTTTTATACCACATATATGATCAAACAGACTAAAACAAAAATTTTAATTACTATAGTTATGAATTTTGATATATTTAATTTATTATTATTATTATTTGTGGATATACCTTGAAAATCACGCAGAGCTTTAAAGATAAATTATTAATTATTGAATTTTCCTAGGCCTGAACTTGAGTCTTCAGTGTGATATACTGTCGTGCTAACCACTAAATCATTAGAGAGTTTAATTATGTCGTATAGATAATTGTCGTGATCCTTTAATTTTAACTTTATTTCAAATTGTGGTATCACTTTATTTTTGAGTTTAAGTAAGGCGTGTATAGAAGACGTGAAGTGAATGTCAGTGGATACTAACAAAATAACCTTAAAATTTTCAGTTCTTTGATCACTGTCAAAATAAAGTAAGAAAATCAAGTGAAATTACATATTATATACATATTAAATTATTAAAAACTATTTCTAATTTTTAAATATATTAACTAAACTATAAAATAAAGAAGAAATAAGTAAGAAAAACATTCAAACATACGAGAAAATTGGAAACAAAAATGTATTATGTCTTATGTAAAATTCAATGTTTTGATATACACAATATGGCCGACAAGAATTTCTCCCTACTTTTTTGGAACCACCCCCCACTCCTTAAAACAAGCGTTATTGTCACTCCATACCTCCATGGTTATTTCAGATTCACGACATACTTAAACTCTTGACAAGTGTCTATTTAACTTCTTATTAGTTTAATTTCTCATTTTGACCTTTATATCAAATAAGACCTCAATTTGCTCTGTTGTTGATATCAGCTGTTGAGATATTGTTAATAGGTCTGTAATAATTACTATTGTTCCATTTCATTTGGATATGACATGAAGATGACCCCAACCGGCTTGTCGCTTGGAATTAGGTAAAATGGGGTGGGGAATAGGATTTAGAATCTGGATGGATGATTTGGGTTAGGACATGTACTCTCTCGGAAAAGAAAGAGAGAACATACATGAGCTCACGTAGGGCAGTGATCGCCAATCACTGAAGCAGTATCCTCCCACCGGTATTGAGGGAGGATATCTGCCCGTTACCCCAATTTAAGATATCTATTATTCTATATAAATCTAATATAGAAATTTCCATCAAAATCTAATTTTCATATTTTCGTGTTTCTCATTTCATTTTGAATTTTCAAAAATTACTCAAATTAATTTGATTCAATTTTATAAAACTTTTGTGATTTATTTTTGTTTCGGTCCTAAAATTCTAGACAATTTACTTGATCAAAATTGATTTAATTTATTAATTTAATTGAGAAGTTAATGAAAATAAAAAGTAGCGCCTCTAATCAAGAATATCAAAATAAAGATGGAGAGGGTCCGTTCTACTGATCATAGAACAGCTTTATCCCGGTTAGGCGGCATCTGACTTGATAGCCGTTGTCCTTTCGTAGAATCTACAAAAGTGAGAGGCTTTTTTAAAATTTTTTTTTTTTTAGGATTGGTTCACTTGTTTGATGTTTGATAAAAGGCCCTGGCATGTGCGCTTAAATTTACAATAAATATAAAAAATAATTCTATAATCACCTACAATTCTTTTTGATTTTTGATTTTTTCCATGTCTGGAATTAAGCATCCATTGTGTTATCAATCAATAAAAGATATTTTCAATTTTTATTTTTTTTATATTAATCATAACAATATATTATAATAGATATGAGTATTAAATGGCAAAAAAAAAAGAAAAGAAAGGAAAAATCCTTAGGATTTTTTTAATTAGGTATAATTGGTTTAAGATGAATAGAACTATTATATATATGTGCTTCTTATTAAATTTAATTCATAGAAATATATAACATATATAATGCATAATGAGTTCATTTTCTTTTATTCTCTTTTTTTTTGCTAAGTATTTCTCTTTTTTGGACTGACACTCTCCAATTATTAATGACATAATTAATATTTACTTTTTTTTATAGTAAGAGAATTAAGAAAAAATTAATTTCCGTAATGAATCTTGTCAGAGTCTAATTCCATTATTTCCCTATAGTCTCAAATAAAAAAAAATGTTATTAATAAATCTTCCATAAAATAGATGTTTAATTTTTATTTATTTATTTACTTTTTTGTATTTGTTAATAATGAGCACAAAATGTTACTTTTTGTTGTTGGTGTTTTAATAAATTTTATAATTATATTATACGTTATTTGTATAAATGTATAAACCATTTTTCTTTTTAGAATTTTCTAATTTGATTTTTTTTTCGCAGGGATTTTTTCTTTATAATGTTCTTCTATTTATTTTTTATTTTTCTTAAGTCTGAATTTATCACTTAAATTATCTTGTGTTGTATTTCTTATCATTTTTTTTTTGTATGAAATGCTAATATTTGTTCTGAGATGAATACTATATATTAACACTGTTGTTTCTCGTCAGCTTTATTAGTATAGTACCCGTTGAAAATTTACATATATATTTTATATATTTACATAAAGGTGCTAGTAAATTATATAATAATACGAGCACTTTTTAAATTGATTTCGGTGCCAGTTTTGAGTTGTATATTGGGAGGAGGAGGAATGGGAGGTGTTTGAATAATATTATTATTATTTACCTAATACCCCCCCCCCACCTCATCCTCCTTCTACCGAAAATTGACGGAGAATTCAAGTTAAGTAGCGATAGTATAATTGAGAAGTACTCATTGATGTATTGGTAAAATAAGAAGTAAGGGAACGCATAGTGGGAGCAAAAAAAGCCCTATTTTCAGCAAACTATTTTTTTCCATATAAGTTTTTATTTTTTATTATTCTTACTATATACAAAATATTTACGAACATAAAAAAAGAAATTCTAACAGTAGATTTAAGTGGGAGTTGTCGGGACATAAAAAAGTACTGGAATGCGTTCCGGTTCTGAAAAAAGGTAAGGGAACGTCGTTCCCCCGCGTTCCCCTCCCAATAAACCACTGGAAGTACTATATTAATTATATATTTGATATAAATATGTTTAAAATAGTGCTCTAGGGTTTTAGTGAACAAATATGAAATAATATAAATAAGCAATTAATGTGGAATTTCACTTTTATTGTGTATTATTTTATATACATATCTCTCTCTTATCTTATTATACTAACAAAAATTCTTCGCTTTCCTAGTATCATGTTTGAGACGTCGTGGTCATAAAATGACACGTTTAACTGTTGACTTCCAAACGTCACGATCCAAGGATGTGTGTGCCGTTTCTCTGAGTGTGCTGCCAGTCACAGGTGTTTGACCTGATCTACCCATCTTGATGGAGATCTACCCCTTAGTCGCTTGAATTCAACTTTGCCCTCAACAATAAATTTTTCTAGGTTTTTATCTCGCCTCATGATGTGGCCATATTTGTATGTTTTTGAGATATTAAACCGCTGGATGGATTTTTTTGAAATTCACACCATAGATAATTTTTACATAGTAAAATCGATCTGTATTGGATTCAGCTTAGGGAAAAATCATCTTCATTAATTTTTTCTTAATTTAAATTTATATGACGTGACTAACTACGTCATCCATATTTGCCTCTTGCCATTCTTTTTTAATTTCGAAATAAAATTAAAAATATTTATTATACATATTGTTAATGATATTTTAAAAACAATTTCTTTCTTTAATTAATATTAATTTAAATTGATAATTAAAGAATATTTTATTGAAAATAAATTATTGAATAAATATTATCTAATAATATTAAATAGAAATATAAAAGAAAAAATAAATAATTTTTTAATACCTGTTCCTTTAAAAAATTTGAAATTTTTCATTTAATTTTTTATTAGTTATTAGTTATTAGTTAAAATTTATTTTATTAATTAGTTATTATACTTTTTAATTATTTTTTTTCTCCAAAATATTTGAAATTTTTCAATCTGTTTAGTCGTTTAATTTTTTGTTAATTCTTATAAATTTTTATTAGTTAATTTTATGTTTTTTTTTTATTTATTTTCGTGTTGATTTTTAATTTTAATTAATTTTTAGATAGTTTTATAATATTTAATATTTTTTTACTAAAATATTATTATTTATTATTATTGAGGACCAAGTTCCATTAATTTTAATCAGATTGATGCAATGATGTAACATTTAATAATTGTAATAAATAATTAAAGAATTGTATATCAATATTTTTCAAAGAGTCGAGCGATAGCTCGGTGTTCCAGGTAGTATTATTATATACATATATTATAATATATGTATATTATTATATAGATATACTTATATTGTTATCTATTTATTTATTTAATTTAAAGTTAAACTTTTTTGGTGTATATTTTATTGCTTCAAAAAATACAATCTTACGTAATCTCTGACATTATAAAATAAGAGATGGAAAAATAACATTTATCCCTTCCTACTTTATTTTTCATCAAATAATCCAAATAAAGGCAAGGTTTTGCTGGTGGGCTAAAGAAAAAAAAACTTTTTCAATTGCCTTGATAACATCTTTGAAGCCGCGAATGAGTTGTATAATTCGATATGAAAGCTCAAAAAACTTTGGATGAAAATAATAAAGACCGAGAGAGAGGGAAAGACAGAAGCTTCATTTTTTATTTCCTTTTGGATACAAACTTCTATATATATTGAAGAAAGTAATAATGTTAAATTTTTTTATACTTTTTGTATTTGAATTTGATTATTTATCAGCTAATTTTAAAATAATTTTACAATTTATGTATAATTTAATATCCTACATAATAAACTTATCATATATACAGGGCCAGTTCTAGGGTTTTGAACTTAACGTGAAAAAAAATTTGGCTAATTAATGAAATTTTAGGGTACATATACACAAGTCGTACCATTGACATATGAAATAATGCAATGCAAAAATTCAATCTAAGATTATATTATACCACATTATTAGGTCAGCAATATAAAAACTCATGATTTTTAAGAATTCTGCTAAATAGTATACATTTACCCTTATTGCTGTAATTTTCTTCATATATTATAATAAATTATATTATATTCAGTGTCTAAAAAGGGGCGAGCAAGCCTAGTGACTGCAAGAAGTGCCAAATTTTGAGGGGCGCCGATCGAAAAATAGTGTATTTTTTACATTTATTATTTATGTGTAATTTTGATTTTTCCTTTTAGAAAAATTAGAATTTGCATATATGTAAGTTTTGTACAAGTATGATACTTTCTAAATCGTACCTAGAAACGATTCCTAAGTAGTACCTAATAATTCCTAATTTTAATACACCTAAACAAACTGTATTTTGCTAGATTAATTACAAATTAGATAATTGAAGTGTTTTCATCTAATTACAGTAGTATAATATTTCTATTGTTATGAGGGGCGTTTTATCTAGAACCAAGCTGAAAATTTGATCCAGTGTTCAAAATTTGAAATCTGGGTGGATGATTTGTGTGCTGGGGTCAATAAAACAAAAAAGACATGTTTATCACGTCTGTTCGGAAATAATTGAACAAGTCAAGAAAAATACATATATTCAATGGTACGACATATGTACTCTTTGTTATCTTTATTTTAATTTTTTCTTTTTTAAGAATATTTCTTGTATTTTAAAAATTGTTATTAATGAATAATTTTATTTCGTGTTTTTAATTTAAATTTCTTATAAAAAATCATTTTCCCTATTTTTGTTTTGACGTTTCTCGATTTTTTTGGTACGATTATCGCAACCTTCCACTACATAAAATCTAGCGTAATAATATTTACAATGATTTACAAATAATGCGAAAACTGATAGACTTTAATCCAGGTGGGCAATAAATTAAAATAAAAAAAAATAATAATAATAAATTGTGTCCGTGATGGGAATGAACGGGTGTCGCAGGCACTTATCGGATTTTGATGCCGTCGTGATATATCCCATAAAAATAGGATCTCGTATTGTATAGTTTATATTCATTTTATTATTTTTATTATTATTTAATATGAGTCAAGTTGAATGTCTTAATAATCAATATTTTTACACAAAATGAATATTTCAATCATAGTATTGGTAAAATAATTTTAAAAACACATAAAACAAATATAAAACTAAGTCTTAAAAGATTTTTTTTATTTGTAATTCAGATTATGATATGTGTCACCTAATTAGTTCCGCATTAAATGAGCTAAAGCACCCACTTCTAATGGTAAAGTTTGCGAAAAACTTGAATTTTTCTCTTTATTCTAATTAAAAAAAAAAAATAATATTATCTCATGTTTTAATTAACTTCTCTTTGTTTGAATAATTCCTCAAGTCATTTTCAATTATTTTTTAATTGAATGTCCTAATTAAAATTCTTAAATTTCAAAATTAATTTCTTTAGAAGTTAAGACTATAAGAATTTTTCTCTTTTTTTTTTTTGTTTATTTTTTCATTAAAAGATTTTTTTTGTATGTGTATGTTTTTTTCTCTAGTGATCATGTAACTAAACATTTTTTTAATTTCATTATTAAGATCATATTATATATAAATAGTTGCTAATTAGTTCAGACCGTTTAATTTACAAATAACTATTCAAAATTAAACATAAAATTAATTCAATGGAAGTTATCTGAAAGAAAATTAAATTTAATAATGATTGTGTTGAAATAAATATGTGTTTTGAGAATTCATGGTGTATAATTATACATTTTTTTATTATTATTATTAATATAGAATTTATTAATAAAGAATTAAGAAAAAATTTATGATTTAAATAATATATAAAAATAATGCCAAAAATATGTTAACTAAATTATGATAACTTTTAGGGATATTTTTTTTCTATTTCTGTTGGCTATACTGTTGTGCTTTTTATTTCCGCTACATTCATGGAGTTCATAAAGCTTTCGCCAGCTGGTAGGAGAAATAGTATGATCAAAACAATAATTAACATTTTAATTTTTTTTTTATTAAAATAAAAATTATGGTAATTTTAATTTTAATTAGAAAATTAAATATTTAGGTTCTAAGTGCAACTTTTGATGAGTAAATAATATAAAATATTTATCTTAATTAATATATATATATATATATATATATATATATTTAAAAATAATAATAATAATAATAAAAGAAAAAAAAATAAATTTTGATCTATGTATGTGCTGTGCGTATATTTTTCGTCTATATTTGTCCATTTTTTCCACCCCTTGAAAAGGGTTAAATGCTGATCGTAAATCATGGCTTTCAATGGATCCCCGGCTTGCTTGACTCTGCCCGCTTGCTGATCTCCACGAAGCTTACCCGAATATGGAAAATTGTTATTTTATGGGCATTAGAATAGAAACCATAACCTTTTTATATAACTCTATCTTATGCTCACCCTAACAACACAAATATCCTGTTCATTTTATTTTCACACACGAAAATTGATTATTTAATCATCTTATTTGTAAAAACTTTTGTATTTTACACAAATATATATATATAGGTCTGCCCCCTGTACCGCCGATGTAATACATAGTAATTTTTTGAAAGTTTGTATGTTAAAGGTTTTAATTCATTTTAATTTAATCAGTATATTTTTTCTCTCAATTGGATCTTCATTTCTCCAAATGGCACTATTTGTCAAAATATAAATTTAAATATAAAAAATATGACTTACTTTGTTTTAGAAAATATTAATCAATTAGGAGAAATATTCAATTTAATTTCTAGAATTATTATTTTTATATTAAAGGTCAACTTCTTAACTGAGCCACCAGAGGCACCACATGGAGCGTTCTTTATTTCGGTCGGTTTTTTGCCCATAACTTTGGAACGGATCATGACGGATTGGGTCATGACGGTTCTAATGATACCCGAACCATTAAAATCCATGAAGCTGTTTAGAAGGATTGCTTAGTCGTTTAATTATAAAGATTTTACTGAAAATGTATATTTCATTCAATGAACAAATAAAATTAATTTTTTTTTTTTTATTATCAAGTTGCTCTTTAGCGCTCATCCTCTTTAGACAGAGTTCTGCTTCCTGTCCTCTAAGTGATGCATAATATTTTGTTGAAAATCTCTGTAACTAATAGGATTTCATTTATATTGCTTCAAAAAATCTATTTAAAATCTTCGGTTTATTTTATTTAGTTATGTATTTTTTAACTACATGCATACATGAAAAATTTTAAAATCATATTTGGATTCTCAAATTTATGAAACGTAAAGATCTGCATAAATTTTTAATTTCTGAACTATCTGAAAACAAAAAACCTTATAAAGATCTGCTCAGGTCTCCCTCACGTAAGTAAAACAAGAAGCAAAGTTAATTTAAGATTAAATAAATAATCATTTCAATAGATTAAAAAATATAAATGAATGATTTTATTTTAAATTAATATATAAATATTGTTATTATTAATACTTTATAATATTATAGTTTCTAGGGAAACGTTTTATTAAAAGCAAATATTTTTTTTTTTCAGAAGAGTTTCTGGCAAGGCCTGGCAGCTGCATACTAAAAGGTAATCATTAATTTGAAATAAATATATATATATTGTTATATTGTTTTTTATTTTTGAAAAATATAAAAATTAATTAAAGTATAGGAGATAGCACTGTTTATATTTACATCCGGCAAAATCGCATTAAGTTTGTAAGAAGAGCCAATGATTTTCTAAAGACCTGGGAGTGATTTTAAAAATTTTAAGATCTAATTAAACAACAATTTAGTGGATACCCTTTGAAGTTCGAAAAAGCCAAAAAAAATTTCTAGGGTAAATCTGTTTTCACAACCATAGATATATAAATATATATATTGTTATATTAGTATACCAGGTGTACAAGCTCAAATCCGCTATTTTTAATGAGAAAAACACATTTTTTTTCAATGGAAAGCAAAATCAAATTTATTCACAAGTACTTGCCCTCGCTATCTATATATTTTTTTCCATCTTTCGGGCAATTTATGAATACCATGCCAATAAAATGGCGGGTCCACATGACCTTCATACGCTCAATAACGCCATCTATGAGCGAACATCGGATTTAAGCTTGTACACACCTGTTATATATATATATATATATATATAAGAGAAAACCAATTCCTTATATATATAAGCTATTATTTAATCTCAAAATAATAAAAATATGATAAATGAATTCTAAACAACCAAAAAATAATATTAATTGGATTATTTCTTTATTTTTTATATTTTTACCGACCGACGATAGTAAGGGAGGTATTGTTTTTACACCAAATTTCACATGTGGAGATTTTTACATATCTCCACGAATCATTCATTTTCTTAACAGAAAAAAGTATTTTAGCATGATGTCTGTCAGTCCGCTGTGTGTCTGTAATAGATGTGTACAGCTTGAACGGCTCAACGGATTTTGATGAAATTTGGTATATTTACTTAATGCATCAGTGGGATGAATTGATCAACTTTTGGTGTATATCCGGAAACCTGAAGTGGTAGTATTAGCGATCGACGATAGGAAGGGAAGGGTTATTTTCACACCAAATTTCACATGAGGAGATTTTTTACACATCTCCACGAATCATGCACTTTGTATTGGTTTTATCCTTGAGAAAAATCATCCTCATTAGTTTTTTCTTAATTTGAAATTATATGACGTCATTCATCTCTTCATGACATCACAGCCAGCTCATACTTATATATTATAAATAAAATAAAATTAAAAATAGTTATGTTATATCCATATCTGTTTTTTATTATAATAGATATTTTATTAATAGATACATTTAAATTATTTGAAATTGTTTCTGTAGCTAGAAATTAATTTATTTCAAACCGTTGGTCGGTTCTGCGCCTGGCCACAGGTCAACATATTTTATGTTCAATTTGGGATTTATTTCTTTCGCCTCTTATATATCTGTTTATTTAATATTTATTGGAACTTAAACCTATACCTCTTTATCGATTTCTATTTCTCAACTATCGCTTTAAACACTAATCCATAGTCTAGACAGTTTCAAGAACAAGCTATACAGTAAAACTTGTTTCAAATTGCACATTTCTAAAAAAATTAATCACCCGCAGTAGAACATGGATTGGTTGGTTGGAAAGTGGTAGAAAACTTAAATAAATCGACTTAGTTTCTTAATTAAGTTCAACATAGACCATAAAGAATAGAATTAGCTTTATATATATATATATATATATATATATATATATTGAAGAGAATTCTTGGAAACATACGAAAACCAGTAACATCAATTACCTAATGAACAAATTATAAATATATATGGGTATGTATATAATATATATATATATATATATATATATATATATTTACATTTTAATTTAATCCAAAATATATAGCGCTATCTTTAATCATTTCACCAAACTGATTTATAAAACTAAAAACAGCCAGGAACAAATATTCGATTACAATTACACTTTATATAATATATGACCTTAACAAGAGAATAGAATAAAATATTCAATATTACTTGGAATTTAATCCAAAAATGAAAATTGAATATCACGCTGGATTAAATATTGATAATTTTAAAAATTAAACAAATCAATACTATATTATTAATTATTTATTATTCAATAATAACAGTAATTTTTTTAAATAATTTATTTTTAATGAGTATTTAGAATCATAATGAATAAGTATTTAAAATTAATTATATTATTATAGAATATATATATATATATATATATTTATTATTATTATTATATTATATTCACGAAGGATAATAATATTTGAGAAGAAATTAAATTGAGGTTGCAATCGGATAACGCCTGTTAATATGAATTAAAATGGTGAAAATTATTATCAAGGGGAATCAAAATTAAAATATATAAAACAATTATTTTGTCGGTTGTATAATATGGGTGTGAGGCGTGGTCTATGATCTTGGGAAACGAGAGTAGATTTAAGTATTTAAATAAGTTGACCTGTGGCCAGGTCCGAACCGAACGACGGTTTGAAGTTAATTAATTTCCAGCTACAGAAACAATTTCAAATAATTTTAATATATCTATTAATCTAATAAAAACATATATGGATACATAAGTAATAAATATAAACATTTTTAATTCTATTTTACTTATAATATATATGTAAGACCAGGCTGTGTCGTCATGAATGGCTGGATGACGTCATATAATTTTAAATCAAGAAAAAACTAATAAATATGATTTTCCCGAGGATAAAACCAATACAAAGTGTATGATTCGTGGTGATATATAAAAAAATCTCTTCATGTGAAATTTGGTGTGAAAATAACCCTTCCCTTCCTATCGTCGATCGTTAATACTACCACTTCCGGTTTCCGGATTTGCACCAAAAGTTGATCAATTCATCCCACTGATGCATTAAGTAAATATACCAAATTTCATAAAACTCCGTTGAGCCGTTCAAGCTGTACACATCTATACGGACGGACAGACAGACAGACGGACGGACAGACATCATGCTAAAAATACTTTTTTCTGTTAAGAAAATGCATGATTCGTGGAGATATGTAAAAATCTCCACATGTGAAATTTGGTGTCAAAACAATACCTCCCTTACTATCGTTGGTCGGTAAAAAATGGATGGGTGTAGCTCAAGATAGAGACATTTTGTTGAGTAGTTGCTGCATCCAATATCCTTGTCTTCTCAAACTGTAAAAATTTTTAAAATAAATATAATTATTATATATAATTTAGATATGCATATTTAATTGATTTTTCAGGAGAGTAAGTAAAATTCCCATAAAAAATAATTATTATTACTTAAAAACAACATTCAAAGTGGGATTATTTTTTTAATTATATCACACTTATAATTTATAAAAATCATCATTTATCGTTTGTAAACAACATCATATTATTAAATATTTAAATATATAATTACATTTTATATTTATTTTAAATTTTGAAATATTAAAACTTATAAATATTTTATTTAAATTTTTAATGATATTACTTAATGAAAAATATTATTTTATAAGAGAGTGAATATATATATTTCTCCCCATCGAAAATGTATAAAAGTACTCCTTCTAGCAAGGCATTGTTGCTCAATATATACGATATGATTATTTCTAATTCACTATTAAAATAAAATTAATAAAATTCGGTTAATTATATTGATTTTTTTTTATTTGCTTTCATAATAATAGAATTAAAATGATGATTTTCATTTCATGGAGTTATGCTATGGTTATAAAATACAATTCTACGAATAATGCAAATTTCAATTATAATTGTTGTAAATTGTACCCGTATCAATTTTGCTTTTGATTTATATGGAAATTCGCTTTTCGAAACGCCTATAATGTTATTATTTAGTATTGGAAACGAGAACAAATATTTAATCCACTCTTCTTATTGTAGTTTCAATTGAATTTATTTGTTACCAAACATGAATTATTTATTATTAAATTTATTCCAAAATATACTTTTATTTACACAGACTTATATTTATAGGCAATAAAAATTATTAATTTAAAAAAAAAATTATAATTTTAAATTTATATGAACAACTTCAGGAAAATAAATTTTATTATAATAAAAAAAAAAATGAAATTATTATATATCTTCTTATTACTGATATGAACGTTCAGGTAGTAATAATTCAGAACGGACAATGCGAATACATTTAGGCATACTTTTAAGAAATTTAATATAATAAAGTAGAGATGTTTGAGATATTAATACTTACTTTTGGTTGTTCATTTCATGATTATCATTTAATTATTATTCTTATTACTTCTGGAAGGAAAAGTGGATAGACTTAATATTATTTCAATTAGTGAAAGTAGTGAAAGGAATAAATTAAATAAAAAAGATTAAAATGATACATACCAGAGGGCATCACCGATCAAGAACGCCTGGTTTATAGGCAACACATTAATATTATTTTATTCTTATCCTTAAAATTGATCCCGAATGTTACAGCAAGGTCCATATAAGAAGGAAAATAAATAAGGCTTGACTCACAACCTCGTGGTCCCGGCTTCAAGCAAGGGAATTTTTCTAGCTGGGGTTATCGGACCAAAAACTATCTAGCCTATATGAACAAAATTGAAATAAAAAGTAGCGCCACCGAACAAGAAAATCAAGAGAAAGGTTGATAGAATACTTTCACTGATCATAGAACACCTTTATTTAGGCGAAAACCGACTTGATAGCCGCCGCCGTGTACAAAAATCAGATTTATTTTTATAATTTATTAATATTATATATATTATAGTATTTTTGTTTAATTTGAATTTATTATTTAATCATTTAATTATTTATTCAATATTAATAACCCATGAAAATCCAAAAATTTACAATTTTAAATTCTCAAAATAATTTTTATTTACATAATTAATTTTAAATTCATCTAATATATTTTATTATTAAACTATACCACTATATGTTAAAGAAGAAATTTCATTCTGATTTCATATATACTTGTGTTTTGAATTCTTTGATATTCAAACAATCATTTTTCTGGTTCAATGCAAACCGAGTTATTCCAGTACTTAGATTCCCCAATATTTACCATTTTAGTCATTTAATCAACCCAAATGTGTGTTTTTTTTATTTATTGTATTCCAATTCAAACATTATTTTTTTATTGTAACTTAAACGTATTAACACTTTATACATATGTCCATACATACATATACCTATAGAAAACATACGTGTCAAGCTATTTTAACAGAAAACACTTTACTGTCTTTAATTATTTACAAAAACAAACGGAATATATTTGTATTGAATTAACGGATTATTCATTGTGTCTAATTGATAGAAACCAATTTTAGTTGTTATTCTATGGTCTGTACTTTAAATTTCATTGCTTTCACTCTATTTATCATTTATTCTATAAATGATTAACTCGTATATGCATTGATTCGTATAATATATATATATATATATATATATATATAGTGATATAAAGTATATATATATTAGTTCGTTTAGGTTTCCGTGAAAGTTTTTATTATTATGTGAAATTACCCGGCTTATTTTCACGATTAATTGTTAGATTTGTGTCTCAACGTTCGGCGCCCATTTCGGCGCCATTTTCAAAAATTAGAGAGTCAATCGGCCTCAGGCTGTCGTCAGGAGCAGACGTGAATCAGTGGTAGTGTTAGTGTCAAGAATTTTTCTCAAAATCTTCCATCAATTCAACCCAAAATTCGCCTCTTGGTCAAACAGTTTAAGGTCAAAAATCTCAGAAAATGACGGTGAATATCAATGATAAATTAAGAAATTAAGAAAATTAAATGTGTAAAAATTAAGAATAAAATGATTATTCATTCAGAAATATAATAATAAATAATAATAAAAAAGCAAATATTAATTTATTAAATCCATTTATAATTCCCTTATTATGTTTAATAATACATCCTCCTCCATATGAAAATATTAATATTATAAATTATGTGTATAAATTTAATTATTATTATCAAATTAAATTCTTAAAGTAAAGAAAATCTAATGAATCAGTTGATAAATAAAATATTGAATTGTAGATTGATTAGGTAAATGGAAAAAATAAACATTTCAAAAATAACTTAGGGGACAGGGGATAGGGAATTGTTGGGGTTGTATTGTCTCCCTCTAATTTCATTAAATAATTACATTTATTAAATTACGTCAAGATCTGACATCTGGTGGCAGGATTCACTTTAGCATAATAAGTATTATTCCCTCTCTAATCCTATTAGATAATTAAATATCTTCACTTGTATTTTCTTAATAAAGAGGTAAGAAAGAAAAAAAATCCTCGTGCAATTTATTAAACCGTTTCATTGCTTATTTCATTTCATTTATAAGTCAAAAAAGCACACATATTTTTTTTTAGTATTAAGTTATTATTATTTTTTTTTTTCATTTATTCCAATTTTAGCATTTCATAAAATGTATTTTTTTAAGATAAATTTTATTGAAAAGAATTCTTATAAATAAATTGAATGAGGATATAAATTTAAACAAGTGAATATTAAATGCTTAAAATTAATTATTTAATTGCTTCATTTTAATTCTTCATATTATAAATTGACCATCATATCTGGAACGATTTAGATAAAATTCAAAATTCTAATTTAAACATGAATAATTCATTTATCTCTGTTGTCATAGGGTACTCAAAAGTTTGTGCTCGGAAAAAAGACAATATTTCAACTCTCTATCTTTTGAAAATGGCGCCGAAATTCAACTATGTAAGTCCATCCAATACCCATTCTCTTCTAACTCCCTTAAAAATCTCTTTTATATTCAATTTTTTTCGAAATGCATAGAGATCATGCAATGCTTCGTTATGCAATCTCTGCCATTCCTCTGTGATTTTATCTTTCTTCGGTTCAAAAAGAATCATATTCCGAAATCCTTTATATATATGTATTCATAAGCTAAGTGTTTAATAAAACTGGTAAAATCAGGTTATACAAATTTTGATTTTGATATTGGATAATAATTTTGATGAAAATGCGTTATTCTCTCAAATGTTCTCAAAAAATAATTTCCTTTCGTGACTAAAGAACTTAAATATTAAAATTTTTCTACATAAAACATAAAAAATATTATGAATAAATACAATTAAGAAATTTTTTTATTACTTATTTTGTTTTTTATTTTTATAAATTATTTTTTATGTTAAAATTTTCTTTTAGTGAACATCTGGATCAATAAGCCATGGTCCTAGTCAATATGTTAGTTAATTAAACAATTTTAAATAATAATAATCATCTTTCCACTCCTATTGAATAGATATAATATGAGAGTATATAATAACAATAGTATTATTAATAATAAAAATGGATAATTTAAATGATCATCCCGATTATATTTGAAATCCCCATATATATATATATATATATATAAATTATTAATGCATATTAATATTGAATAAATTCTATTTATACGAATCCTTTTCAACTCCAATATCAATTATTTTTATATTAAACATTAATTAGGTGTACTAGTGATTGATTAATTGTCAAAATATATTACATATTTATTCAAATATATATATTCGTAAAGGTTTACATTAAAGTTATGATTATGAAAAGATTTTTCTGGATTATTTTCACATGTTTTTGATAATACGTTTCGACTTCCATGTTCCCAACATTTTCAAAAAAATTTTCAGAAAAAAGATTTGAGATTCACGACTTTTTATGCTGTGTGACCCTCGGATTATGGTACAAGCTGGTACGACTGCGAATCACGCGCAAGCACGTGACGTGGAGCCTTCAACAAAGTACCAAACACGCGCTGGTTTAATAAATATTATTTATTAATTTTAATTTATAATTAATTAAATTCAATTTAAATAAAATATATGTTATTTAATCCAATTTAAATTGTGGGACACTCCAGCTTATTTTTAAATTATAGTTGTTTAAGTTTATTTTAAATTAACGCCTACAATCATAATAGTATAATAATTTCAAAGTCGAATCAATTTTAAAGATTGATTTAATTGTTTTGAAAATAGTCCAACTATACAAATATAAATAAATTAATTATCAATATTATATATTATATTTTAAATACTTAATCCTATAAAAATAAAAAAAAATTATAATAATATGTTATTTGAAATAGAGTGGGACATAAAAAATCAATGGGTTAAATTCTTTTTTTTTTTTTTATTAAATCTATTTACTTTCCTCTTTAATTGAATTCATATCATTAACGAAAATTAATAAATAATAAAAAAATAAATAAATAAAACCCTGTATTTGTTAGTGGGTATATTTATAACGAATTGATAAATTCAACAAATGAATAAAACAAGTAGGACTGATTTTTTATTTTTTTGGTTTACCAATAAATAACTTGTATATGATAATAAAATCCACAATATTTAATATATTCTCGGATTAAAACTATTGCCAAATAATAATGGCCATTTAATCCATCTATTATGACATGTCAACACTTGAAAATAGAATAATTCGTGATACAGGTACTATAACTCCCTCTCCTCCTTCTCCCTTTTCATATTCTATGAAATTCTATACAATAAATTAATCGTAAAAATCCCTTCGTCCTTTTCATTTCCACCCACACACGTACCCCAACCTCCTCTTTTCCCTCCCCCCCTCTCTCTCTCTCTCTCTTGCATTTGTTGTTTTTCTACCCATCACTTTTATTGCAATACAACATACAAATTGAAAAAAAAAACTTTTCTCTTTAATTCCATTTATTCAATTGTTTTACTTTGTTTTTTTATTATAAATATTATATATATATATATATATATATATATAAGCCTCAAACTTTTATACATCCTGCGCAAGGACATCTTCTATCAATTTGGTTTTATTCATTAGGTGTTCGATGATCAGTAGAACGGGTCCTATCAACCTTTACCTTGATTATCTTGAACGGAGGCACTACTTTTTGTCAAGTAGCTACGCAAATTTTGATTCCGGAAGCTGGGTTGACTCTGTCCCACAGACCCCAGCTAAAGAAAATCTCTTTACCAGGCCCGGGAATTGAACCCAGGACCACGAGAATGTAGATTAACACAGTTAACCAACACCCTACGATATATCGGTTGCAATATAATCAAGGACATTATCATTTTTTTCAAATGAAATTCCGAATAATTAGAATCTAATTACTCGAAATTTCATTAGATATTAATTATTAGATATTAATATACCAATGGATTTTATATCCTGCTATCAATGAAACATCTTAATCATAGCAAAAGTTTACTTTACTCCCCACTTTCCTTTGGAAGGTAAATTAAATTTTTATATATAAGATTATGTTATTAATAATCGGATAAAGCTTAACAATCAAGCATAATTGATGAAAGAATTATAATAAATTAAATGATAATTGAATTTAATTATTTTCATGAATTATGGAAGATCTGAAATATAGTTCATTCTTATCTTACTGAAAGAAAACCTTATCTATTCTATTTTCAAATAACATATAAATATATAATATAATTTTTAAAATTTTAAAATAATTCAATTATCCGCTTCATAAAATTGTAATTATATTCACAACTATTTTTGTAATAAAAATTCCACATAGCTTGGTGGTTAACAGTGTTAACTCACATCTTTGTTGTCCCGGGTTTAGGTCCTGGGGCTGGCAAGTAAATTGTTCTAGCTGAAGTCAATGGAACGGAGTCAACCCAGTTAAAAATGTTGTACCTCCGTTCAAGAAAATCAAGACACAGGTTGATAGGACCCGTTCCTTTGATCATAAGACACAAAATTAATATAACCAACTTGATAGGTGCTGTCATTGTATAGGATGTACAACAGTCATAGATTATTTTATTTATAAAATTATTTTATTTTATACTTTATGTCATTAAACAAATTTCTTTTATTATTATTATTATTAACTTTTGAATCGTTTATTGGTGGTTTTGAATTGGTATTTCAATAGAGTTTAGTTATCTTTTTTAGTGGTTGGATTCCATTCGGTTTTCTTCTCTCCCTCTCTTTCTCTTATGCCTTAGTCCAATCGGACTTCATCTAATTCAATCGGATTTTCTCGTGATGAAAAGGTTATCATAGAGTAATGAAAGAACCATTAAAAAGATCCGAAAAGAACAAAAGGGAATTAAAAGAGATTAGTTGAATCCAGAGAGAAGTTTCGGTTGATGTATATATATGCTATAAAGCACATACAAAGGAAAGTGTAGGGGTGAATAAAAGTGATTAACAGGATTGAGTCTTTTTGTAGACATTTTTTTTTATACTAAACATCCCAAAAATTCCAATAAATAAAAAGTTTAATTGACTTCGAAATGAATTTTAAACTTACAGTTCATTTAACTTATTTTTTTTCCCACCCTTATTTAATTCTTCACTATTCAATTTATAAAATCATAAATGGATCTTTATTTTTCTATCTTTTCTTTGTAATATATTTTTGGAAAAAATTTATAAAATCCACTTTAAAAAGTATTGATGAATTATTTTTAAAATTTCATATATATATATATATATATATATATATATATATATATAAATTGAATATTAACACTGAAATAACCAATTATAAATTAACTGTTATTTGAAATATTTTAACTAATAAAATATTTCTAAACATTATTATATATGAATACTGTTTTTATTATCTCGCCAGAAATAGTATTGCGATCACGAAAATTTTCGATGTCGAGATTTTGATATTTTTATACGTTTTTAAGGTTCCTTAGTCATTTTCACTAAGTTTGAGAAAAATGTCTGTGTGTGTAGACAAGATTACGCAAAAACATGTTTGAGCTAGAATCATGAAATTTGGTACACGGGCATTAATTCAAAATTCGTAGTTTTCTATCATGTTTTGAGAAATGTAGCTCATCCGGAAGAGGGTCATTACCTACCATATTCATTTTTTTCCTCTAATTGACTGTAAAAATAAAGATATATGTTTGATAGTTTTTCACATGATTAAAAATTGTATAAAACTGCTAGATATAGAATTTCAGCTTGATTGAATCGCTGAAAGTACCGGAATTAATTTTTTATCACGTTGACTGACAATCACGCACCAGCACGTGACGTGGTGCCATCAACAAAGAGGCAAACACCCGCTGGTGTAATAAATATTATTTATTAATTTTAATTTATAATTCTTCTTCTTCGTTGTCGATAACTTCCTAGCGGAAGTGTCGTGGCCCTAATAACTCCACAGGAGTCATAGGGTGTTCATGGGAAAATTTGACCGAAGTGGTTTCCCCTTGCCTTCTTCGGTGGGGCAGCCGATGTTAAATTGAATTAAAATTTTTTTTTATATTTATTAATTTATTAATTATTAAATTATTAAATTAAATTAAATAAATATATAATCTTGAGTTCTATGCTGGGATTCGAACTCGGGCTTCCTGTGTAGAAATCTAGTACTCTACCCACTCAGCCATGCTGCCCCTTATTTATAATTAATTAAATTTAATCTAAAAATAATATATGTTATTTAACCCAATTTAAATTGTGGGATAGTGGAGAGGAGACACTCCAGCATATTTTATTTGTCAAGCTTAAAAACTTGCCTCTCTGGTAAGTTATGGCCCCAGGCTGAGGATTGAATATTAAAAAAAATTATATTGATTTGAAAGGAAAGTATATATATATATATAAGCACTTGGTCGTGAAAACTTCGACACATGGCTTCAAAGCGTGAAGCTGTCTTAATAAAAAATGATTCATGCGATTAGATGAATGGCAGGAAGGAAAAAAACCGATTATTTCATAAGAGACCAAATTATATAGCCTCACCTTAAATTTTATATGCATTCCAAAATTTATTTACGGATTTATGATCATTTACAGTACCAAATATTCTGTTCAGAAGTGTTATTCTTTTAAATTAAAACGGAAAGAACCTAATTGAGTCCAGAAATTTTACAAGAGTTTTATGTTAAACGTGATCCAAAGAATGATGAGTCTCTGAGGATTAATTTTTACTGAATTTAAGAGTTATACGTTTTTCAAATGAGTAAGTAAATGGTATAGTAGAAAAAAAGAAAAATAAAAGAAAAAACATAAAAGAAGTTAATCTCAGTGAAAATTAACATGTATGCTATGATTTTTTATAATGCAAGTTAAATTAAAATAAAATTTATTTATTGGAATTAGCCAATATAATTCTTATATATAAATATGTCTAAAAAATTACTCTCTTTTATTTTGAAATAACTTTTTTGAATATAATAAAACTTTTTATATAGAAAATTCAAATAATTAAATCAGTTTTTAAATAGAAATTCCTTGAATTTCATAATAAGTGAAAGTTTTTTAATAAAAATTTGAAATAAAGAATGATTAATTAATTGAAACAATTTTATACTGGTTCTATGTATATAAAATAATAATAATAATAATAATAAAATTAATAATAAGTTCACTTTATAATAAAATAATAAATTAAATGATTTAGAATGATATAGAATGTTAAAAGATCAAGTTTCGTCGAAATTGGATGAAAAACAATGAAACTATGATGATAAGAAGGGAAAACGGATGCAAGTCGTACAATGGATTGCCTATATTCAAGGTGCTAGAAAAAATCCATTATATTTTCAAAAAAAAAAAAATTCTAAATATTCAATTTAAAAAAAAATTGACAATATATTTTTTTAAATTTTTTCTATTATTTTCTTGACATATATAAAAAAAACAATATTAAATTATTTATATTACTTTTTGAAAATAAAATCAAAAACATTTCTAAACATACAATAAACTTGAACTCTTAGTTTTTTTATTATTTTTATTAAAAAACATCGGGATTAATTTTTAGTATTTCCCTTTTTTTATAATCTCTTTCTAAAGGATCTCTACCGTTGTTATCTTCATATTCTCAAATTAGTAAATCGTCATCAATCTCTAAATTAGATAGCTTGAAAGTAAAATGAAAATTCACCAAGCAGGAAGTGAAAGTGATGTGGTGGGGGTTGACAAAGTATTTTATAAATTCGTGAATCATTCTTACTTCCTTGGGATTTGGTAATTTTGTCTTGAAAATTAATAACTTTGCTCGCCGAGCAACCAAATTAAAATGCAATCAGGAGAATCTATTATACAAGCCAAGCATTAATAGAAAGAGAGAAAGAGAGAAAGATGTAAGATACAAAAGGTTTCATCAACTCTATACTCTTCTCTAGAAATGTCACAATGATTATTTATTTTAGAAATTTCTAAAAATTTTATAGTAAATATTAAAAACTAATCGAAAATATAATAGTTTTAGGTATTTATTATACATACTCTTTATAACTGGTAGTCTATACTGCAAACTTAGTTAATAGATGCCCTCTAGATCAGAACATTAAATTATTACACTCCCTAAATAGAAATAAAAACGTCGATTTTATTTTGTAACTAGTAAATGAAGCGTTAAAAGCACTTTATTGGGTTATATAATCCCACCCAGCATCCTTTACAGGTAATCGGAGGATAGTTTTTTGACAGTAAAGGTATTGTAATACCGATTCATTATCGATATGCGGAATTTCACAGTTCTTCACGTTTCAATTTTGTAATTTTTTTTACAAAAAACTGTTTAAAATACTTTCGAATAAATCAATTACTTTTACAATCCTCATTTGAATAATTTGGTAAATATTTTTGATTTATTTATTATTTTCCTTTACTAAAATATTTATATACCGATATATTTTTGACATTTATTTCTTTTATTTATCTATGCATTGTGTTCATAAAATAAAAAAAATAAATAAATAAAAAATAAAATTAACCCACTGTTTATTTATGCTAAAATGTTTTACATTCGATTGGCTCATTTCAATGAAAAGTCATCCCTGTAGTTTAATGAAATCAACCCCATTTAATTTTGCATATAGCTTTCTCTCTTTAAGATAGAAAAAAGAAACCAAACATTATTGGCTATCAGAGAGAAACTAAACAAAAAACAAAATAATAAAAAAAAAAACATAAATAAATATTCTAACAGAGAAAAAAAATAAAGAATAACAGAAGAAAGAAAAATACACTGAACAAAACATGAAAACAATAAACAAAAATATAAATATAAACAATAACAGTCTGACGTTTTCTTTTTCAAAGTGGAGATTGATGTCGATATATGTCTACTTTGGTTTTTTTCTAAAAAATGATTGGTAGCTATTTTATGGAAATGAACCGAAAGAGAAAAAAATTCCAACTTAATCGGTAAAAATCAAAAGAAACTTATTTTGAACATTACTTAGGTTTTTTTTTTAAAAAAAAATTTGAATTAATCTCTATTACTAAAATAATTTTTTTTTTTTTTTTTTTTTTTTTTTTGTAAATTCACTCTAATAATAATAATTAAAAAAACAATTCTCAATTATTTTTATTAAAAATTTTAATTTATAATGTTAATTAATACTATAGATAAATTAAATCAATAAAAAAGTGAAATATTCATGTAATTTATGTGAATTTTATCAATCATTTAATTATTTATTTTATTACTATATATATATATATATATATATATTAAAATATTTAGGGAAAAAGTATTGTTTATATATACATCCGATATTTTGGTAGGCAAAAATACAGGATGTTGACAATGGAACGTTGCAGAGATACAGGGGCTGGTTTTAAAAATTTTAATTTTTAATTATACAATTGTTGTAAATCTATTGAAACCCAAATTTCTACATAAATAAAGCAGTTTTCACAACCATAGGCTATGCAATTGATGACCATTCTGATTTTTCTCCTATATATATATATATATATATATAAGCTATTATTTAATCACAAAATAAAAAATATGATAAATTAATTCAAAACAAAGAAATAATAATTAATTGAATTATTTATTTATTTATTTATTTTTGTTAGTTCTTTTTGGGATTTATCTCTTTTGCCTTTTATATATCTCTTTAACTAATATTTACAATAGGCTATTCAATTATTCTTACTTACCAGTGACGTCATGAAGATTTCCTCTCTTATCGCGTTAATAGCATAAGATACTATATATATAATACACCTTATATAATATACTGACAGTGATAATAAATATATTATTAATATGAATATCAATCTATTTTTTAAAGTCATTTTTAAAAAAATCAAATAGAAATAAGTATATTTTTTTTTAATACAAACATTCTAACAATTTAATCACATATCAACTAAATTAAAAAATAAAAAATTGCAACAAATTTAATAGGATTATGATATATAAATATATATATATGTTTACGAATCCTAGTACTATAAAAAAGATTACAAATTATTTTTTTATTTCAAAAGTACATTCCAATGTATTTCAAATACATAGAAAATCCATCAAAAATAAAATTATTTTATCAATATTATTATATTAATTTTAATATAACACTTGATTGAATATGAAATTAATGGAAAACAATAGAAAGATATATATATATATAAATATATATATATATATATATATATATATATATATATATATATATATATATTACATATATTTTGAAGAAATTTCGAGTTAATTGGATTCATTTCTTTTTTTTTTCTGAAAAGAAACTTTTTATTTGAAAGAAGATAGAAAAACTCCCTCAAAGCAACCTCCCACCCACAAGAAAGTAGCAACGTTCGTGATCATCTTACTATAATTTCCTCCATCCCCCCCCCTCCCTCCTTTTAACTAAAACCATTTGAATAAGAATTTTAAAAAGAGTTAATTTTAATCGTGACCAGATATTTCAAAAAGAAAAAAATTTATTACACTTATTCATTTTAATGATAAAGACACTTAAAAGTAAGATTCAGCTTTTAAGATAATGCTCCATCTAATTATTTGATATTTATGAATGACTATGTTAGAAAATTAAAGATGAGGTTTTGTGGGCAGATAACTTCATTCTTGAATTAATAATCTAAGATAGAAATTTAGCAAAACAATTATAATTTTTCAATAACATGCTTGGATAATGTTACTTTGATAATTATATTCATTAATTAACTAAATTAAATCCAAAATATTCTCAAACTAAATTTATAAACAATAATTTAATTTAAATTTTCAATGTTTTTTTTTTATAAATGATTTTTATTATTTTTTTAATTCTATTCTAATTGCGAGTAAGAGCGAAACATCCTTAATATGATTGATTAATCATGTTAATTCTTAATTGATTTCTATTTGCATTATAAAAATCCCTTCAAGGGGTATAGAGCCATCGTTATCGGGGTATAGCTACACAAACAGTGAACTGATACTATTGTGTCAGACTTCTACATCTCTGACGAAATTATAAAGAAAATTTTTTTATCTAACACTACTCTGATGCAGTATTAATTAAAATTCATTTAAAATATTATAATTGTTTTCTAAATAAAAAAAAAAAATATGGAATGTCTCTACTCGACTATATCGCAAATTTGAATTGTATTAATTAACAAATATATTATATTTAAATTAAATTTAATTAATTAAATTACATATTAAAATTACTAAATAATATTTATTAAACCAGCGCGTGTTTGGGTCTTTGTTGATGGCACTACGTCACATGATGGGGCGCCATTTGCAGTGTTAAAAAATTAATTCCGGTACTTTCAGCGATTCAATCAAGCTGAAATTCTATATATAGCAGTTTTAGACAATTTCTAATCTCATGTGAAAAACTCTCAAACATATATCTATAAATATTTTTACGGTCAGTTTAGAGGAAAAAAAGTAAAAACGTTGTAGGTAATGACCCTCTTCCGAAAAAGCTTCATTTCTCAAAAGTTGACAGAAAACTACTAATTTTGAATAATGCCCATATACCAAATTTCATTATTCTAGCTCAAACCGTTTTTGCGTAATCTTGTCTACATACACACACACACACACACACAGAGAGAGATACATAGAGACATTTTTCTCAAACTTAGTTAAAATGACTTAGGAACCTTCAAAACGTAAAAAAACATCAAAAACTCGACATCGAAAATGTTCGTGATGGCGAGATAGTAATAAATAAAGCATATTTAGATGAGAAAATTGTTGGAGAATCCTAAATCAATAAATAAATAATTTAATTTTAAAATAAATTACCCTTGAATTTAACTAATTATTTATTAGAACGAATTATCTATTATTACTATTATATTTTATTTGTTTAGTTATTATTTTTTTAGTAGTGATATCGATGTTTGAAATTGATTGATTGGATTTATATAATATATATAAATGTATATATATATATATATATATAACCAGAATAAATGGGAGTTTCATATTAGAAATAAATTTGGTATTTTTTTCTCTAATGCGAACATATTGAATCCTCTTTTTAGGGGGTAAATGGGAGCATTCGTCCAATGTCCACAACGGTCTTATTGTCTTAGGTTCTCCGCACTGATCTTACAAGATTTATCAGAACAGAATTTCCAAAGGAAAATTTCATTTAGGCTTAAGGGAAAAAGAAACAAAAAAAAAAAAGTTTAAAGCCACAATAACGAATGAAAATTCTACTTATTTTCTTCTCTTTATGTTGATACCGCTCTTAATTAAAAATATTTGAATCCAATAAATTATATTTAATCTATTATTGAATGAATATTAATTATATAGATATATAATTTAAAGATTTTGACTATATTAATATAATTATAAGAAATAAAATAAATAAATTTATTATTAATTAATTTTACGTAACTAATCAATTATCTATTAAATTACCTATTAAATCTATATAAAATTGAATAATATATTAATTAAATTAACCTATATATATATATATATATATATATATATCTGAATTAAATAAACTGAATAAAAGAATATTAATTTAGCAATATAGACAAGCTGCCTTTATATAATTTCTAAAATATATGGAAATTATGGGTAAAGATAAGTTTCATCTCTATAATCCTATTACAAAAGATATCTACTTCAGATTCTACGGTCGCCACAAATAAACAACTAAGTTTTCGAGTCTAGATATCTGGTTAAAATACAATAGACATTTACATAATTTATAATTATTAAATTTATCGAATAAAATAAATAAGCTTAGGAAAATAAGTTAGGGAAAAAAAAATCATAGGTTTGATTATTATTTTAAATTAGAGTTATCCTGGCAATAAAGGGCATTTATGCCTAAGGAAATCATACATCATAATTTTTTATTTAAAATATTTTAGTGTGAAATATAATTTATCATAATCTATAAAATTAGTAATAAAAATAGGAAACACAATATAATATCAAAAAAATGTATGCATTAGAAATAAAAATTAGCTGGAGTGTCTCCACTCGACTATCTCGCAATTTGAGAATTCGATTAAATAACATAATATATTATATTTAAATTAAATTTAATTAATTATAAATTATAAATAATAAATATTAAACCAGCGCATGTTTGGCTTTTTGTTGATTGCACCACGTCACGTGTTGGTGCGTGAGATTTGCAGTGTTAAAAAATTAATTCTGGTAATTTCAGCGAATCAATCAAGCTGAAATTCTATATATAGCAGTTTTATACAATTATTAATCATGTGAAAAATTATCAAACATATATCTTTATTTTTACGGTCACTTTAGAGGAAAAAAATCAAAACGTTGTAAGTAATGATAGTCTTCCGATTGAGCTACATTTCTCAAAAGTTGATAGAAAACTACGAATTTTGAATAATGCTCATGTACCAAATTTGATCATTCTAGTTCAAACTGTTTTTGCGTAATCTTGACTACATACACACACACACACACACACAGACATTTTTCTCAACCTTAGTGAAAATGATTCAGGAACCTTTAAAACGTATAAAATCATCAAAATCTCAACATCGAAAATTTTCGTGATCGCAATACTATCTCTTACGAGATAGTAAAAAAACTGGAAAAATTCGATAAACAACCCCAAAGGTACAAAAGAGGGCGTGGCTTAACAAAATGTAGAATAAGGTATCCCATCCCTTAAAAAAATCAGGAATTGATTTCTATTAGATATAGATACAACCTACAATGAATTTCCATAAGAATGTGTCGAATCAAACTCTTCAACATGATTTCGTTTTCTACCTGAAAAAAATTGAATATGAAATAATTTATCATTAGAATAATTCATCTAAGAATTGTACTCACCTTTCTAGTTGGATCCATCCATGATTTAAAAGATTTCGAAAAATATCAATGAAGTTGTTGCATGAAAAAAGAAAATAAGTTGGAGTGCTTCCACTAGAGTATCTCCCAATTTGAATTGGATTAAATAACATTATATTTAAATTAAATTTAATTAATTATAAATTATAACTTTAAATTAATAAATAATATTTATTAAACCTGCGCGTGTTTGGCTCTTTGGTGATGGCACTACGTCACATGATGGGGCGCCATTTGCAGTGTTAAAAAATTAATTCCGGTACTTTCAGCGATTCAATCAAGCTGAAATTCTATATATAGCAGTTTTATACAATTTCTAATCATGTGAAAAGCTATCAAACTTTAACGGTCACTTTAGAGGAAAAAAAATCAAAACGTTGTAAGTAATGATCCTCTTCCGATTGAGCTACATTTCTCAAAAGTTGATAGAAAACTACGAATTTTGAATAATGCTCATGTACCAAATTTCATCATTCTAGTTCAAACTGTTTTTGCGTAATCTTGACTACATACACACACACACACACACACACACACACACACACACACACACAGAGTCATTTTTCTCAACCTTAGTGAAAATGATTCAGGAACCTTTAAAACGTATAAAAACATCAAAATCTCGACATCGAAAATTTTCGTCATCGTAATACTATTTCTGGCGAGATAATAATAAATAAATCATCATAATATATTAGAATAAGTACTTAAAATTTACAATACATTTTACTAGATATAAAGATGGAAAACTGAAAATTGTATTCTATAATGACATCTTTGCCCTCACGTGAGCTCATGATTTTTTAATTCACTTAGAAGAATTATGTTCTTTATCTTTGGACTCCTATGTATCTATTTCTTTTTCTATCTCCTATCTAAAACATTAATATTAATATTACATTAAAAAAAAAATTATATCACTCATTAGGGAAGACACTGTTATAGTGTATAAGGATGAAATATATTTAATATATATAAAAGACTGATATTAAAAAAAATAAAAAGAAATGTTTTAAATATTTAATTATTAAAAAAGATTTAGAGCGAGATTCAAATTGCATAATAAATAAGTTGACCTGTGGCCAGGTCCGAACCGACCGACGGTTTGAAATAAATTAATTTCCAGCTACAGAAACAATTTCAAATAATTTTAATATATCTATTAATGTAATAAAAAACAGATATGGATAGAACATCAATATTTTTAATTTGATTTTATTTATAATATATATGTAAGACCAGACTGTGACGTCATGAATGGCTGGATGACGTCATATAATTTTAAATTAAGGAAAAAAAACTAATAAAGATGATTTTTCTCGAGAATAAAACCACCACAAAGTGCATGATTCGTGGTGATATGTAAAAAATCTCCTCATGTGAAATTTAGTGTGAAAATAACCCTTCCGTTCTTATCGTCGATCGCTAATACTACCACTTCCGGTTTCCGGATTTGCACCAAAAGTTGATCAATTCATCATACTGATGTATTAAGTAAATATACCAAATTTCATCAAAATCCGTTGAGCCGTTCAAGCTGTACAGACTAGGCTGTGAAGTCATGAATGGCTGGATGACGTCATATAATTTTAAATTAAGAAAAAAACTAATAAAAATGATTTTTCTCGAGAATAAAACCACCACAAAGTGCATGATTCGTCGTGATATGTAAAAAATCTCCTTATGTGAAATTTGGTGCAAAAATAACCCTTACCTTTATCGTCGATCGTTAATACTACCACTTCCAGTTTCCGGATTTGCACCAAAAGTTGATCAATTCATCCCACTGATGCATTAAGTAAATATACCAAATTTCATCAAAATCCGTTGAGCCGTTCAGGCTGTACACATCTATACGGACGAACAGACGGACGGACAGACATCATGCTAAAAATACTTTTTTCTGTTAAGATATGTGGCGATATGTAAAAATCTCCACATGTGAAATTTGGTGTGAAAACAATACTTCCCTTACTATGGTCGGTCGGTAAAAATCGAGAGAAGAATTGAATTATTAAATTTTAAATTAAAGTGAACTTTAATTATATATAAATATATAATATATATATATATATATATATATATATATATATATTTGGGACTGTAGTACGAGCCAGACATGTGTTAGTGTCAATGCTAATGCCGAGGATTCTCCAGAGCTTCACAAAGAAGTAATACAAAGATCACCCACCCATTCAACCTACAAACAGTGACTTTTGATCAAACATAGACCAAGACTCAGAAATCAAAAAATTATTTTGAAAATGACTTCAGAATGGATTTAAAACATCTGAAAAGAATCCGGAAATAATTTCTCATAATAAAAATTTTGTTGGAATCCTAAACGATCAATATACATATATAAATTAAAATGTTATTTCATTATACGTCTTACTTGAGTTTTGAATCCAAATAATTATTATTTCTGACTAAATTAAAATATTTATAAAAATCATTTCTTAATAAGAACAAATTTATTTATTAAAGCTTTTGTGGTTATTTTGATAATTATTAAGGGAATTTTTATTAAAAGACCACACATTGTTTGTATAAAATTATTTATTAAATTAAATTACGGTTACTTGAAAACGACTGCAGAATAAGTAGTCGAAACGTTGTAGAGTTATTTTAATTTAATAAATAATTTTATACAAACAATGCGTTCTTTTAATAACAATTCCCTTAATAAGAACAAATTTTTAAATTAAATTATTTTTTTTTTTATTAATTACAATTTGAAATTTTTCAATTATATTTATTTAATATTTTAATACAAATAATATTAGAATATATTCTCATTTCTTTTTAATTTATATTTTCAAAGAATATTAAAAGTATTAATTAAATGTAATGTATGTATTATTTTAATACTATTAGATGGAATCCATCTTTTTTTTTAAATTTTGTTAATATATTAAATGTATATATTTATTATTTATATTTAATACGGACCTGACCTGGATGAGATAAAGAAATATCTAAAACCCTTTCAATTAATCATTTGGATACATATCCTCCCGATTGGCAAATCCATCAATAACCCCGCCCCCACTCCTAAATAATATTCTTTTGAATATATTGAAAAGCAAACTAATAGAATTTCTCGTCAACGAATTGTATATTTGCCATATATCTGTTTGGAGGCAACCCTCTTGATTGTGAATTTTATAATATTAAATGTATATATATATATAAATATATATATATATATATTTGAAAACAGCTCCTCTTAAATCACCAGCAGTCCTAAGTCATGACATTCCATAACCATTTCTCGCTGGCCAACTCCCAGTGGAGTTGTTCACCCTTCCCTACGCCCTAAAGCCATCCAGACCTCACTCTTTTCTTCTCCCACACCCCAAAGAGCTGACCGGATGGGGGCTTTGATATATTATTTCAGTGTCCGAGGAATCCTTAAAGTGGTGCCACTCGAGAGGACAGACAGTAAAGAACTTTTTCTTGTCTTGCAATGGAAATCGTCCTCTTCTTGAAGGAGGGGGAAGAGTGGGTGATGAGGAGTGGGGTTGGAGAAAAAAGAAAACCACTCCGATGTGAGTTCTTTGCATTTTTGTGGTTAAAAAATAAAACAAAAACAAACAAAAACAAAAAAAAAAATTAATAAAAATACACTGCCTAATTTCACACGGGATGCGAATTTCTTTCTTTTATTTATTTAATTATTATTTTTTTTTTTTTTTTGATTTATCGAGATGATGATAATGTCTAATGCAGTAGTCATATTTCAAAGTTTTATCTTTAAGTATTTATTTACTCATGAAAATATAATAAATAGAAGATGGATTATTCATTACTTATTCACGTATACAGTTAATTAATTAATTTTTGTTTTTTTTTACAAAAATATGTCAATCTTGGAAAATAAAATAAATAAATTTGTGGTTTTTTTTATAAATAACACATAACTATCAACAATAAATAACTTAAAATTTTATACGCATATAAAGCAAAATTTTACTTTAAATAATAAGTACTATCTATTTTGAATAATTTTTAAGTTATTATTCGCTGGCTCACAGTCCCGGGTCTGACAAAGAATTTCTCTAGGATCTATGGGGCGGAGTCAACCGAGCTCAGTGGGAAGCTACTTGATAAAAAGTTGCGCCTCCGATTAAGAAAATCAAGATAAAGGTTGATAGAACCCGTTTTACTGATCATAGGACACCTCATTAATATAACCGATTTGATAAATGATGTCCTTACTTAGGGTGTACAAAAGTCAAAGGTTTATTATTATTATTATTACTTATAATATATATATTCTTAAATATTATGGATAATATGAATTTTGTCAATGGTTAATCTTTTTTATAGGTGATTTTGATTTGGAAAAGTCTCATTGAAATTGGCAGATTTTTCCTTTTTCCACTTGACATGACATTTTTCTAAAAAAATAAAGAAAAAAAAATGTTACGGCATGGAAGATATGCTTCTCGTGTTGGTCAAAAGTTAAATACAGGAACAGGAACATTTTGGGGCGACATGGACAAATGTAGAGAAGCCGCTATGTTATCTCTTCTAAAAAGAAAAGGGTAGAGGCGGAATTTTTTCGGCTGCATCCTTATTTATGATCGTTCATGCAATGTAAGAAGTAACTGAGTTGGGAAAGGGGTGGAAGAGGCCATTCGGCTACCAAGCTACCCTAAAAAGGACCCGCCCTGGGTCATTAAGGCTGATATCTGAGGCGTTCAACACATGATAGGGCAAAAAAAAATAATTCTCTCTTATATATATATATATATATTCAATAAAAATTCACTATTGAAAAGGAAAAATCAATATCCGGTTTTCAACAAAGTCTCTCGTTTACAATGAAATAACGAATTCTTACACAGAGATCTTCTTCGATTTCCCGATTAATTTCCAATTCTATTATTCAGAAAATATATTAACGCTTCTATCAAAATGCTATTGTATGTATATAATATGTAGACCTGGGAATGACATTTTAGAATTACATATGAAGTATTTGCTAGGTTGCCGGAAATACGGACTTATTGACTAGATGATTTCACTGATAGAACTTTGTTTCGTATAGCACTTCGGAAAATATTAGAGAACAATTGATAAAGAAATAAAATAATTTTAAGATAACTAGTAGCAAAACTTGATAAAATAAGTCAAATATATTGTTACCAGTTATACTCTCTGTCTTCATATGACATGTGCCTAAAAGGTGACATTTCATCTTATATTTTTTTGGAAATTTGTTTCTTCTGTAAACATTTTATTGAAAAGAGAACTTTGCCATTTAACCAAATATTAAATAGTTATTTCATTAAAACTTATGCTTATATTGTTCTGTTTTGTAACTTTTAATTTCTTCTTCTCGACTCGAATTAATATCAATTATGTCTTCTAATTTGGAGTACTTGATGAAATTTTTTGTCTGTATTTGAATGGATTGCAAAAAGGTTCCTATTACTTGAATTATTTTTTGAATTTATTTATTTATTTATTTTTAATTTTCGACCGGAACAGGTCTAAGTTTTAAGTCATTCTTGAAGATATATTTTATCTTCAATACTTGATTTAAGATTCAAAACGAGAAAATATAAATTAAAAATAGAAAATCAAATCGAGATAACAATAGATAACTACTGCAGAAACTACGAGCAGGAGTCCAGGGGAGTTAATCCTTTTCTCTAAAAGATAAACTCACTGTAAAACTTTACATATTATATACACCCTCCATTCCAAAAGAAACCGAACTTTAAAAAAAAAACAAAAAGCAATGTACATTTTGAAAGAAATCATTTTTATTAATCAATGTATTCCCCTTCTGCATCGATACACAAATTTGCATGCTCCAACAAGGACTTCTCCATGTCCTTTATTGGAATGGTCTTTAGGATGTCGGTCGTCGCCTTCCAAATGGCTTCAATCGAAGCATGTCACTTTCCTTTCATCGCCAAATGCAGTTTAGGGAACAGATAGAAGTCGCACGGAGCCAGATCTGGTGAATAGGGCGAATGATGCAAAGGAATAAGGTGATTTTTAACCAAAAATTCAGTTACAATTCTCGAACGATGTGATGGTGCATTATCGTGCAAAAGAGTCCAACTGACGATTTCTTGATATTCTGCTGGAATTCTTGCCAGCAAACGCTTCATGACGCCCATGTAAAACTCTCCAGTGACTGTCTGGCCGGGTGGAACAAATTCTTTGTGGATAATTCCTTTTGAATCGTAAAAATTGGGTTCTGGGACGGCCTGATCTTTCGTCATCATCCAGCGTCTCTCTACCCGATTTGAATCGCCCGAACCACTCGTAAACTTGCGTATGAGATAGATAATCATCACCATATGCATTTTGTAGCATTTGGTGCGTTTCAGTAAAAGTTGTACCAAGTTTAACACAAAAATCAATTGCACTCTTTTTTTGAAACTCATTTTCCGACCGATGTACAAAACACACTGACATTTGAAACGCAATAACTTTTGTTGTATGCATCCAAATGTCATGAAATTTATACCAGTTGTCAATGAGGGACTAAGCTTTCTACGGGTAAAATACTACAACAGATGGCATTAGTGGTACTATTTTTTTTAAAAAGTTCGGTTTCTTTTGGGATGGAGGGTGTATAATAGTAAAAATTGAATATAAATATATATAATATGTTAAAATTCTACTCCAGTACCAAATTTTTGACGGTTTAGTTAGGTAAGTATAATAAAATTGTATACAATTGAATTAAAAAATTATTAAACAATTAAACTTGATGAATAATTAAAAACAAATAATATAAATAATAACACATATCAGATTTCATTTATTATTTAAAAAAAAAATTATATGTATTTTAATTATTAATTTAAAAAAAAAAGTGTAAAACCAAGATTGAAAATCTTTTTTTTTGCCCTGTGGTGATGACAGTTTATTTATTATAATATAATAAAAGTAGATGATATCACACAGACACACACAAACACACAAATTTCTCAATAAAAAGTTCATTCTCAATTTTCGTCCTTTTTACCCCTACCATCAGATTAAATTTGTGCATTTACAATAATCAATCATAACGATAAATTCAAATAATTAAAATTTAAAATTTAATGATTTATAAATAATTAAAAAAAGAAGTTATAATTTTATTTAAAACGCCATACAATCTGGGGCAGGACGATTGACTCTCAAACTCATGATCCTGGATTCATGTCCCAGGGAATCTAACTGGTGTCTATGAGAACGAGGTATACCCAGCTTACGTGATCAAAATTGGGAAGCTAATATATAAAATAAAAAGTCTCCAAGCAAGCAAAAAAAGTTAAAATTTAAAATAATACGTTGTACTGATCATATAACACCTTTTCCCCGTTTAAGTGGCAACCTACATGATAAAATGTACAAAAGCCAGGTGTATTATTTTTAGTTCTATTAATTACACAATAAAAATTAAACTTTTCTAGTATTCAACCCTGAAATGTATTTTATTTAAATTATAAAAAAAAGATTTAGTGTACATTTGTAATTTGCTTTTATGATGGTTATCATCAAGTTTTGCGATGTTGCTAAATCACTCTCCTATTATCTTTATATCTCTTTTCTGGTAAACCTGGGCTCAGTGAATTGAAATGCATATTTTAAACCTATGCAAAGTTAAAACCTATATGCAAGATTTGTTTACAATTCAACCTAATAAGGGTATATTATACCTATACAAGTATTTGTATATACAAAACAAAATCTGAATGTGAAATTCTTCGTTTGCGTTTATAAATGATAATAGCGACTATGTAATATTTAATAGAATATAATTATCGAAATTTAATTAATAATATTCTCGGGAGAGTATATGAAGTTATTTTCGAGTAAATAAATAAACTACTAAATTACATTTTCTCTTATGATATTTCAATTAAACAAAAACAAAACAAAAAAATGTTTTAATATTAATTGAGATTAAAATTTGATAAAATTGTGATGTTATTTTGTAAAAAAAAAAAACACAATTCAGGAATTTTATTTAATAAATTTATTTTATATATAAAATGTAATTTTTATTATAAATTTATTTTATATATAAAATGTAATTTTTATTATAAATTTATTTTATATATAAAATGTAATTTTTATTATAAATTTGAATTAACTAATAATTAAATATATTTTTACAAAAAAAACCTTCGACTTTTGTAGATCGTACCCGAAAAAACATTGCCTATCATATTGGTTATATAAATTAGTAGTCCTATGATCAGGACGGGAGCTATTAACCTTTACATTGATTTTCTTGAACGGAGGCGCTACTTTTTTTTATCAAGTAGCTTCCCAATTTTGATCAAGAGGCTGGGTTGATTCCGTTCTATAGAACCCAGCCACAGACATGGACGGGGACCCAGGATCAGGAAGATGTGGGTTAACACCGTTAACCACCAACCTACTTAGCATCCTTAATTTATTTTTATAGTGTTCCAAATTGTAATGAATTTAAATTTTATTTATTACAATTAAATAAAAAAAAAGATTAATTAAGTAGATTAGGATAATTTTTTTTATTTAAAAATTCGATTATTATTTTTTTTTCTTAGTTTTAATTGAGTGGGAAATAGTACAGTGTATGAAATCGTATTGTTATCAGGAGAATAGAAATCTATATTAGAATTATCGGTCTGGTCTCATACAAACCACCAGTATTATCCATAGATTTTACATTAGAGTTCAATAACGCTATAAAGATAGATATATGATACAATTACCTAGATAGGATAATGATCCAATTAATCTACAAATTAATTTATATATATAAATATAACTAGACCAAGACAGACAATGGTGAAAGGGATATATGGAAGTTGGAAGAAAATAGGATTTGGATGGGATTGATTCAGATTAGGGACGTATGGAAGAATATGGATGCTGAAGCTAGAACTTTCAAGTTAAGCAAATAGATCAGTGATTACCAAAGTAGTCTATATCGACCCCCAGGGGTCTATGGAAACCTGTAAGGGGTCTACGTCAGCGAAAAAAATTTGGGGGTCCATAAATTGAAAATAGTGACCCACGATCTCAACATACACTATATTATAATACAACGGTGGCCAAACGGTAACTCTTTTTGAGTTTATTGTGGCTCAATTAAAAAAAAGGTAAATTTTTTTTTTTGTTTTGGCTCTTAAACCCCTGTTTTATATTACAGATACACAATTTTATTTTGGGTAGTTTTAATTTAAATTCAATTAATAAATGTATAAAACATGTGTTTTTACCACTAAACTTCACTAAGGTTAGAAATTTACAAAAAATCAATATCAGGTAAGTAGAGGGTCTACCCAAAAACCGAAAAACATGGCAAGGGATCTACGACACAAAAAAGTTTGGGAACCTCTGAAATAAATATATAATTATAAATATAAGGAATTTTAACTAATTTTGGTAAACCTATTTCAGTATTTTCTCAAATTTCCTAATGAAAGATTAGAAAATTTCTTTTTTTTTTTATCTTTTTGGGAGAGAGTTAAATGTTAAAAAATGAAAGGGGTGAAGGGGATATTGATATTATCTATAATTCTTTGCATAGCATTGAAAAGTTAGTTATGAAACAAAGACCAACGAGCCCGGTGAAAATTTAATTTATTTCCTTAAACAAAAAAAAAAAAAAAAAAAAAAAAAATTCAACTTCTAGTTAAAAACATTTTTTTTTTTATTTGACATATTAGAGAACTCCCTTCAAACAGAAACCACTCCCCTCTTCATTACATTCAATTCAACGATAAAAGAGTTTTAAAAGATATATATATATATATATTTAAAATGAATTAAAACAAATATTTTTTGTTAAATATTAAAACGATTTGAAAATTGGTTGAAATTCACTACCCTAATATTCCGTCGTATAATTTTAATTTTTCAAAATCATATTTTCCTTTTTTGACGTAGGATTCCCTTTCAACCCCGTAGTAGCACAATCCGCTCTCTAAATATGAAATTCTGTGTGCTTGGGGAGAATGGAGTGGATGAAAGTTGTGGAGAGGGGTGGGGGTAGGGTTGAATGAATAGTGAGCAAAACACCGCCTTGAGTTTATTTAAGAATAGAGGAGGTGTGGGTCGATTAAAGTATGCGAAACATGGATATGGCCTCTTGTAACTGTTATACTGGAGCTTAGCCAAAAGCAAAATCAATAATATTCGGTTTGGGGAAGGTGGGAGTTGGGGGGAGTTTAACTGGCTTGTCGGCTACAATAAAGCTGACGTGCAGTGGAAACGTCGTTGCACAGTCAATGCCGACGCCTTATTGGCGGAATGATGAATGGGGGTGCAAGAAGCTGTCCCCTCTTGCCAAGTTTTGCTAACACTTCCACTTGACTAGTTGCCTTTGGTGGGGGAGCAACTCAACTACTCGGCTTCTCTAACGCACCCAAAAACCCTCCCTCCCACACGCTTATTCAATTGGGGATTTGTGGAGTTTGCCCCGACTATCGATATGCCAGTTTATGCAATTAATTAGGGGAATTTAGGAACTTACAGTGAACTTTCTTCATATTCCTTCCACTTGGAATTAATTAGATACAGAAATGACTAAGTTCCAATCTTTTCTCATTATTATCGTCATATATCAAAATTATTTATACTATTTATAAAGAAATTTGAATGAATTTTTATTTTTATCAATGAAATAAAATATTATAAAATTGCAAATTGATAAGATATTTCCAAAGAAATTCAAATGAAATTCATGAATTAATAAAAACATGAACTGCTGACTTCATGGTAATATTAAGAAATGGCGGGAGAAAATTGGAGCCAAAAATTGGCGCCAATATCACTGCCTTTATAAGAGGTGACGTGTCCCATCATGAGTCAGTCCGCTTGAATCGGAGCAAGTGTGCGTGTACTTGAAAACGACTGCAGAATAAGCAGTCGAAACGTTATACAGTATTTTTAATTTAATAAATAATTTTATACAAACACAATGTGATCTTTTAATAAAAATTCTCTTAATAATTATCAAAATAACCACAAAAGCTTTAATAAAAACATGAATTTAACATTTATTCTTAGTTGTTCCTATGTTCACGATGGTAGTGTTATAATATATAATTGTTTCTATTGTTTTGGATGGTTTTGACAGTTATTAGTTTCGTTGATAATGAATTTATATTTCATTTATCAAATTATTATAATAAATAACTTGTCAATTAGGAAATTGTAACTATAATTCCACGAAAGAAAATTAAATGAATTTGAATATAATCAAAGATTTAATTTATAGTGACGTTTCAGATGCCAAACATGACTTTCTTCCAAGGCCAAAATTATTGCCATAAAGTAAAACTATAATTATCATAAAATGGAAATATATATAATAATATTAAAAATATATTTTTTATTAATTTTGATGAATAGTAAATTTTGTTTAATAATAATTATTATATTTGAAGAAGAAGGAATTGTTCTTCTTTAACGAAAAAAAGAAAATATATTAATTTTTATCTTTCTTACTCCACCTTTATTTTTGGTTAAAGAGCTAATTATAATTTTCCATGTCGAGATTTTGATGTTTTTATAGGTTTTGAAGTTCCCTGAGTCATTTTCACTAAGGTTGAGAAAAATGTCTGTATGTGTGTGTATACAAGATTACGAAAAACGGTTTGAGGTAGAATAATGAAAGTTGGTACACAAGCATTATTCTAAAATTGTAGTTTTCTATCAACTTTTGAAAAATGTAGCTCAATCGGAAGAGGGTCATTACCTACCACGTTTTCATTTTTTCCCACTAAACTAACCGTAAAAATAAAGATATATGTTTGATAGTTTTTCATATGATTAAAAATTGTATAACACTACTACATATAGAATTTCAGCTTGATTGAATCCCTGAAAGTACCGAAATTAATTTTTTAAATTTTGACATAAAAATGAAGTTAAAGGTTTTAAATTTAAATTTAATATATGTTAATGAATTAATTAATTCATTCATTCAAATTTCCCAGATAGTCGAGTGGGGAGACTCCAGATTTTTTTTAAATAATACACTGAATTAATCAACCCAAAATGCCAAAAATGACTCTTGGTCTTATAGACTAAGACCTAGAATCCAAAAATTTATTTTCGAAAACTCTCTTAAAAATACAGCAAACATGAAAGAAGCGTTAAGATTAAAATCTCATTAACGAAGGTGAAAAAGAACCCAGAATTAACTTTTTATAATCTTAATTTTTAACCTATATATATATAAAATACCTAAAATATATATTATCGTACTTAAAAGGGAAACTAGAAAAAAATAAAAAATAAGTTGACCTGTGGCCAGGTCCGAACCGACCGACGGTTTGAAATAAATTAATTTCCAGCTACAGAAACAATTTCAAATAATTTTAATATATCTATTAATGTAATAAAAAACAGATATGGATACATAAATAATAAATATAAACATTTTTAATTTTATTTTATTTATAATATATATGCAAGACCAGGCTGTGACGTCATGAATGGCTGGATTACGTCATATAATTTTAAATCAAGAAAAAACTAATAAATATGATTTTCCCGAGGATAAAACCAATACAAAGTGTATGATTCGTGGTGATATATAAAAAAATCTCTCTGTGAAATTTGGTGTGAAAATAACCCTTCCCTTCCTATCGTCAATCGCTAATACTACGACTTCCGGTTTTCGGATTTGCACCAAAAGTTGATCAATTCATCCCACTGATGCATTAAGTAAATATACCAAATTTCATCAAAATCGGTTGAGCCGTTCAGGCTGTACACATCTATACGGACGGACAGACGGACAGACGGACGGACAGACATCATGCTAAAAATACTTTTTTCTGTTCAGAAAATGCATGATTCGTGGAGATATGTAAAAATCTCCACATGTGAAATTTGGTGTGAAAACAATACCTCCCTTACTATCGTCGGTCGGTAATTATGTCAAGAACTATGCATTTAAATGTTTTTATTAAATTTTACCAAAAGGCGGTTTATTGAAGAAGCGAATAAAATAAAACATGAACAATAGTCCCAGGAGAACCCAAAGTGACCATTACCACGTATATAACTTTCACTCACCCATTGAAAAATGGATAAAAACTAAAAAAATTCTAAAAAAATTTAAACTATTTAATAATTTGAATTATTTAATTACTATTCTAAAAAGAAGGGGCGCAATTGTAGATCATTTGAAAATTAAAGAATGTGTATCCTCTCAACCTTTAGATTCGCCCGTAACTATTACTCATATTTTATTTTATTTATTTGTCATCAATGAAAATATATTATAATACATTCATTTGTATTTTTTCATTTTCTTTTTTTTGTTGTTGTCCACAAGTTTAGATTGATGGTTAGACTGATGTCACCATCAACTCATGCAAAACTTCAAATGGATAAACGTAGATAACGTTCGTATTATATATCGAGTAATTTGTCCCAATTAAATTGTTAATTGACTTGATGGATATATCAGTGATTAAGTCATCATCAGTAATCAAATCACTTTTCACGATTATTCGATGCCCTGGTGACTCAGACTACGGAATAAATTTTAGGTATATACATGGTAAACAAAGCCTATTAATTGTAACAAATAAATAATTTGCAGATATTTGTTTATTATACTATATCTCATTGAAACAATATTTTCTTCATTTCCTGTTATTAATAAGTTTGAAAATGATAAAACGCGTTTTAGGTAATACAGGGTTGGGTAAACGGTAAATCGCTGACCTTGAAAAGTCAATCGCGAAGGCTAGTTAAAAAAATCTGTAGTGTCTACACTTGACTATCTCGCAAATTTGAATTGGATTATTTTAAGTGAAAATTTAAAAAAATTAATTCCGGTATTTTCAGTGATTCAATCAAGCTTAAATTCCATATATAGTAGTTTTATACAATATTTAATCATGTGAAAAAGTATCAAATATTATTTTTATTTTCACGGTCGGTTTAGAGGAAAAAAAAATTGGATTGGATTAATTAACATATATTATATTTAAATTAAATTTAATTAATTATATTATAAATTAAAATTAATAAATAATATTTATGAAACCAGCTCGTGTTTGGCTCTTTGCTGATAGCACCACGTCACGTGCTGGAGCGTGATTGTCAGTAAACGTGTTAAAAAATTAATTTCGGTACTGTCAGCGATTCACTTAAGCTGAAATTCTATATATAGCAGTTTTATACAATTTTCAATCATGTGAAAAACTATCAAACATATACATTTACTTTACTTTATCGGACAGTTTAGAGGAAAAAAAAATGAAAATATGATAGAGATAATTTCTCAATTTTTTTAATTTTATTTTATTTAATTTTTTATTTAATTATTTAATTTAATAAAATTTAATAAAAATTATTTAATTACTTTAATTCAATATATTTTTCAAAATTTGATAGAAAACTACGAATTTGAATAATGTCCGTGTACCAAATTTCATTGTTTTAGCTTAACACTTTTTGGGTAATCTTGTCTATATATAGTATACACACACACACAGGTATATTTTTCTCAACCTTGACTCAGGTACCTTCAAAACGTATAAAAACATCAAAATCTCGACATCGCAAATTTTCGTGATCGCAATTCTTTCTCTGGCCAGATAGTAAAAAAACAAATTCTAGAAAAATTAATTTCGATCATACCAGTATTAAGTAATTAAGAAAATAAACTTTTATTTTAATTTGAATTAGAAATAGATATAGTATTAATATTATTTTACTACCAGTTCATTTTTATTATATCCGATCCATCTTTAAGTTAATTAATTAATTATAAGAGAAAATAATAATAATTCTAATTTATTCTTAAAAGAATTTCATTTTTTTTTTAAAGTGAAAAATTCATTTTTGTTTTAAAGATATTAGGAATTTCAACTTTTGCAATTAACTAAGTTTGCAAAAGTTTTTTTTTTTTTTTTTTTTTTTATTTCACTGAGATGAATTTTTATGAATATATTCTGTTAATTAATTATGAGGAAGCAACTAAATAGTTAATGAGACGAGTATCTAAGTATAATATGTAGCTAAAATCGAGTTGATGATTAATACTTCGCGTGAAGGCTGGGTATACGGTGTAGATGTGAGGGAGGAAAATGTTTTTTCGTGATAAGAAATCAGATCATTTCTTAATTGTCCTTTGATATTTTCGCTAATGCCTAATCAATGTAGTATAAAACGTAATTAATGATGTAATTGAAATGTTAAGGAAGGGCTTATGGCTGCTATTTTTAAAATGGTGATCAAGGAATCGAAATCGCAATCGTATGCAGTTTTTCAAATTTTCATTGATTTGAATGAACAATTTACACTTCAAAGATAATAAGCTGGAGTGTCTCCAATCGACTATCTCGCAATTTGAATTGGATTAAATAAGATATATTTTATTTAAATTAAATTTAATTAATTAAATTAAAAATTAAAATTAGTAAATAATATTTATTAAACCAGAACGTATTTAGGTCTTTATTGATGTCACCACGTCACGCGCTGGCGCGTAATTTGCAGTAAACGTAGTAAAAAATTAATTCCGGTAACATATATTCTATTAAGTATGTTATTTAATATTTTAAATGTTAATTAGATAATATACATATTAATAAAACATGTTGTCAGACAAGTCAATATATTATATATAAAAATAAGTTGACCTGTGGCCAGGTCCGAACCGACCGACGGTTTGAAGTAAATTAATTTCCAGCTACAGAAACAATTTCAAATAATTTTAATATATCTATTAATGTAATAAAAAACAGATATGGATATAACATAAATATTTTTAATTTTATTTTATTTATAATATATATGCAAGACCAGACTGTGAGGACATGAATGGCTGGATGACGTCATATAATTTTAAATCAAGAAAAAACTAATAAATATGATTTTTCTCGAGGATAAAACCAATACAAAGTGCATGATTCGTGGTGATATGTAAAAAATCTCCTCATGTGAAATTTGGTGTGAAAATAACCCTTCCCTTCCTATCGTCGATCGATAATACTACCACTTCCGGTTTCCGGATTTGCACCAAAAGTTGATCAATTCATTATAGTGAGACATTAAGTAAATATACCAAATTTCATCAAAATCCGTTGAGCCGTTCAGGTTGTACACATCTATACGGACACACAGCAGACGGACGGACGGACGGACAGACATCATGCTAAAAATACTTTTTTCTGTTAAGAAAATGCATGATTCGTGGAGATATGTAAAAATCTCCACATGTGAAATTTGGTGTGAAAACAATACCTCCCTTACTATCGTCGGTCGGTAAAAATAAGTTGGAGTGTCTCCACTCGACAATCTCGCAATTTGAATTGGATTAAATAACATAATATATTATATTTAAATTAAATATAATTAATTATAAATTATAAATTAAAATTAATAAATAATATTTATTAAATTAGCGCATATTTGTCTCTTTGTTGATGACACCACGTCACGAGTTAATGGGTGAGATTTGCAGAGTTAAAAAATTAATTCTGGTACTTTCAGCGATTCAATCAAGCTGAATTTCTATATATAGCAGTTTTATACAATTTTTATTCATGTGAAAAATTATCAAACATATGTCTTTATTTTTACGGTGAGTTTAGAGGAAAAAAATATGAAAACGTGGTAGGTAATGGCCCTCTCCCGAAAGAGCTACGTTTCTCAAAACGAATTTTGTATAATGCCCGTGTACCAAATTTCATGATTCTAGCTCAAACCGTTTTTGTCTATCTCTTCTCTATATATAGTACACACACAGACATTTTTCTCAACCTTAGTGTAAATGATTCATGAACCTTCAAAACGTATAAAAACATCAAAATCTCGAAATCGAAAATTTACGTGATCTCAATACTATCTCTGGCGAGATGGTAAAAATCAAAACTCAAAAAACGAAATACATCAATTCCGCCTAATATATAACTATTATATACTACTAGATACTAGATGAGTTAGGAAAACTTTTCCCAATTGCCTAAATGGATGCTGTCCGTTCACGAATTTTCGAAAACAAACCATACCCCCCCTACCCATTCTTCATTCCCCCCCCCCCCACGGATAGTAACTTTGTTTTATGGATTTGACGTAGGAATGAAAAGGTTTGTTTAGCACAAACCGATGTGAATAGAAAAAGGGAGAGAGAGAAATAGAGTGGGGAGGGTGGGAGTGGGGGGGAAAGAAAAATCAAATCAATCGTGGCGGGAAAGGCTGATGTATGGGAGGATGAGAGTGGGAGGGTGGGGAGAGAAGGATGAAGGCGTACCGATTGAAATGTTAACTTTTTTTTATTTCTTTGTGGCATGTGCTGGAATTTGACACATGCGGATATGCAGGTGGTGGGAGAGGAGGGAAAAGCAGCAAATCGACTGGAAGATTCCAGGCGAAAGGTTACAAATTTCTTTTTAAAAAGATTGATTTGTTGATTAAATTTTATTTTTATGAGCCAAAATGGCAAACTTTGGAGTGATGAATAATAATACTATTAATATAAAATAAAAAAAAAAAATAAAATAAATATGAATATATAATCATTTTATTCTTTGATTAATCAAAATTTTAACACTTATATACCCCCTCCCCATCATTTAATTTCAATTAATTTCATGATGTTATATATTTTTCCACTTTTATTTATTATATATCTATCTTAAATAGAAAATTCCCCATCACGGTTGCATTTTTTTCCCTCTTTATATACATTATATTATCTTCTATCACTGACTAAAGCTTTTTTTTGTATTTTTTTATTTTTTCATAAAAGATATATTTGAATAGTATTATTTCATGGGACTAAAAATCACAAAAATGGTCCATTATTTTTTTATTTTCCATCCACCAATGAAATTTATATTTTTAATATTATATATAAAAGTGAGAGAACTATCTATCTCTAGCGTGTTACTTAAATTTTTTAAAAAAATTAATTCCGGTACTTTCAGCAATCCAATCAAGCTGAAATTTTATATATAGCAGTTTTATTCAATTTTTAATCATGAGAAAAACTATCAAATTTATATCTATATTTTTACGGTCAGTTTAGAGGAAAAAAAATGAAAACGTGGTAGGTAATGACCCTCTTCCGGATAAGCTACATTTCTCAAAAGTTGATAGAAAACTACGATTTTAAAATAATCTTGTCTTCACTCACACACTCACACACACACAGACAGACATTTTTCTCAACCTTAGTGAAAATGACTCAGGGACCTTCTAAACGTATAAAAACATCAAAATCTCGACTTCGAAAATTTTCGTGATAGCAATACTCTCTCGAGAGATTTAGTAAAAAACAGTAGAAATATATTTATTTCCTTTAATTTATTTATTATATTTATTGGTATAATATATATATATATATATATAAAAATTATTTACTTTTATATACCCTTTCATAGGATGAAAGGACAGCGTCTATCAAGTCAGTTGCCGCTAAAGCGGAAGAATAGGTGTAGGTGTTATATATGATCAGTACAACGCATTGTCTCAACTTTGATCTTGATTTTCTTGATCGGAGATGTTATTTTATTAAAATACTTTTCCAATTTTTCAACAATAAAATAATTAATCAAAGTTTATGTTTTAATTAGATTTACTATTAATAGTAACTTCTTTTTATTCCCTCATGATGGGATCAAGACTGATTAATCCCATTCATGTCACAACAATTCGTTTCAAATTTAAATAATTACACTTAATTTTAATTACAATCGATTTGCAAATATTTATATTTAATAAAGTTGGATATGTATTTAATTGAATTTGCTTGTCACATTATAATTCAAACAAATGGAAATTTTTTTCATCCCCACTATATTATTTTATAATACTAAATAAATGTTGATTTATTTCAATGATTATATTCTCCACTAGACCTAGTATATACTAAAAAAAAAGAACTTAACTCTATATATATATATATGCGATACAATGGAGTTAAATGAACGTTTCATTCTATTTATTTGCAAATGATTTATTAATGCAAATTTGATATGCAGTTCTCTCTGGCATATGATAGATAAAGAAACACATTCTGTCAAGTAATAAAAATTGTTCACTGTCGCTATCAGAATGAATTCAATAATTAATGATGATTTAAATGCAAATTATAACATTCGTTACCAATTGCCTTTTGTATAACGTTAACATTGATTGAGTAATAGCTCGCTCAGATAGATTGGAATTTGGGGAAAAAGGCATAGGGAATGTTACAACCCTTTTAGAACCTTTCAGATAGAAAATTTAATAATTAAATAAATATATATATATATATATATATATATATTCCCTGTATAAATTAAATTTAAATTTTGAAATGATAAGAAATTCAAAAGAAAATTAATAATTTTTTTATTTTTAATTTTATTCGATTTTAGGACCTAGACACATTTTTTAGGCAGTCTTCATATTTAATAGAAATTCATTTTTTATACTTAAATCTAAGTCAACTTTTATAGGCTCGATCTCAAGTTCCAACCAAAATTAATAATTAATAATTCATATCTATTAATATTTTACTAAATTATTATATTTTTATATAAATATCGCTACATTAATATAAATAAGCTGGAGTGTCTCTACTCGACTATCAAACACAATTTGAATTGATTAAATAACATATATTACATTTAAATTAAATTATAAATTAAAATTAATAAATAATATTTATTAAACCAGCGCATGTTTGGCTCTTTGCTGATAGCACCACGTCACGTGCTGGCGCGTGATTGTCAGTCAAGGTGTTAAAAAATTAATTCCGGTACTTTCAGCGATTCACTCAAACTGAAATTCTATATATAGCAGTTTTATACAATTTTTAATCATGTATAAACTATCAAACATATATTTTTATTTTTACGGTCACTTTAGATGAAAAAAAATCAAAACGTAGGTTGAGCTACATTTCTCAAAAGTTGATAGAAAACTACGAATTTTGAATAATGCCCGTGTACCAAATTTCATTATTCTAGCTAAAACCGTTTTTGCGTATTCTTGTCTACATACATACACACACAGACACAATTTTCTCAACCTTAGTGAAAATAATTTAGGAACCTTCAAAACGTACAAAAACTTCAAAATCTCGATGTCGAAATTTTCTGGCGAAATAGTAAAAAGAACTTATTATTTATATAAACTATCTAATTTCTAACCTTAGCAAATATATATATAATATACAGTGATGGAAAAATGTAAACGCCATGGGGGCACTGTTTTCGGGCAATCATCTGGTTAAGAAAGGTCATTGCCCGCCAACACTAAACTCTTGGTAATGTCAAAACATGCATCTGCCTTATTTTACGCTGCTCATTCATTGAACATTAGAAAAACATTAAAAATCTAAAACTTAATATAATGTACGAAAAATAGAAATTATTATCTATTATTATGAAAGTGTGAAATGATAAGTAATTTAAAAGAATACAAAAAAAAAAAAATAATAAATGTTTTGTTTCATTTTATCGGCTTTTTGGTTCTTTTATTCAACTTTCATATCTATTCAAAATTAATTATTTACTCTTAAATCTTGGCTAGATTCGATACCTGAACCAACCAAAATGAATAATTGAAAAATGACGATTAAAATTAAAATAATTAATTAATATGTAACTAAATTAGTAAATTAAACTAAATTAATAATATAAATATTAATATATTAGTATAAAAAAAAAATTTATTATAATTTCTAACCATTGTATAAAATGTATATACGTATATGTATATATTTATATAAATAAAAATAAATTCACTCTTTAAAAGCATTTTTAAATAAACCAAAAATAGATATTATATTAATATCTCTATAAAACTTTTTATTTATTCTGCAAATGTATTTTTAATAAATATTTTATACCCGTATATACGATGATGATCTGTCATTGATGATGCGGGATATTCAAACAATATTATGCAGAGAAATAAATAATTTAAATAAAAAGTAGAAATACCATATTAGAAATTTATTGAGATAACTAACTCTCTATTATTTTTAAAATAAATATTTATTAGAAAAATAATCTCTTAATATTTTACTATCTCGCCAGAAATAGTATTGCGATCATGAAAATGTTCGATGTCGAGATTTTGATGTTTTTATACGTTTTGAATATCCCTTTGTCATGAAATGATAGTAAAAAGGAAGAGTGAAAGTGTATTAGAACGAGAAAGTTTATTTTTCTAAAAAATAAAAATTCTTCATCTAAAACATGAATGATATTGTAATTTTTTTTACAGAGAAAGTATTAGAACAGGGGTGGCCAACCCACGGCCCGCGGGCCGCATGCGGCCCGCCGTAAACATTTTTGCGGCCCGCGAGATTTATCACACTTTTAAATTCTGCCACACCAAGTTATGATGCATTTCCAAAGTGGCCTGCAAGATCATTTGGGTTGGCCACCTTAGAAGAATAAAAAACAATATAATTTTTCCTGCAAAAGATTGGAGAAAGTTAAAAATGGATTGAGGTTGTTCTAGAATAGAAGGGTGACTATAAATTATAAATTATAATAATAAATAATTATAATAATTATTATAATTATAAATTATTCAAATTTTATATATTAACAAAAAAAAATATATATATCTTTTAGCATATAACTTTAATTTCTATCTAATAATTCTTAATTTAAATTTTGTCAAAGTGTCAAAAGATGAATAAAAATATTTTTAATTGAACAATCAAGAATAAAAGAGGCTTTTCATAATTTAGTTAAAGCGTTTATTTATACTTTATTTTTTTTTAATATGATGAAAACATTATTATAAATAATATAGAAATTTTTAATATAAGTATATTGTATATTATTTTTACGTAAAATAAAAAATTAAAATATATTGTTGTTGCCGTTTTTTTTTGTTATTTTTATTCATTACTTTGACTTAAAGGAAAATACGAAAATTAAATATTGATAAAATAAATGAAGAATATATTGATGGTATGAATTGTTTAGAAATTAATTTTCATATTCACTCATATTGTATTCAAAGACAAAATGAAAATCAAAATTGTTATATAAATTATTTATTGGTTTTATATACTTTGAATATTTAAAAATCTAAAAACATGAAAAAGAAATGTAAAAGTTTGAGTTTGATTATTTTAGATATTCGATGATATTTTTAAATAAAAATATGACATATGGTACCTTGTGTTATTAAATTATAAGAAATTTCATCAATTTTTTTCAGTCGTGCATTTTGACAACAAGTTATCTATTCTTTCTTAAAGCATTCTCACCGTACTCTTTAAAAGATTTTCTGAATTAATTTTTTTATCTTTTTATAGAAATAAAGCATAATTTAACGTATTTTTTTAAGTATTTATATATTTATTTATATAATAAAGATATATTTTGGATTAGATTATCCATTAAAATTATAATAACTGTTTAAAAAAAGGCATTACTCATTTTAAAAGATTAATACTGAATCGTATTATTTTTAAAATTAAAAATTAATAAATAAATTATATATTATACAACTATAAATTAAATTAATTATCTTGTTATATATTTTAGAACCAGGTTGGTAAGTAAGTGTTTATAGCTCTATAAGTAAAGATCCATTTCCTTTAATTATTAGATATATAACAATTTGTGAAGCAAGTATCTATTTTAACGTGCATCAATGATAGAAAACGTTTGTAATTTAAATGTCCAGAATATTTTTTTTTAATTTAGGTTAGGGGTGGACTTAGTATATTTATTTAATAATTAATTATTTTTTTTATAAAATAATTCACGCTTAATGTTAAATAATCTGTCAGAGAGAGGCATTCATAGTATGGGGTGTCTATAAAATAATTATACTCGATTTATTTATTTATTTCGATAGTTAAAGCATCATTAGAAGAATTATTTATTAGTTGAAAAATATGCGTAAAAACTTTTCTAAAAAATAACATTTTTTTTTTTCAATTCCTACTATTAAGTCGAGTATTGCGATCACGAAAATTTTCGATGTTGAGATTTTGATGTTTTTATACGTTTTGAAGGTTCCTGAATCATTTTCACTAAGGTTGAGAAAAATATCTGTGTGTGTGTGTGTGTGTGTGTGTGTGTGTGTATGTAACCAAGATTACGCAAAAACGGTTTGAGCTAGAATGATGAAATTTGGTACATGAGCATTATTCAAAATTCGTAGTTTTCTATCAACTTTTGAGAAATGTAACTCAGCCGGAAGAGGGTCATTACCTACAACGTTTTGATTTTTTCCCCTCTAAAGTGACCGTAAAAATAAAGATATATGTTTGATAATTTTTCACATGATTAATAATTGTATAAAACTGCTATATATAGAATTTCAGCTTGATTGATTCGCTGAAATTACCAGAATTAATTTTTTAGCACTGCAAATCTCACGCGCCAACACGTGACGTGGTGCAATCAACAAAAAGTCAAACATGCGCTGGTTTAATATTTATTATTTATAATTTATAATTTATTAAATTTAATTTAAATATAATATATTATGTTATTAATCCAATTCAAATTGCGAGATAGTCGAGTGGAGACACTCCAGTTAATTTTTTATTTATCTTGTAAAAATTTTCAATCGTTGAAATCAAAATACTCATGTATTCAAGTTAAAATATATTTTTTTAAACATGTAGTGGATGACATTTAATGTTAATACAGTACAGTATTGGGGCAATTCGAAAATAGACTCCACACGAGTTTAACCCTTTTTAATATTAAAAATTATGTATATGTTACATATGGTGTCATAAGGGCCTAGGTGGAGCATGACACAAAAAAGGATAGGAAACACTGGCCTAGAGCGTCTGCTTAGAATTTTCATTCCTTTGGATCAAATCTCGTCGGAGCAACTTTAAAAAAATAAACAACTAAATTTTTCAAAATTTTTAGGAATACGGCCTAAAAAATCCGAAATGTAGTTTCAAATCTTTTTGTTCAAAATGATAAATTCTTCACCTTGAAGAACCACTTAAATCACAACATTGTGCCCTCCAACGTTGTTTATTTATTTATTTCGAAATTTTCTTAATTTTTCTTTCCGTAAGAATCGTTTACAAAGTATTAGAAAACATATAGAAGAAAAGAATGAATGAAATCGCTAATGTCGTTCACAATATGGAATGACTAAGAAAAATCGAGGATTCATTTTTATATATATAGAAGATTAGACCATATAAATATATATTTATACATATATATTACATTGAAAATATGTAATTTTTTGTTTATATATAAATTTTTAAATTTATTATGGGCTTTTATTTAAAAAAACTGATAAACTGTTGTTCTCAAAAGAGGAGATGTGGGATAACATTCCTGCAACTACTGTAATGATTGTTCACAAGTTTTTCCCCATTTAAAAACAATGTATAATCAAGTTTTTCCATTTTTCTTATTAAGGTGAAAGTAGCGTCACTCAAACGACTGTAGCTTGTAAACGAATGGACGATCATGATACTTCATACATAAACTTGTGACAGATGAGCCTCTCGAAATGAGTCATGTTCATTTTCTAGTGGCGTCACCTATTGAAAAATCCCGGGACTTTTCAAGCCCATGTAGTATATATATTGCATTGAAAATATGTCATTTTTTGTTCATTAATATATTTTTAAATTTATTACGGGTTTTATTTAAAAAGATATATATATATATTATATTGCATTGAAAATATGTCATTTTTTGTTCATTAATACATTTTTAAATTTATTACAGATTTTATTTAAAAAAACAATGAATTTTCTCTTGGTTAAATGAAATTTTATACAAATAGGTTAAAATAAAAAAAAATATTGTTCAATAGTTTATAAATTATTGTCTTTTTTATATTAATTTGAAAATAATAAAACCATGATAAATATATTAATAATAATTGTTTGTATTTTTTTTTTCAAAACGAAATTGCATAATAAAATTTCGATTGTTATTCTAAATTGATCACCCTCTGCCACATATAATTTAAAATTGACTTTTTTTTAAATAGATTTACAGTTTAAAAAATTAAAAATTTTTTTTTTTTTTCATTTTTTTTATTTTATTTTTTTTTTATTATAGATTATTAATTTTTTTTTTTAAGTAAAATAATTATTTAGAAATATAAATTTATCAATCTTGATAGAAATAATAGCTATAATTAAATTAGTATCTAAATAAAATATGACTTTATTCTTATGTGGGAAAAATAAATAAATATTAAACAAATAAAAAAATCAGGTTGACTGTCAACGAAAAAGAAAATAAAATAAAAAAAAAAGAATACGAATTATGTAAATGTAAAATAATAACATTTCATTTTTTTTATCTGCAAATGGCAATATTAAATGTATAATTTTTTTCGCTCTATTTTAAACAAATATTTTGTCTTACTCGTATAGCAATTTTGGTTTCCACAAGGGCGAGTGGGAGGCCCTTATCCACCAGGCAATTAAATTAAAAAATAAATGAAAATTGAAATCATTTTAATTTATTTGATTTTTTTTTAAAAGTACGAATGTATGTTAACTAATTCTATTTTAAAATATATTGTACAAAAATGGTGTAAAATTGGCAATATTATTGTTCAGATGATACAAAACTGTCATGTGATTGGTGTTTAGTGCTGCTGTTAATTACAGATAATTCGTAAGCCTGTATTTCACCATCATTGACTGTTCACAACGATGTGCATCTCAGATATTGACATTTCCTAAACAGAACCTAGTAAATAACTTCTTGCTTCTTCGTTCACTTATAACATTTTCACCATATAATACCAAATAATTAATTAGAATAATGAAATTAGGTACACGGGCATTATTCAAAATTCGTAGTTTTCTGTCAACTTTTGAGAAATGTAGCTCTTTCGAAAGAAGGTCATTATCTACAAGGTTTTAATTTTTACTATCTCGCCAGAGATAGTATTGCGATCACGAAAATTTTCGATGTTGAGATTTTGATGTTTTTATACGTTTTGAAGGTTCCTGAATCATTTTCACTAAGGTTGAGAAAAATGTCTGTGTGTGTGTGTGTGTGTGTGTGTGTGTGTGCATGTAGGCAAGATTACGCAAAAACGGTTTGAGCTAGAATGATGAAATTTGGTACATGGACATTATTCAAAATTCATAGTTTTCTATCAACTTTTGAGAAATGTAGCTCAACCGGAAGAGGGTCATTACCTACAACGTTTTGATTTTTTTTCCTCTAAAGTGACCGTAAAAATAAAGATATATGTTTGATAATTTTTCACATGATTAATAATTGTATAAAACTGCTATATATAGAATTTCAGCTTGATTGATTCGCTGAAATTACCAGAATTAAATTTTTAACACTGCAAATCTCACGCGCCAACACTTGACGTGGTGCCATCAACAAAAAGCCAAACATGCGCTGGTTTAATATTTATTATTTATTATTTATAATTTATAATTATTTAAATTTAATTTAAATATAATATATTATGTTATTTAATCCAATTCAAATTGCGAGATAGTCGAGTGGAGACACTCCAGCTAATTTTCCTCTAAACTGACCGTAAAAATAAAGATAAAGGGTGTCCCAAAATTAACGCAAGATTTGAATTAAATAGAAAACACAGTTTTTAGTCTTTTGATTGTAATTTTTTTAATGATTCATAAAGTACATAGGATAGGGTTATTTATGGAATAACACATCGGGCAAATGGCCTCCGCGGCTTTGCATACACATACGCACTCGTTTGTCGAAATTTTCCATGACCGTTCTGCATAGATGTGGCTGAATTTCGTTGATGCAACGTTGAATCTCCTCCTTTAATGCACGCGTAGTTGTGGGTTTATTGACGTAGACCTGTGATTTTAGATAGATCCCCATAAAAAGAAATCTAATGGTGTTAAATCACACGATCTAGGGGGCCAATTCTGATCACCGAAACGAGAGAGTACACGACCTGGAAATGTCTCATGCAGTAATTGAAGTGTTTCACGGGCTGTATGGCATGTGGCACCGTCTTGTTGAAACCACATATTTCAGCTTGATTGAATTACTGAAAGTACCGGAATTAATTTTTTAAATTTTGACATTAAAATGAAGTTAAAGGTTTTAAATTTAAATTTAATATATGTAATTAATTAATTCATTCATTCATTCAAATTTCCCAGATAGTCGAGTGGAGACACTCCAGATTTTTTTTTAAATAATACACTGAATAAATCAACCCAAAATGCCAAAAATGACTCTTGGTCTTATAGACTAAGACCTAGAATCCAAAATTTTTTTTCGAAAACTCTCTTGAAAATACAGCAAACATGAACGCGAAGCGTCGAGATTAAAATCTCATTAACGAAGGTGAAAAACAACCTAGAATTAACTTTTTATAATCTTAATTTTTAACCTATTTAATTTTAATTTTTTAACACGTTGACGGGCAATCACGCGCTAGCACGTGACGTGGTGCCATCAACAAATATTATTTATTAATTTGAATTTAAATATAATATATGTTAATTAAACCAATTCAACTTTGCGAGATAGTCGAGTGGAGACACTCCAGATTTTTTTTATAGTAAAGAAGTAACAAATTGCGTATTTTTTTTCTGTTGATATTTTCCTCATTTTAATATCGATATCACTTTTCACAACTGATTATAAAAGAATTGATCCTGAAATGTCACCTTTAATGCACATATTCGTTTGTGACAATCGGGTGAGTGTTGCTCAATATATAGATATCAACACCATCCAATGACAAAAAAACTGGGAAGACTTTTTTATATAACCCATTATATTATAAATTTATATATATATATATACTTAAAATATTTAAGAATTAATTAGTTTCAAATCTCTTTATATTCCATCCGGATGAAATGCGAGTTATATATTATATATCTTTGCATTTCGTTCGTTTGGATATATTATTTCGTCGCTATTGCTTCTCTGACTTTATTAATCTTCCCCCTGCTCCTCTCCACCCCCTACCCCAAAATATCAGCTGAACGACTTAATGAGACCTTAGATCAAAAGATTCTATCAACTGTATTTATTTGTCAAGTCACATTCAATGACATTGATTGCGTTATTTCTTTAGATCTAATAAAGATAGAAATAATTAAATAACTCAACCCTTTACAATGAAAATATTTTTAAATTTTTTTTTTTTAACTACTTACATTTTGAACAATATAAAGTGAGCTACACAATTGAAAAATTATTAATAATAAAACTCAAAGAAAAGATATAATTAGAATAGATTCATTTAAATAATTATTTACTAATTTATTTGATTTCTCTTTCGCTTGATGATTTATTAAAATTATAACATAATCAAATTATTATTATTATTATTAGTGTAGGAAATATTTATTTAAAAGAATTTAGAAAGGAATTTTGAGATTTTGGGTTTTAGACGATGTGTCCAATGTCATTATTGGTATTTTGGATAATGTAAGAAGGAACGTGTGAGAGAGACTGAGAAATGGGAGAAAATAGAAGTTGGTTGGTTCTTGCTCAAGATAGGAATACTTGGAGGAATGTGGTTGCTGCGGCCAAGAACTTTCGAGTTCCGTAGAGCCACAGCGATGGATATAGATAGTGACCACGAGACATTATTGGTATTTTTGGTTGATTGGGTAATTAATGCGTCATTTATACTGCGTTCTGAATCTCTAATGAATCCCAGCACTGACGCAGAAAAACTGAGACCAAGAAAAATTCCCTTCTCATAATTCTTTTGAAAATGCCGCCAAAATGGACAGAAAAAATGTAAAGACTCCAAAATTCTCACATAACATGTGAAAATAGACCGAAAATAACTTTTTTTTATGTTTATATATACGAGGTGAATTTTGAATTATTTTGAAAAGTATTTATTTATCCATTGTCCTCTTCAAAGTAATTTCCCTCAGATATAATGCACTTATGGCAGCGCTTCTTCCATTCGTCGAAGCACTTATTGAAATGCGCTTTTCGGTATGGCCATCAGCTCGTTCTTCATCTCATCAATTGTGGCAATACACTTTCTTTTCATTGGACCCTTCAGTTTTGGCAATAAGGAAAAGTTGCAGGGTGCCAAATCTGGTGAATAAGGTGGTTGAGGAATGATTACGGCTGGTGCATTTTCGTGATGCAGAATCCATTATTAGTTTTTCCACAATTCCGATCGTATGAGCCGTATTTCTTAACTTCTTGTAGTATTCCATATCTTTTTTTTTTAAGTAAAAGATCGAAAAATATACAAAAACGTGACTAACTTTTTTAGTTGACAAAAACACATTACTAATCCAAGCTATATAATAATATGCTCATTTCTCAAACTCTCTAAGATTAGAAAAGAAGAAAGAATAAATAAAAAATACTTCGCTCAATATTTATCTTATCTCTCACATTAATGGCGATTCATATAAATTATAAAGTACCAAATTTTAATCGTGTAATAAATTAATGATATTCTGACAATAGTTTCAAGTTTCATTAGTTTTGATCACACTAATTTTTAAATTTTTAAAGTAAGTTCAATAATTTATGGTGAGAATAGCTGTGAATTTGCTTTTTTTCTTATTATTATTATTAATAAGGTATTTTTTATGGTTTAACATATATATATATATATATATGTTGTTTTGTTTCTTTTATATAATTATATAATTTTATACAATTATATATATATTTATAAAACAAACAAAAATGGGTAATAGCAAATGTTTGAGGGTGAAATGAAAAACTGAATCGACCAAATTATAGCCCCACCTACGCTTGACCAATTATAAAAAAAATGCCAATTGAGTAAATATCCAGTCCATTTCCAATGACGACGCAACCCCACCAAAACAGTTTCTTTTACTTTTAATGAAATTGACCGATTCATTACCGATGAACCAAATAAACGCACGAATTTATCCACGATGAGAGGAGTATGGGGAATGAGAAAGGATGGTGAATCGTTACTATTATTTACTAGAAAAGTAAATGAATGTCATATTAAAATAAATAATTGAGTTTAGAATAGTAGTGCATTAACTATTTATTCAACTAGTTACACCGGTTTAAATAGATAAATAAGGACTGGCATCCCTTCTGATGCACTATTTAGTTATTTTGTTTAAAATAAAATTGTTTATTGAAATTAGATTTATAGATTCAAGGTGGAGGAGGTAACACAAATAACATTTATCATATAATTATTTTGAATAATATTGTAAATTAAATATTTTTACCGACCGACGATAGTAAGGGAGGTATTGTTTTCACACCAAATTTCACATGTGGAGATTTGTAAAAATCTCCACGAATCATGCATTTTCTTAACAGAAAAAAGTATTTTTAGCATGATGTCTGTCCGTCCGTCAGTCTGAACGGCTCAACGGATTTTGATGAAATTTGGTATATTTACTTAATGCATCAGTGGGATGAATTGATCAACTTTTGGTGCAAATCCGGAAACCGGAAGTGGTAGTATTAGCGATCGACGATAGGAAGGTAGGAGTTATTTTCGCACCAAATTTCACATAAGGAGATTTTTTACATATCACCACGAATCATGCACTTTGTATTGGTTATATTCTCGAGAAAAATCATCTTTATTAGTTTTTTGTCAATTTAAAATTATATGACGTCATCGAACCATATATATATATATATATATATATAGGAAATCAGCCAAAATCGGTCCCCCTTTTGTTTTTAATATTTTTTTTAAATATAAAACTACTACACATTCAGGCTTTGTGTTACTAAATATTTGCCTTATATTGTTTACCACCATATACTGTACAATTTTCGTTTGTTTCGTAAAAATTAGTCGGTTAAAAAAATATTTAGTAAAACCTTCCAGTTATACAAAATAAAAATTACCTGCCTAAATCGAACCCCTCAAGGAAATATTTTAAACCTCGTAGATTAAATTTAATAAGTTGACCTGTGGCCAGGTCCGAACCGACCGACGGTTTGAAATAAATTAATTTCCAGCTACAGAAACAATTTCAAATAATTTTAATATATCTATTAATGTAATAAAAAACAGATAGGCATAGAACATAAATATTATTAATTTTATTTTATTTATAATATATATATGTAAGACCAGGCTGTGACGTCATGAATGGCTGGATGACGTCATATAATTTTAAATCAAGAAAAAAATAATAAATATGATTTTTCTCGAGGATAAAACCAATACAAAGTGCATGATTCGTGGTGATATATAAAAAAATCTCCTCATGTGAAATTTGGTGTGAAAATAACCCTTCCCTTCCTATCGTCGATCGCTAATACTACCACTTCCGGTTTCCGGAATTGCACCAAAAGTTGATCAATTCATCCCACTAATGCATTAAGTAAATATACCAAATTTCATCAAAATCCGTTCAGCCGTTCAGGCTGTACACATCTATACGGACGGACGGACAGACGGACAGACGGACAGACGGACGGACGGACAGACATCATGCTAAAAATACTTTTTTCTGTTAAGAAAATGCATGATTCGTGGAGATATGTAAAAATCTCCACATGTGAAATTTGGTGTGAAAACAATACCTCCCTTACTATCGTCGGTCGGTAAAAAGGGTCTTAAACAAGAAAATACCATATATTCATATTTCCAGGATATGTTTATTAAATTAGAAGCATATACAAATTTCGTATTTTATAATAAATCAAACAATTTTGTAGAAAGTCTATGTTTGTTTGAAATGATATGATTATCTAGAAATGATTCTATTCATTTACAAAAGTCACAAATGTAAACATCCTTATCTGCACCAGAACAGTCTACATGGGCCCACAATGAACACATGACCCATAGCTCTCCTTTATGGTCATCCGAATATTTTCCGTCGCAAAACATATAAGACGCATCATCCTCATCAGATGCTTTGACCTGGCAAAATATTAATTACCGATGATCCTGAAGAAATTGTGTCATCATCTGAACTTGATTCTTTCACCACATCAAAATTAATTCGCGTATTTACTAGCTGTTTCTTCTTTTTTGAAAGATTTCCTCTTTTTTTTTTGTTATTAATTATTTTTGTGTAATTTGATATTTTGCTTTGTTATTATTTATTTTTAATTTGCAGTAAATTTGTATATTCTTGGGTGCCAAATTTTGTTTTTCCTATATATATATATATATATATATATATATATATATATTAAATTATTTGATAAGAATTGGTCGATAGAACAAATTTGCCTTTTATTAGAGTCAAAGTGTCTTACTACCTCTTTGGCCAGTTTCGAATTCAAGGAACTAGAGCGTCCCCGAGGAGTTAATTGAGGTTTTAGATGCCGAAATAAAGTTTAGAGGGTGAGTGAACAATATAGAGAAAGGTCATTCGCGAGATCAAGAGCGACCAACGCATCCCAGGAGTAAGTAAATATAATAAGTTGTATTCCTTAGGGTAGATGCTCGTTGCTTCCAAACATAAGTTGGTCAATTTAATGTTGTGCACACAGCCTCCTATCGACTAAATTGACTGTCCGGAGAGAAATTCACCAAAATATAAAATTTAAATTCTCCCATAATTATAAAAGTACTGTTTACTATAGAGACAGACAAAAATTCTACAAAGTTCAAAAATTAGACAATTCAAGAGGTATTTCGAAATATAGACTAGAAATATTCTTATAGTGGGCCCTCTATATAAGCAGCTCATTTGAACCAATATTCAATAACAAAATTGCATATTGGAAAAAGTTACTTATAACGAAAAATTGTATTTAAAGCATAAAAATATTAATTATATAATTAATTAATTAACAGAAACTAAGACAAATTCTAGTAACTATTCTAAATAACAGGAATTAACTTAAATACTGACAGTAAAATCACAAACATATTCCAATAACAGAATTTTTTACAATTTGAGGTTATGTTGTTGTGAACAATTGTCAACTAAAATATTTTGCTTTAAAAAAATAAGTTGCTTATACAGAATAGTTGAGCTAAGACAAGTTGCTTGTATAGAGGTTGCTTATATAGAACGTTCACTATATAAAAAAAATTATTAAATTTAAAATAAAAGAATTATTATAAGGAAAAGGCGAGAGAAATAATCTCGGATGGGATCTCCAGGTGGGGGTAGAAAATAAATAGGGTGAAGGGAGTTGGAAAGGTTAAATTAATAAAAAAATTTAATTCTAAAAACGTTTAAAAGTTAAAGGAAAAAAGTTGAGAAAAATTAGAATTTGGTATTAAAATAATAATATTAAAGTAATCGTTTAATGAAAAGAAAATTTATTTAATTAGATGGACAACTGTCAACTAAAATATTTAACTTTAAAAGCTTTAAGTTGCTTATACAGAACACATGAACTAAAAAAATTGCATGTATAGAGGTTGCTTATAGAGAGGTTGCTTATTTCGTACATTCACTGTATATATACCTAATTTTTTTTTGTCCGTTTGAAGATATGAACGGGATTTAAATGAGAGGGAAAGTGTTTGATGTTTCAATATTGTAGTTTGGGTTCAAAATGTGTTTCTCGGAACCCTATAAACAGATTTCTGTGGTCATCGAACATTTGTATCTCAGAAAGTTTTCATTCTGCATTAATCTACTGCTTGCATTAAGTATTAACATAAGCCCGGTTATTTGAATCCATGCATATTAATATATTAAAAAAAATAATTTAGAATTTTAATTTTTCTATTCATTTACTTGAATAAAGTCCCAGTTTTGTTGGTTCTATTCAAAAACTAAAAGTTAAACTTATTTTCTGAATGAATAATTTCAGAGGTACGTATTAATTTAATATTTCAACCATTTTATCAACGCGTACTCGCTTTTTCCATTTATAAATATTAATTTCTATATAAATAAAATATTATTCTATCTCATTGATTTGATATTTGTATTTAAAAATTTGATCTCTCGCTCTTCTCTTTTTATTTTAATGTTAAATAGAAAATGAAATCCCTTTTAGAATGGTGTATTAGTATTATTATTATTATCATTTCTTTTATCAGATAATATTATATTACTTTCATAATAATAAGATTTATAAGTAATTGCATGTTTATTCCATTTTATGGGAAAAATTGATTTCTAGTAATAAAAATAAGAAAAATAAATAGTAATTTTTTTTATAATATCCAACTGGAATCTACTTTTCATTTAAGCCTTGGCAAACATTTAGTTTGGAGGGAAAACATACTGACCCTCCCTCCTTTCGTAGAGATAGAGAAAAAAGGACATTGGAACTTATAAATATTACATGAAAAATCTATAAAAACCCTGGCCATTTAATCGAGAACCCGTCATTAATTTTTAACAAGGATGTTATTTTTATAGCTAAGTAAATAAAAACGATCCTTTGGCTGGTTGAAACCCACCACCACCCGAGCAGCTCCCATCCACATTCACCGTCCCTGCGCCCACACATAAGTAACAAAATAATTTCTTTTTAGATGAAACAAAAAATAAATAAATAAATTATCTTGAAGAAAAAAACGAAATGGTTCACTTAAATTAAGATATTAAGATAATAGATTTAAATGTAGTTTTTTTATTCGCTTCCCTCATAAGGGTTTTGATTCATATACATTAAATAAATTTATTATAAGAACATAATAATTAAAAAAGTGAAATATATTACTTATGGCTGGTTCAAACAAAAGTAAAATTTTTTATGAAGTAAAATTGTAACTACAATATACACCTGTCCCCCGATTTACACGGTACTTTTTTTACACGATTTCGATTTTACACGGTTTATAAATTAACGGATTTCAAATAAGCTGCAGTGTCTCCACTCGACTATCTCGCAATTTGAATTGGATTAAACAACATATATTATATTTAAATTAAATTTAATTAATTATAAATTATAAATTAAAAAATAATATTTATTAAACCAGGGCGTGTTTGGCTCTTTGTTGATGGCACCACGTCACGTGCTGGCGCGTGATTTGCAGTGTTAAAAAATTAATTCCGGTACTTTCAGCGATTCAATTAAGCTGAAATTCTATATATAGTAGTTTTATACAACTTTTAATCATGTGAAAAACTATCAAACATATATCTTGATTTTTACGGTCACTTTAGAGGAAAAAAACCAATCCCTCTTCCGGTTGAGCTACATTTCTCAAAAGTTGAGAGAAATCTACGAATTTTGAATAATGCCCATATACCAAATTTCATGATTCTAGCAAAAACCGTTTTTGCAAGATAGTAAAAACTGGTAAAAGTGTATATTCGGCTGCATACACGCATTTATATATTATATTTTTTGTTCCTAATATAGAATTAATTAAATTCTGTATTATGTACTTACATATACTACCTAATAAAATAATAAAATAATTAAAATTTGAATGAATTATCCACATTTAGTGTTTTTCGTTTTACACGGTTTTAACATAGAAAATTTAAGATTTCGATTTACACGGTTTTGTTCGGAACCAATCTTCCGTGTAAAACGGGGGACAGGTGTGTATATATATATATATAAATGTGTATAATTGAAATTCCCGCCACCAATTACATCGTAAAATTAGTAAATATATTATTTTGCGAATGATAATGTAAATGTAGTTTTTTTTTTATATATAAGATAATAAAAAATAAATTTGGGATAGTAAATGATAAATTAATAATATAAAGTATTAAAATTTAGGACTTTAAAAATAGATATCCTTTTTTTTAGGTAAGTGGAAATTTAATGTATCATTTTAAATATATTTTTATAATTATAAACATTTGTAAAATAAAATTCTTTTTTTAGTGAAATCGGACATTTTCATCTAATTATTACAAAATTACTTATATATATATATATATATATATACTACATGGGCTGAAAAGTCCCGAGATTTTTCAATATGTGACGCCACTAGAAAATGAACATGACTCATTTCGAGAGGCTCATCTGTCACGATGAAGGCGAAAGTAGCAACACTCAAACGACTGTAGCTTTTAAACGAATTGACGAAATGTCTTGATACTTCATACATAAACTAGTGACAGATGAGCCTCTCGAAAAAAGTCATGGTCACTTTCTAGTGGCGTCACCTATTGAAAAATCCCGGGACTTTACAGCCCATGTAATGTATACATATATATTACAAGAAAAATAGTTTAATTAAAATATGTATGTTGTATAATTAGCATACTTGTAATAATATACCTAAATAACATGACTTTTGGCTTAGATAGGAATATTTGAAAATAAAATCGTTTCCGTATTTTTAGTAAATAAGAAATTATATTATTTCAAGTTATATATACTACCAATAAGAATAGTTCTTAATTAAATTCTCCATTGGAATAAATTAAATTAATAAAAATATTTAATATATGAATACAAATTGAAATTTTTATGATATGAAAATTTCCTATAATTTGATCATTAGATTAGTAAACATAAGATAACTTTTTAATCAATATTCTCTATTAAAGAATAAAATTTCATTAAATCGTTTATCAATTTTTTATATTGGTAATTTTTAATAATGAATTGTTATAGAGGGTTGATTGATTCCCTGGAGAAATTCTAATAAGCCCCTTTGAAATGTTAACCAATCATTCAATGAAAATGTTTTATAAAAACAAAAAACAAAAACAAATCAAAGCCGATTTAATCTCAATAAAAAAAATTTCAATTTATTTTTAAAAAAAATCTTTAATTATCAAAATTTTTATAAATAAATATTTTAATCGATCATTTATAAATATTTTAGAAATTCAATTATCTATATTTAGAGTTGAGTTACTTAAATTAAGATTTTATTAACAATAGGTATCAATTCTAAAATCAATTAAGTGTTATTCTTACGATTTTATTATATGGCGCGTTCCATAACTTTGAAGGATGAAATAAATTGGATTTTAATTTGAAAATAAAGTTCTTTGTAACAATGCCAGATTGAAAAAATATAATACAATAAAAGGAATTGCATGTTTATATATCCTTAAATATGGTTTGGGCGATTACATGAAAAATTTTATTTTTAATAATTTTTTGAATTTTTTTTTTCTATTTTTCCAAAAACTTGGACCTTGTAAAATATATTTTCTTCTTGTTGTTAGTTTTATTTAAGGCTTCGCTCTGAATCTTTTTTTTTTTTATTATAAAACTCTAACTTACTCTGTTATTGGCATTGTCTCAGTTGAGATACCTGTTGTTAATAGGTCTCTAATAATTACTATTGTTCCTTTTCTTTTGGATGTGGCATGAAGATGTCGCTGTAGTCTTGAAATTATGTAAAATGAGGTAATAGGATTTGAAATCTGAATGGAAGATTTGGGTTAGGACATGTACTCCCTCGGAAAAGAAAGAGAGAACATACATGAGCTCACGTAGGGCAGTGATCGCCACTCACTGAAGTAGATCCATCTCCGACCGGGATCGAAAGAGAAAATCTACCCGTTACCCTTTTTAAAAATATATTATTTTATTTAAATTATCGTTTCTAAATATTTAATAAAAAATAATCTTTGATTTGTATACATCTTACAAAAGGACAGGTCTATCATCGATCATGAAAGTGAGATGCCGTCTAATCGGGGTAAAAGTAATCTATGATCAGTAGAACTGGTCCTCTCAACCTTTATCTTGGTTTTCTTGAACAGAGGCGCTACTTTTTCCCAATTTTCATCTCGGACTCTGGGTGAACTCCACCCCATAGACCCCAGATAAAGAAATCCTTTTGCAGACATTTAATAACATTTACTAAATATTTATTTAATTAATTTTATATTATTTATATAGCTTTAATGTTCTCACTTTTCTTCCAAAAATTCTAGGTTAATTTTTTTTTTATTGATTAAATGTCAGAAAATTCATTCTCTCCCTCCTCGCTGCCACTCTCCAGTGACATCAATAGGTAGACTATAAATCATTATTAGTACATTTTAACAGCCGAATATTTAAATTTGTTCATCCAATATATATATATATATGTTAAATGTTGGGGAGAGGATACGTGTTTTACCGGAAACGCTTGTGGAATATCCTGTTACGCTAACGAAAATCCCGTTTACAGACCAATTAAAAGAAATTCATTCATTTTTTTTATATATATATAGATTTTTTACCAGACGATTTAATTGAAAATAATGGATACCATCCCATGATTTGTTTTTTTTAATCAATATTCATTCACTAAATTTACTTTAATCTTTAATAACATGTCACTCAAATCATTTAATTTCTAAATTTAAAATAGGTACACGCGATAACGTGCAATCAATTTATATAAATATATTATATGTAATTTATATATATATATATATATATATTCAATTGTAATATATTAATTTCTTCTTTCCTATTATTAATCAATTCTCTCAAATTAATTTTCATTCACTTACAAATGTACCATTAGATTATCTTCTAATAAAACCTTTGACAATATAATAATTCAATTTGATTGATTTGATTCAAACCCTAGAGTAATCATTAGAAGCATCACAAAGTAAATAGCCGGTTGATTTGTCAACACTGCATCAATTTCAGGGCGAAAAAAGTATCCAATTCCATATTCAGAGTATATCGGTGTTTGAAAATCACCACTAGAATGGGTAAATTTAATAATACAATATTAATTTCATGATTTCAATGGATAGATCGAATTCTTGAGTATCCACTCTATCATGATTTATGAATTATTATCGATTATTTTCGAACATTTTGAAAATGCATCATGTTATTTAATTTTTTTTTTTATTTTAGTTTTATTAATGGTGGGAAAATTAAGTATATACATTTTTTAACCAATTATTTATCGATCCATCTTTATAGTGTACTTGCTCACACTAAGTCAATTCTTTTTAAAAAAAAAAAAAAAAAAAAAAAAAAAAAACTGACTATCCAAAAGGATTCTGCGAAGCATTTATGGACCAAAGAAAGATGAGGTCACGGGGGAATGGAGGAGACTGTATAACAAGGAATTGCATGACCTCTATGCATCTCCAGATATATTTAGACAAAATCGAGAAGGCTGTGATGGGCGGGCACGTGGCTAGAATGGGAGGGGAAAGAATGGCGAAAAATATATTGGTGGGGAGACCGAGTGGAAAACGTCCGCTTGGAAGACCAAGGACGCGGTGGGTGGACATTGTAGGAAGGGACGTGAAAGAGATGGGAGAGAATAGGCATTAGAGGGTTGTGGCTCAGAATAGGGATACTTGGAGAAGTGTGGTTGCTGCGGCCAAGAACTTTCGAGTTACGTAAAGCCACAGATATAGAGATAGAAAGATAGACTCTATCCAAAGTCACATCCATCCAATTTCTATTTTCTGCAGATACCCTTACATCAATTTTTATATTGCCAATCAACGATATATTCTTGGGATCTAGTAATAAATTTCCCCTTAAGCAAACTTACCACTAGTCTCTCTTCACCCATTTGTGCCACTGGGCGCACATATTGTAAACGCTTGGCTTTTATTTTAACCCTAACAATCTTATAATCCCTTAAATATATATTCATGTGATTAAGGCTAGAATGCTTGTCTGGTTGTGCATTAAGCAGATTTTATACTCCCTGAAGAATTTCTTGGATAATGTTATGTAATGGATTTTAGTTTGGTAATCTGGTCAATGTCGACATGAGTCGAATTTTGCCAAGTATATCCGATGTAGGGTGCAGTCGAGAATAGCTGACTATACCAAGGGCGGCAACCTGCATATGGCTCTTTCGATACGCAAATATTAATAATTATATTATTTTATTATTAAAACTCAAAATATATATAATGCAATCAAGATAAAAACACTCAACAGGAGAGCAGTTTATTTATTTTAAATCAAAAATCAAAACTATATTTCTAATCCTAATTAACTCGTTCCCGCCGGCATGTACCACCGGTGGCTCATGCCGAACACTGGACTATACCATTGATGTAGCTACGAACACTAAGCCTTTTCCATTTGACTTTCGTTTATTATTCAGTGTATGCCCAAAAAAAATGATAGCGTATCACTGAATTGAATGATCATAAATCTAAAAAGAGGGAAAGGAATAAGTTGTGTATAAGTAATTATATATTTTCAAATTTATTTTTAAAATAAAAATAAAAATAAAATAAAATAAAAAATCAAACAAACAATGATTGAATGGTGAATGTATTGATCTCGCGTACGAACGCTTTTGCACATTCCCAACCCTCTCTAGATTTTTTTTATTTTCAACAACATAAATAATAAATATTTATTTTATATGGCTTATCATCGATTAAATTATATTATATTATATTAATGTTTATTAAAATTTCATTTATTTTAATTCCACTATAATTAACACTAGGTAGAACATTTCTAATTAAACGATTATATAAATTAAAAATCTTCGATTAATTAGAAAAATAATTTGTGTTTATTGTTTAATTAACAAGAATAATTTGAAGATTTAGAGATTAGAAGATTAATGGTGGGATTAAAGGGGAACCAATCCATCGGAGGGGGGAGGTCGATTTTGATTCCCCCATTCCTTTTTCATAACCCAATAAATAAATATATCAATTTAATTTTTGAAATTATAGAATTCATTTTTATGATATTAAAGTTAATTATGTATTATTTTCCATCCCAATCCTTTCATTCAACTTTCTATCTCTATCACACCCCACTCTCTGTACGCAATTGATTAGTATTATTATTTCGAAAACTAATCTGTGATATTGAATATGGAAAAATGCTAATGATGAAGCCAGACCGGACGAATTGAGTGAATCAATGATTAATATTTATAGAAAATTATCGATAAGTTATTCAATTGAATGAAATGAATTTTTTTTTTTTTATTTTTGAGGATAATTTTACTTTCAATATATGAAATGATGAAAAAAAATCTCTCTTATTTTTTTTTTAATATTTTAGTATAGAATAAGCTTGTATAATACATTTATATTTAGTTATTGATTAATGATAAATGATAAAAAATATATTTATTTCTATGAATTTAATATGATTTTATAACGATAGGTATTTATAAAAATATAATTAATGATTTATTGTATTTGTCATAAAAAGAATAAAATAAATATAGATGATTGCGATACAATTTCCAAAAATTTATTTACCTGATCTAAAATTTATAAACTTGTTTATATAAAAAATTATAATTATTAGAAAAATTTATTAAAATAGAATTCAAAACAAATTCAAGGTATCAAAGATTAATATATATATATATATATATATTATTAATAGTATTTAAAAATTATAATTATAATATTCAACGAAAAAATATTTTTCTCAAATAATATTAATATATAGAAATGTTTACCAAAATTAACTTCAATTCATAAATTATATATATTATATTATATATATATATTATAAAAGACTTAATCACTCATTTTCAAAAAACAAAATTATTCTATAAATGGTAATTTGATTTTTATGTGTTTTAAAAAAATGTTAATTTAATACTAGATTTTGTATTATATATATATACGCCTATATTTCATTCTTTTAATCCAATTTCTTCCTGGTGTTTAAATTTGTTGATAAATTAGTTCTTATTAATATATTTATCGATAATTTTTATTTTTCAATATTATGTATTAATATAAACTATTATATTATTATATTATATAAGTTTCATTTCTTATAAAATAAATAATATTTAACTATAATTATTAAAATAAAACATTTAATTAAATATTAAATTATTTGATTTTTATTTAAATACTTAAATTATTATTTAAAATATATATTTATATATATACACAGGCAACAGCCCAAAGATTAGCGCAATCAACAAATGTCAATATTAATAAGTTGACCTGTGGCCAGGTCCGAACCGACCGACGGTTTGAAATAAATTAATTTCCAGCTACAGAAACAATTTCAAATAATTTTCATATATCTATTAATGTAATAAAAAACAGATATGTATACATAAATAATAAATATAAACATTTTTAATTTTATTTTATTTATAATATATATGCAAGACCGGGCTGTGACGTCATGAATGGCTGGATGACGTCATATAATTTTAAATCAAGAAAAAACTAATAAATATGATTTTTCTCGAGGATAAAACCAATACAAAGTGCATGATTCGTGGTGATATATAAAAAAATCTCCTTTGGTGTGAAAATAACCCTTTCCTTCCTATCGTCGATCGCTAATACTACCACTTCCGGTTTCCGGAATTGCACCAAAAGTTGATCAATTCATCCCACTGATTCATTAAGTAAATATACCAAATTTCATCAAAATCGGTTGAGCCGTTCAGGCTGTACACATCTATACGGACGGACGGACAGACGGACGGACAGACATCATGCTAAAAATACTTTTTTCTGTTTAGAAAATGCATGATTCGTGGAGATATGTAAAAATCTCCACATGTGAAATTTGGTGTGAAAACAATACCTCCCTTACTATCGTCGGTCGGTAAAAATGAACTTAACGACAAAAAGAGATCGTTTTTTTTTAATTTTTTAATATCCACGACTCCGCTCAAGGCAGGTAACTAAAAAATGATCATTAGGTATACGAAAAATATTGTATTCAAAGAACTATTTAATTAATTGCTGCAAACCACGATAAATTCATTTTAAACTTAAATTGCAAACACCGTTTGCAACGGGTTCAGCTAGTATATATATAATATAAAGGAAAAGTTAGGAATAGAAAATAAAGTAAAAAAGTATCAAAACTTATTAATAAAAAATTAGTAATAATAAAAAAGTTTATAGTCCCTGGTTAGAGTGTAGCACGTTCTCTAAGTACGCAAGTGTATATATAAATAATAATAATAATATAATTATAATTAAATATTAAATAAAAAAAATATAATAATATTTTTTAGAAAATTATAATTATTAGAAAAGTTTCTCTAAAATTAAACCAAAATTAAATTTATATATATTATATTATATATAATTAATATATATGTATATATATATATATATATATTAATATTATTAATAATAACAATAATCTTTAAAATTACTATGCAAAAATTATATTTTGCTCATTTTGATAATGAATTTAAGATTTTTTTTTTGTCTTATTTTTGTTTTATATTTTATAATAAAATTACTTGTTGTGTGGTTTTTGTGGTTACTTTGGCGTTTATTATATTATATATAACTCTTTTGATAAATTAATTTTTTTTTTTCGCCCTTTCGTTGTTTTTTATATTATTGTATATTTTTTTACATAGTATTTAATTTTATGAATGAAAGGAGTGGAAATTCAAATTTAAAAATTTCATTATTTTTATTTTTAATATTATTTTTTAATTTTTTTTTTTTTTTTATTTATTAAAAAAAAAATGTATTTATTTAACAAATATTTTCATCTACACAAAGAACTTGAGGTAGTTGTTTTTTAACTTTTTTTTTTTATTCCTATATATAAAAGCAAGCAAAGTTAAAAGATAAATATTTAGAAATTCTTTTGATTTGCAATTTTTAGATTTTCCATCGTAATTATTTATTGAGCACGTATTTTTTTACTTTCTTTAGCAATTTTATCATATATCCCCTCTGTGTTTCAACAAACATCAATTAATTACATACCTTTAATCCTTGATTTTTTTTTTCTATTTTGATCATTTTTTTATTTATTTTTATGTAATTATTTATTTATTTTTATATAAAAAAATGTATGTATTATCTATAATAATTAGATTTTAAAATTAATCAACAAAATAATTAAAAAAAAAAAGTAAATTTATAAAAAAAAAGATGGTTAAAAATAAAAATAAATACAAACAAATTTTATTAAGAAAAATGGTTGAAAATAATAAATCGTTGCTTAATAATATTCACATCTAAAAAAATGTTTGTTTATACTTTCACGAAAGTTTTTATTATGAAAAAATGTTTTTTTAATGTTTTTGTGAGATTTGAGGCTAGAAATTTCGGCGCTTATTTTATCGCCATTTTCAAGATAATTTTAAGGTGGGAATTTTTGGGATTCTGGGCTTTAAGGTGTATGATCAAGAATCATTGTTTTTTTTTTGGGTTCAATGGGTGGGTAATGTTTGATTTCTAAAGATTTAAAAAATCCCCGCTACTATTATTGACACTAACACTAACACAGTAGCCCGGCTTGTGGTGAATGCCCGACGTGTGTTACTGCCATTGTCAGAGATAGTGTGCGTATAACATATATATTATGAAAAGTTAATTTCGAGTTGTTTTCACGAAGGTTATTGTTATTTGAATCTCGACGTTTCGGTCCCTATTTAGATCCAAAAATATATACATACTTTAATAATTAATGGCCCAAATCAAAGTATTTTTTATTTATTATTTAAATTAAATTTTTCTTTTCTCTTATCACAAGTAAATCATTTTCTTAGCCTACTCTTAAACATAGAATTGAAAAATAAATAAATCAAATAATAAAGTAAAGTGGTGAAAAAATCCGTAATTCAGTGATCAAAATTAATTTAATGATCTCGACTGTTAAAAAAAAAAATAAATATATAAATAAAATCAAAATTGATCCTTAAATTAAGTATTAATAATTCGTTTTTTATTTGTAAAGAGAGATAAAAAGCTGATTAGAACTAAAATCTTTATGAATTGAATTAATATTATTATTGGAAAAAGAACGAATAATAAAAGAAAGGAAATTGGGGTGTTCACAAAAAAAATGAGTATGTCAATTTGAAAAATTGCTTAAGTAATTGAACATCTGATGACAGAAATGAGAGTAAAAGATCCAAACATTGGCTGAAATTAATGGCAAATGCTTTTCCAGAAAGAAGAGAAAAGGGTTGAATCGTTTAGTAAGAAGATACACATACAAAAAAAAAAAAAAAAATCCATAGTCTTGGGTCTGGAGTAGTGGGGATGAGGTTTGAATCATCACACCAAAAACGACGAGGTATAGTACGACTTTTCGGCCAATAAGCAACCACTTCCAACAAAATGAGGAAGACATGTATTTTTCTTTTAAGAGTAGATGGGGGAAGAGGACCGGAGCTCGATTGATATTATTTCATTTGAGATAAGAGAAAACTTTTCACATTTGGAACTCAATTAAAGTTTTGCAAGATATAAAAATAATAGATTCGAGAATGAAGAAGAAAGGGAAGAGTTAAAAAAAATGAAGATCTCTAAAAAATTGCTCATCTGTGGATAAAGCGTAGAAAATAAAATTTCTAATTTTGGCCTTCTCTATGATTAGTGTTGGATTCAACATTTATTACTAAGTTCATGATAATATACAAATTTTAAAAAATAATTACGACTTAAAGGTAATTTGTAGCATAATAATTATAGTAATATTTAATAATATAAATATTTATATGAATTATGTATGGCTGTGCCCCGGTCAATAAGATTCTATCTCCCTTGATCTAATGAAATCTCTAAAATAAAAATAAATATAGTTTGTTATAACTATTAATATAATTAATATTAGTATTATTAACACACTATGAGCGGGGCGGGTATTTATAGCCGTTGCCACTTATATGAGGGATATATATTAGTTATCGTTTAAAATAAGTAATTTTAAGTGACACAAGGGAAAATATATATTATATAAGTGGGGCAACGGGTATAAATACCCGCCCCACTTATATGTGGCAGTCCCTGCAACGGGTACAAATACCCGCCCCGCTCATAGTGTGTTAAAATACTTATGTTATATAGGCATCAATTATTCACCCAATTAATTAAAAAAATAAATAAATATAAAAAAATAGTTAAATTATGGGAATTTTAACTATATGAGTATTATACCAATACAGGCTGGATTACAATCAATACATTAATTATAACTTCTATCAACAACTGACTGAGTTAAAATAAAAAATGATGATTAATGTGTGGAAGTAATAGACTTAGATGTTTCTATATCGTTAAACTCTGTATAAAAAATATCTATTAAAAATAATAATTATAATTAATGGTTTTAAAAATTTATATTTAATTTTTATTGATTATATATATATATATATATATATATATATATATATATAATATTAATTTAAATGGAGAAATGTAATGTTAAAAAATATAAATAAAAATACAAATTTATTAATTATATAAATATAAATCCTATAATAGACAATAATAATAGTATTTGATTTCAAGAATATTTACTATATCGCCAGTAGTAATAGTATTGTGATCACGAAAATTTTCGATGTCGAGATTTTGATGTTTTTATAGGTTTTGAAGGTCCCTGAATCATTTTCACTAACGTTAAGAAAAATGTCTGTATATATATATATATCAACATGCGCTGGTTTAATAAATTACTTAAAATTGCACTAAAAAGTAAAAAATAAAATCACTGTAAAGTGTGTGCTTTTACGGTGTTATTATAATTTGAGCGCACACACTTTACAGTGATTTTATTTTTTACTTTTTAGTGCAATTTTAAGTAAAGTGTGTTTTTTAAAAAGATTTCTTTTTACTTAAATTTATTTTATACTTTTTTAGTAGAACTGCTATCGCCATCTATGATTGAAATAGTAAACTATTCCATATTCCGCATATGAAAGTTTAGTTAATTAATTACCACTAATAGATAAATAATTCAGTGGATTTTTCAATTGATTCGTGTATTATTAGCAGGAGCAAGCGCGTATGCAAAATTTCAAGTTAATTGAATTACGGGAAGTTGTTGAAATATCGATTATAAAATGCCGCGGACAAACAACCGGACAGTGTGAGTTAAGTAAAGTGTATTAATAAAAATATTATTTATTAATTTAATTAATTTATAATTAATTAAATTTAATTTAAATATAATATATTATGTTATTTAATCCAATTCAATTTGCGAGTGGAGACACTCCAGCTAATTTTTTCCTCTAAAGTGACCGTAAAAATAAAGATATATGTTTGATAGTTTTTCATATGATTAAAGATTGTATAAAACTGCTATATATAGAATTTCAGTTTGATTGATTAGCTGAAGTACCGGAATTAATTTTTTAATACGTCTGCAAATAACGCGCCAGCACGTGACGTGGTGCCACCAACAAAGAGCCAAACACGCGGTGATTTAATAAATATTGTTTATTAATTTTAATTTATAATTAATTAAATTTAATTTAAATATAATATATGTTAATTAATCCAATTCAAATTTGCAAGAAAGTCCAGATTTTTTTATAATGTTTTTATATTTTTTTAAGAAATGAATATGAGGTTTTATTTATCAAGTATCAAGATTTGTTTTATGAAAAATAATGATGCACTATATATTTCCAATTTCATTATAATACCAAAAATGATATATTAATATATATCTTTGTCTATGTTATCGTGAGAGGTTTTAATATTATAGAAATTTTTCCCAGAGATATGTTCTATTTATTGTTAAATTTATATCTCGACGTTTCGGTGCCTATTTTGGTGTTATTTTCAAGAAATTTTTTACCAGCGATTTTTTCTAGATCTTCATCTCTAATTTGTTCTGTATGTAGTCAGTGCCAGAAAATCAATGATCAATCCAAAATTCTAACCTTAACTTTTGACTAAGAAGCATAATCCCAAAAACTTCTTTCTTAAAAAAACTTTCATGGAAATGACGTTAAAATAGTTGTCAAAACGTGGATATTCAAATATTACAAAAAAACAACAACGTGAAAATAACCGATTAATACAGTGTTTCTCAACCTTTTAGTATTCACAGCCCAATTTTCAATCATAATTTTTATCGCGCCCCCCCCCCATCGGAAATGTTCCAGAGCATCGTAAAATCATCTGACCTTTTTTTTTTTTTGGGGGGGGGTTGAGAATCACTGCAACAATATATATACTTTTTTTCTTAATTGAAAAGATATATTCAAATCAAAACAGCACACAATTTCAAGCTTATTTATTTTTATATTTATATTATTATTAACATATATATTCTACTACAAATTCTATATAGATTTATATATGATTTAAAAATAAAACAAACAATAAATTATCTATTTAATTGATGTTTATTTAAAAAAAATTATTAAAGAATATTTTATTAAATAAAATATATTTTAAATTATGCTTATAATAATATTTAATATTAAATTAAAAGAAATTATATGAAAAAATATGAAATTTTGGAAATTCCTTATCTTTTAAAGTTACACAAATTTACTTCAATCGATGGTGGTTTAAATTGTAATCTTTTTTTTTTAATTAAAACGGTGTGCAGGGAGTAAAAGAGAAAGTGTGAGTGAATTATATATAATTTATAAATATTCTCTTTTTTTTTTTTTTTGAAAAACCTAAGATTTTTTTAGATATAATACGATATAAAATAATTAACATTTGGATAAAATCTCATAACATTGGTAAAATATCCGTAAGACTTTAATTAATTGAGTCCCTTGGCTTTTCTTTGAAGTTAAATAACGACAAGTGAAAGGGAATCCCTTGTTCGTTCCAATTTCTGTGCTATTCGATACCTTTAATTATTTCAGAAAAGGTTGTTCTATACCTCGATTATTTCAATGTATACTACAATCACCAGCCTTGTTTCCTATTCCACTCCCCTCTTACCATCCATCCCTAAATTTGAAATTAAAAAAAAAAATGCTTTTATTTTGTAAACGAATATGATATTCTCTTTAAGCAATGGTTAAAGTTCACTTTGCATATCGAGCCGCTATATGTCGTTTACTTTCTCCGTTTTCCACTTCCAATTTTGCAACCTAATTAAGTAAAATGGGTGGAGAACGATGAGATATAAAACAGAATATCAATAAATAGAACATTTATTTCTCATATTACAAGTTAGAAAAAAAACGAATTATTTATTTATTTATAGCGAAATGGATTAAAACAATATGGGAAATATTTCACTAGAATGCAATTTGGAATTGATTCCCGTAACAAAGTGTTGTATATTTGATTTTTTTTTTGTATTTTTAATAAATATAAGGTAAATATAAACAAATATATTATACTTTAAATAAAAAAAATGATATATATATATATATATAAAAATCTGTGTAACATAAATTTTTTAATTAATTGATTTATAAGGATTGGTCTTTGCAAATTATCACTGTTAAATAAGATAAAATATATGAATATAGATATTTTCCGCATGTCAAAAACGGGTCAAAACCTACATCGAAACGCCAAATGGGTGGTCCTCCCTCACCCGCCCTACTCTCCAGACATCGCTACATCTGATTACCACATGTTTCGATCGATGGCCTGTCTGAGGAACACTTCACTTATTATGAAGATTGTAAAAAATGGGTCGATTCTTGGATTGCCTCTAAAGACGATTCGTTTATTCAAACACGGAATCCGTATACTCCCAGAAAGATGGCAACAAGCAGAGATGTATTGGTAAAATAAGAAGTAAGGGAACGCACATAGTGGAGGCAAAAAAATGTCCTATTTTCAGCAAACTATTTTTTTTCCAAATAAGTTTTTATTTTTTCTTATTCTTATATACAAAATATTAACGAACACAAAAAAAGAAATTCTAAAAGTAGATTTAAGTGGGAGTTGTTGGGATATGAAAAACTACTGGAACGCGTTCCAGTTCTTATTAAAGGTAAGGGAACGTCGTTCCCCCGCGTTCCCCTCCCAATACACCACTGGCAATAAGTAGTGGCTAGTGATGGTCAATAGTTCGAATAATGTATTTTTCTAACTATTTTTGCATAACAATTTTCGAAAATTAATTAAATAATCAAAACACCTTATATATATACAACATAATTTTATTTGAAAAAATATTATAAATAGTTGTTAGAAGTTGTGATTAATAGTACTAATGTGGTGACAATTGGAGGGGGTTGCAGTGACCAAATGCCAATGATTATCTTTTTAAAACTTCCTACCATTTTTCAAATATAATAAAGTAGTATAATTTTTAATATTATTATTTTTATTGTATATTTGAAACTTTAAATTGTAACATTAAACATAAAATTGTTCTAAAAAATATTATGATTTTCAGAATTTATTAGTAATATACTTATATATATATATATTAAAATAACTTTTTTAATTAATTTATTTATGAGAATTGTTGTTTGTAAATTTTATACTGCCAGACACATAAGAAATGTAAAAAATATGAATCTAAATATGTTCTTGTTTTTTTTCTTTTGTTTTAATATTATGGATAAAGAAATATTAGTAGTAATATTATTTTGAATTTTTCGAATAATAAAATCACATAATTTAAAATATTATTTTTATAGTATTTGTAATTTAATTTATTTGAAAATTTTAACAATAAATATAAATTGGTGTAAAAAAATATGATTTTCAGAATTTATTGATAATGTAATTATTGGTTTCATTGTAAAATTGCACTTTCAACCCAAAAAAAAAAAAAATTGGGGATGTATAATAATTGTTAAACGATATTAGCTTCGATTTAGAATGTTAAATATATAAAGAGGATGGAATGTTTTAGGTATATAAATTTATATAGACTGAGGGAATTTGTTATATATTCTCATTTTAATCAATTTTCATTTCACTAGCTTTATATTATAAATTAATTTTAACTTTAATTAAGCTATGAACAAAAATAATTTATTGTTTTGCTTATTTAACGATGCTTTTACAACATATAAATACGTATATATAAATAATATATATAGTTCTGCATATGCGAGTGTGTGAGTTTGTGGGGAGAATTATTTTGGAGAGAAGGGATGATATAAATTAATAAAAACGTTCAGTGGCCAGCGCAACAAGATTAAAACAGCCTGATTACGGGCTTAGCAAAAGAAATGAAAAACAACGAACGATGGACGATTTTATTTGAATTCTGTCGTTGATGAAAAAAAAATAAAATAAAAAAATAAAATAAAATCCACAACTCAATATCCATACTTAACTTAATAACTTTTTTCTTTATTTATTTATTTAATATAAATATATATATTTACCTTCCACAAGGGTTAAAAACACTATTTGATATTGTAATGTTGGTACTAGCTTTTTCAAATTTGTTTGATGAACATTTCCAAAAATATTTATTGTTTAACTCTCCATCAACCAATTAATGTTTTTTTTTTTTAGAAATGTTGTTGTTGATTATTCATTAAAATTAATAAATAGCTTTTAGAGAGATTTTGTTAAAACGCAAGGAATTATCCAGGTGAAGACGGCTTTAGATATCATTTTTTTAAGACACAAGGTCACAAGGACGCTGCTTTCGTGACTGTGCCTCACAGAAGGTGGCTCTAGACATTTTGATAGGATTCCTAAAACAAAAATAACAACAAATATATATAAATAATATAAGAATGGATATTAAATGAGCAGTCTATTTCTTAAATGCACAATAATAATAAGTATGACAAAATATATATAAAATATACACTCATATTGCGCCATATTTTATCTCTACTTGTAAACATTAAAAAACTTTTATTTTAGTTAATCGATTAACTTGAATAGACATTTTATTGCAATAATTCACAAATCATAAAAATTAAATAAAAATCTCTCATAGCTGGAAATCATTTTTTTTTAATTATTCATTATTAGATTCCGACAGAAAAGATGGCGCACTCTCTGAGTATTTAATTTTATAAATAAAAAAACTTACACCTTAGTTTCAAAGGCGCAGGAGATAATAAAATGTAATATTCTAATATAAAAATATAAAATTTATAATGATTTACCTAATTAAATAATTCAAATATTATTATAATCAATATTATGATCTAGTTCAAATATATATATATATATATATATATATATATATATATAATTATATTTATAATTTAGAATCCTACTATTAATACAATAATAGTATGGTTTTATATGCAATGAAAGTTAATTAAGTAATAGCCGGTGTGATTTATTATGGCATTTAATTAATTATTTTAAAGTCTTTATTTATTACTAGATCATGAATGAGTAACTAAATCAACATAGATACACTAATTTAGAGATTTAGTAATTTCCATCCAAGATAAATAAATAATTATTATAGATTATACATAGAAATTAGATTGTCGTCAGAATTATGAGCCAGTTTCTATTTATGTATAATTCAGATTTTAATTATTTATAAAGGAATTTTTTTTTTAATATTTTACTATCTCAGATTAATAGGTTAATTTTAAGAATTCGAATTTTTTCATATTTACATATATATATATATATATATATATATATATATATATATATATATATACATAATATATAATTAATGTACATTTAGTTCTTCATCGGACAAATCATTGTTATCTCTATTAGTTGTTCACTATATATTGTTAATTTTTATTTTTAACACAACTTTTATAATAAGAAGGTGATAATATGGGTAAGGTTAATTTTGAAACGCGTTATCTTCCAAACACTTTAATTAATTAATTAATTGCAGCATACCACATGTTGTTCATTTTTTGTTTAAATATATTGTAATTTGAATATTATAAATATCACTTCATCTAAAAAATAAAAAAATAAAAATTAAAAATGTATAAAAGAAGCACAATTTAATTTTAGAGAAATGAATTAGTAATATGGGAATAGGAATTAAATGAGAAAAAAAAATGTAATTATAATATTATCCGATTTTAGCTCACTTTCTCAGCAAATTGCTGGAAAACTTTCACCCATCCCTATAGATATTGTATGGGATTGGGCTCGGACGGTGTGGAGAGGGAATTCACCCTAACCCACACGGATAACCTGTCTCTCAGCTCATCATTAGGAATTTCCGCACTATGTAGCAAGTTTGAAGAATAACAGACTTGTTAATCAGTAGTATATGGTCTTCTGAAATTCCCAATATTTTTAAATTTTTCTTCAAATTGTAACTGGAGGCACCCTCCACCGAGATAACCACCGGGATAATTTTCACCTCTCCAATCTTCCAAATGCGCCTGATCTCCATCGCGAGGTTCTGATATTTACTTATCTTTTCCTTTTCGGTTTTTCGGATGTTGTAACTAAGAGGGACCGCAATGTCAATCAGATAGGCCCACTTTTTTTTTTTATTTATTAGTAAAATGTCGGGCCTATTATGGTCGCAGGTCTTGTCGGTCAATATCGGGCGGTCCCAGTATAACACCCACATGTTATTCTCCAGGACGGGATCAGGGACATACCTGTAGTAGGGGGTGGGGCTAGGAATCAGATGGTGTTGAAGAGACAGATCCTGATGGATAATCTTCGCTACCTGATTATGTCTGAGCGTGTAATCCGTCTCAGCCAGTGCAGCACATCCCCCAGTAATGTGTTCAATCGTTTCTCCCGGCAACCCACACTTCCGGCATCTATCGACGACTTTCATTTTCAGAATGTTTTTCTCATAATTTTTGGTTCTTATGACCTTGTCTTGGATATTATAATTTTTATTATTATAATACAAACTATAATATTTGGTCCATTGTGACATAATATCCGGAAGCACTGCAATAGCATATGAATATGGCATTATTAATGTAATCAAATAATGATATTCAATAAGAGATACAAAATAATAAAACTAACCTTGAATACGGTATGTCAGAAGCAGAAAAATAAAATAAAATTTAAATTTGAATATATATTTACACACACAAATATATATATATATATATATATATAAACATCTTAAAATACAATTTTTTTCATTTTTTTTTTGTTTAATATTTTTCTTCTTCTTACTCTTATTCTAGGATTTCTTTTGTTAATTTCTAGAATCCTCTTCTTTAACATTCAATTCATTAATTAGTGTTTCAGTTATATATAAAATACATATTAATATCTAGAACCTAAACTTTGACTAAGATCTTCATAAAAATGTATTATATTATTTGCTAACAATGAGGAAGTTAAGGAAGCTGTGCAAAATTCGCTTCGGGGTAAATCGAAAGAATTTTTCAACAAGGGAATTAAGAAGCTGCAACAAAGATGGGACAAATGCATAACTGTGGAGGGGGGGGGGGTGATTATGTTGAAAAATTACCTGAATTTTGTAAGAATCAAATATATCTTTTGTCTCTTTAATTATTGAATGGCCCTTGTATGTTCATGATTAAGTCAGTTTCCTGAAAAATATTAATAAGTAATTATTATAATTAAATATAAATTTTCAAAAGATAGTTTTGAATGTTTTTTTGAAAATATGTCATCCAAGTTTTTATATATCCAACATTTATTAAAATCTTATTTAAATTAAGATAGAACATTCATTCAGAAAATAATTTTTTGATTATTTTTAATAAATTAATTATTGGTATTAATATAATTAATATATGAATTAAAGAAATTAATTTTTAATACCAATTTAATTTTAAATGATTGACAGTTTTAACTTTGTATGGCTTACAAAGGGTCTGCGATCAGGGAAGTTTTTTTTAATGTATTAGTAAAATAATTTAGGAGCATAGGTCAACTTAGCTCAATATAAAATCTCTCCATGGTTCAAGGTGAATATTCTGGCATATTAAAAATAATTTTAAAAAAATTAAAAAAAAGATCGTATTTCTGTGCTTATAGTCTGAACTTAATGTCGAGGGATCGAACCTTACCAAGTTCACTTAGATTTTCGATTAATAATCGTTTAACAAAAAAATTGAATGCTAGGTAAAATAGAATCAAGAAAATTATAAATGAAAATCCTAAACATACAACATATTATCAATTATACATTATCAATTATTGATATTCTTACTATAATATACTTTACAATCTGTCCCAAAAACAAATGAACTTGGAATATTCTTTGTTACTTATTATGAATTTTGTTTATAAATTGTTTTTCTTTCATAATTCTCTCCCCTCTCTTTTTAACATTGTCAATTATTATAAGAAAGTATCATTTCCATGTGCCTTAAACCTCCACTTCTTATACACCCTCTCTCCATCCATCTATTTTTTTTTACTATTTTCAGATAAAATCCGGTTTTGCTGATTTCTTTGTTATTCATAACCCCAACTGACAATCCCATTCACTCCATTCCGATCTCCCCCCCCCCCCCTTATATACCCTCACCCAATTCCTCCCACCCTCTTCAACGTACGTGACTTACTCTTTTTTTTTGGATTCTCAATTTTATCTATCTCAATCTGTCAATTTAAAATAAATAAATAACGACGATCCCTCCAACGAAATTTTAAATAAATAAATAAAAAAATATATTTTTATTATTTTATGTTATTCTGTAGGGTATTTATAAAATTCAAATATTTTCTAAGTATATATAAAATTAAATTAATTGAGATAGATTTTCTTTCCTTTGTAATGCTTACTTGGGTGTGTTTGTGAGTGTGTTTTTACAATTTTCACCTGAAACTAAATTAGATATATACATTTATTTAACACAATAAATCTTTGTTTTCCGACGGACACAAACAAAACACTTCTCATCCAGTTACATAAATAACAAAATGAGAAACGAGTGATAATTTATAATTCCATATAATAGAGGTTATTAATATGTTTAATTAAACAAAAATAATCATATTAATAATAACAATAATAATTATCTACTTAGCAATGATTTCAGAAATTTTAATTCTCTTTTTTTATTAATTGAATATATGAAAGATAAATTAATTTTAAAAAAATTAGACATTTTGTATATGCTAATAAGCGACACTGTATAAATTACCTCTTAAAAGAATACTTAGTATAGGCAGGTAGATATTTTTTATATTGCTCAACATATCATTGATATAATAAAGTAAACATCGTAGGCAAAGACAGCACTTTTCGACTCGGGTGCCGCCTAAGTGAGGTAGAAGTGTTTTATAATCAGCACAACGGGTCCTCTCAACATTTATCTTGATTTTCTTGATCGAAGGCCTCTACTTCTTGAAGATGAAAAATAATTTAATTTTAAAAATTGACATTTTGTATATGCTAATGAATTACACTGTCTTAATCAGCTCTTAAATGAATATTTCGCTTGGTGAGTTATTTTTATGTTGCTTACCATGCCATAGATATAATAAAAAAAAACATAAACAAGGACAGAGCTTATCTAGTCAGTTTCCGCCTAAGCGAGGTAGATGTTTTATATGATCATCACAACCGACCCTCTCAACATTATCTTGATTTTCTTACTCGGAGCCTCCTACTATTCCAATATTTATCACATAGGCTGGATGGGCCATGTTCTAATAGAGTCCAGATTCTCTTATATATGTGTTCATTGGCTGCAATTGAGATTAAAATAAGGCAATCAAATTACATTAGTTTAAATTTTTACAAATAAATTTTAATAGAATTTTAAATAAAATTAATTATGACTGTATTATTTATAAATAAATATTGAATTTAAAACTTTCATCTGTATTAATTATTAATTTTAATTTTTCCAACTTAAATAAGGAATTATTATAACTATTATTATAATATTATCTAAATATAAATATTTTAAATTAGTGATTAAATATCAAATATTAACCAAATTTTATTCATGAATAATTTAATAATAAATTTTGGTCCACTAACTTTTTATATTGTTTTATATAGTGTCCTAACCACAGACCATCTCTAACTTAACCACAACATAAATTATATAAATTTAAATATTTTAAAGGATTTTGATTTTTGTTAACCTGTTCCTTTCATGTTTGTTTTATTTTTTGTTTTTTCGTTCTTGATAAATTATATCATTTTGCTTTATTTTTCGTTAATAATTAATAAATAATATGATGATAATTTAATTTTTATATATATTCATTGAACAACAAATGTTTGTTTTCTTTAATAACAGCCAACATAAGAAATATAAAACCCTAAATTAGATTAGTAATAAATTTTTCACCAACTTAAATTCCAAGTTCACTTAAACATATATATATATATATATATATATAATGGCGCAACCAGGATTTGATCCTGGGGGGTGGTTTGACTAGCCGCTCCACCTTCCTTTGACGGGTGTTCTCCCCCCCCCCCCTGGGCTCTCTCAAAGACAAATTTTCATAAGATTTTGTTTTTAATTTAAATATTTAAAAAATTTTGTAAATGAAACATAAAATCTGTCAAAAAAAATTAATTTTTGTATTTTACTTACTCGTATTCACAGTTTTAGAAAGAAAATATTTTTTGCAGCTATAAGTAGATATCATTTTAGCTTTCCTCATGGAAAAAATTTTGAAAAATTTTGCTCTGAGATTTTTTGAGATCTCCACTTTTCAGACGGTTCTGAATCCAAACCTGCAAAAAAAAAATTTTTGATCCGGTCGGCCTGCCGTTCCTTACCGATATTAACGTCTAAACGAAATGAGATATTGTCTTGAAATTTGATATTTAAATGTTTTTTTTGGAATGTTGTGCGGGGATTGGATTGTTTTTGGACAAGATCGGACCATAAGTAAGGGTAGTTTAAATTGGTGTCTCAAAGCACATTTTATTGATTTTCTCAATAAATACCGATTTTTATAAGAATTATCATACTATCGTATTAAATTTATAGAGAATCGAATTTACTCAAAGTTTCATTATATTCATTTTTACCTCAACTTAAGAATAGTTATTTATAAAAAAATCTACTTTAAGATGTCGAAAGCTTTTCGTCCGCCCGTAGTGGCAGGATATTTTGAAATTTAAGAAAATTTAGAAAAAAATAGATTTTATGCGAGGGAACAGAGGCTCCAGAACCCCCCCCCCCCCCACTGCCTCTTCCCTGGCTACGTGAAAAAACGAAATTCGTTTTTAATATATATAAACAAATAAAAAAATATAGTTTTGAGATCTACTTTTTCTTTATTGTCTTCTTCGCTATTCCTATTAACACAATCTGTGGTTTTTGAAGGTCCAGCTTCACTATCTAATTCTTAAATAGAAGAGTATTTAAGAATTTCTTATTTTGAAAAAATTATGTAATTAGTCTTCGCTTAACTTCGCTTCATAATTTTTATGAAATTAGCAATTAATGTATTAATAATAGAAAATATTTAGAATTTGAATAATATTTTAATTAATTTATATTTAGATAATAGTCAAATTTTCACAATCATCTCGTAATCTTATATTAAGTCTTTTGTTTTTTTATGATTTAGAAGAAATAATAAAATAATTTTTATTATTTCTTATATTAAATTCTTCACGAAAAAATAAGCAATTTTTATTTTTGTTAAAATTTTTTTAAAATAAAATAAATTTACACAAAGTTTTAATTTAAGAATTTTTTTTTTTTTTTCAAATAAAAAGGGTTATATTTTTTCTTTTCTATTTGTATTATAGTACATTATGTACTGTACATAATATTATATAATATATAGCAATTTGAATTTCTTTTCTCTACTGGGGGAGGGGGATTAAAACCCTAAAAAAACCCCCTCTGGTTGCGTCACTGATATATATATATATAAATTCAAAATCAAAGTTATATTGATATATTTAAAATTATATTTTTTTTCGTATTTCAAATTTCTCTTTTATAATTTTTACCGACAGACGATAGTAAGGGAGGTATTGTTTTCTCACGAAATTTCACAGATCTCCACTAATCATGCATTTTCTTAACAGAAAAAAGTATTTTTAGCATGATGTCTGTCCGTCCGTCCGTATAGATGTGTACAGCCTGAACGGCTCAACCGATTTTGATGAAATTGGTATATTTACTTAATGCACCAGTGTGATGATTGGATCAACTTTTGGTGTATATCCGGAAATCGGAAGTGGTATTACCGATCGACGATAGGAAGGGAAGGGTTATTTTCACACCAAATTTCACATGAGGAGATTTTTTACACATCTCCACGAATCATGCACTTTGTATTGGTTTTATCCTCGGGAAAATCATCTTCATTTGTTTTTTCTTAATTTAAAATTATATGACGTCATTCATCTCTTCATGACATCACAGCCAGCTCCTACTTATATATTTTAAATAAAATAAAATTAAAAATATTCATGTTATATCCATATCTGTTTTTTTTATTGCATTAATAGATACATTTAAATTATTTGAAATTGTTGATGTAGCTGGAAATTAATTTATTTCAAACCGTCGGTCGGTTCTGCGCCTGGCCACAGGTCAACTTATTTTTTTTACATTTAAAAATATATATATATCTAATAAAATTAATTTTATTGTGTGAAAATAAATGTCCAAACCTGATCGAAACTTTCTTTTTTAAATTTCATTCGAAAGATCTTTAGGGATGTATAGATCTTGTGATATTACAGGTGTAGCAGAATCGAAATGCTCGATTGTTACAAGTGTGTTTAAATTTTTTTGTATATATTTATAAAATTTGGTTGCACATAAATGTGTTGGCTGACCAAATAGTCTAATCTAGGTCAAATCACATTTATTTTAATATATTTTAAGTATTTTTTTTTTCTATATAAACTAAAATAAAAATAAATAAATATAAATATTTAATCACACAGGTTATTTTTTCTATTTATACACATTTTTTTTTACCGATCATCCACCCATCCTAATATGATTGATGTAACATTTTCTATCCTAAAAGGGTAATCGAAATGTTTGGAAATATCGCCTATTCAATGTCGATTTGGTATTCGAAATCTCCGTTGAATTTCAAATCCGAGTGTTTTATTTCAACTGCTCCAAACATGTATGCCTTTAGTTGAATCCTTATTTCATTTTACGCCCCTCTCCCTCCAATCCACCTCCTCTTGTCGCTTTCTTTTCTGGGGACGTATCTCCATCTTCTTCTCTCCCCTCCCCTCTCTCTCTCTCTCTCTCTTCCTCACACTCGTTTCGCTTTTCTTTTAAAGAAAAGAGAATGTTGTTTTCACGTTTTTATTATTTTCTCTTGATAATATATATAAAACAACTCCATTTTCCATTTCTTTTTATTATCTAACGAACTTTGATATGATATGTTTCAAGAGATTCATATCTATATTACACAAATAGATGACGAGTCCGGTTCATTCGTAACGAAGCTTTACTTACATTTTAAAAATAAAAAAAAATATCTTTTTTTTTTTGCATATATTATTATTTATTTCTCTCCTTTTATATATTTTTACTTTTAAATGCATAATGAAAAAAAAAATTAATTAAATTATATTTATTAAAGGTAATATACATAATTTATTTCTATTTATCTATCTCCTCTCCTATTCTTGATATGTATCCTGCCCATCGCAACTTTCTCGATTGTAAAACCATATGTCTGGAGATGAATGAGGGGTAATTATTTACATCCATGGTTCCGAGATAGAAATAATTGTCCCCAAGAGGGCGATATCTTCAACCAAGCTTGGCTTTAGGTCAAGAGATGGCGCGGTCTTCACCATTGTGTTTGCTTTATCCAGTAGTAAAATAATTTTTTTGAATGACTTTAGTATGAATTTAACTTTTTTCTAAAATAAAATAAACCGAATTTAAAAAACCGAAAAAGCGTTGAAATGATAGTTGATCTTTTTATATATAATTAATCTCAAATTAAATATTTTTTAATATTAAAAATAAATAAAAAAACATATTTCATATGTATATTTATTTTTATAAATGTTTAGGGAAATTTTGCAATTATCACTAATTAAAAAAAATTGTGTAAATATATATTTAAATTCAAATTGTATATAATTGCGATATCGACTGTGCAAGGTGAAGGTTTCGCCCTCTTGTGATAATAAGTCATACTATAACTGTCAAAACATGGCCCCCACCCCCAATTTATATGCAAATTATATTAATTTTTCTCTCTCTCGTAAACACGAAATTTCCAGAAAATATTTCATATCAAAAATCAATCAGGATAATCTAAGGTACGCACTGGTATTTTTTTTTCCAATCCGTTGAGAGAAGGACTAAATGATACCAGTACCGAATGAGGTTATGTAGTCTCCGCCATTCCCCCGATCACCTCATCTTTCTTTATGCCCTTAAATGCTGCAAAGGATCCTGTTTTTAAATATTTTTCATCTCTTTACGTCTCACAAGATCATGAACACACTTCACACTCATATAATACAACCGGCAAAATATTATTTTTTTATATATTCTAACTCCTACTTTTGATGAGCCACTTTACTGTATAATAACAGGCCCTACTCGATTACAACCTTAATTTAAATTAGAAAAACTATATTCACAAAGAAAATATAACCTGAAATGTCACTTTTTAAGCACATATTCAATTAAAACAATCAGATAAGTAAGCAATAAATAAACATTAATACTCTTTAAGAACAAAAAAAAAACATCTTATAGTGTATAACCCAATATAAATGAATTATATTTATATTAAATATTTCTATATTTTATTATTAAAATTATAATTTGAAATTATATTAAATAACATCTCAAATACATAACAATTATGCTATTAAATTCTATTGTCATCCCCACTTCTCTTCTAATAATTTTATTGGAAATTATTATTTACTAACACAAATATTCAAACGAATCGAATCATTTGGTACGAAATTAAATTCTTGAAAACAATCAAGCATTTATAATGATTTCATTGGTCTAAAATATAATATAATAGTGGAATTTTAATTTAAATGTTAATATCTTTAGTCACTTTAATATTAGTTGGAATATGGAAATAAATGAAATAATTTATTTTTAATAGCCTTTAACTATGTTTATTTTACATCATTATAGGTTATATACATATAGTGTATATATTATATATATGGTAGGTATAGATATATATAATTTTTCAAAGGACTCCGATTAGCATGTGAAAAGAAATTAAAATTAAAAAAAAAATAAATAAATAAATATTTTCGACAGTGGATGGTATGAGTTTGTATTTTTCTATTGTTTCAATCAAAATTGAATTCCATTTCCCCTTACCTATATATTATAGATTTTTTATTTATTTTTAAACAATACATTTGATTGGTCAAAATATAAATTGAATTTCAATGAAATCATCAAATAAACTATTTATTGTTTTCATTTTTTTTTTTATTTATATGTTTTATTCTCTAATCAATTATCACTCGCTTATTTGAGATATAGCGAATTTTCTTTATATTTTTTTGTGTGTATGATTGAATTTATTTATATACCTACTAAAATAAGAAATTTAAAATTTTTATTTATGAAATTTAAATTTATCTTTTTTTTTATTATTTCAAATCATTTATAATAAATAATAATCTCTCTCTCTCTCCAAATATATATATATATATATATATATATTGTACTATATAAGCGTAAAAATGATTTTTGATAGGGGAATGTCATTAAGATTCCATAAATAAACATTTAAAACAGATATTGAAAACCTTATGTACATCCTTTTGAGAACAATTACCTAAAAAGCGGACAATGTAATTGAAATAGGATCGCTTGATGGTATGGGACATTATGTTATGTATTCAACCTTTTCAAGTACTCATAGATTACATGACATATGTTTCTTAAAATTACAGAGAACTGACTATAGATCACCTGAGTGCATTGTAGAGGGAGAGTTATTGACAGTATAGCCAAGGACTGCTAGGAAGGGGTAGAGAGGTACTCTGCTGGATGGAAGTAAGAGTGTAATATCATTCTTAAGATAAATTTTATTAATTTTAAACACAATTTTTTTAAATAAAACAACCCATAGCAAGCCTCCATTATATATATATATATATATATATAATGTTAGAACATTGGTGAAGTTGGTAGGGCGTCTTGGATAAACTTAATATTTAAGATAGATTCATAGCCATGGAGGTATATGGAGGTACCATTCCGTTTGTTTTTTGTGGTGGAAGGTGGCACCACAAAAGCAGGGAGACATTCTTGTCGTCCATTTTGGATGTTCCAAAACATTGAATTTTCCATGAGACATAATACATTTTTGTTTCCAATTTTCTCATATGTTTGAAAGTTTTCTTAGTTATTTCTTCTTTATTTTATAGTTTAGTTAATATATTTAATAATTGTAAATAATTTTTAATAATTGATATTGTATTTAATATTAAATTATTTTTTATTAGATTCTAACTGGATTCTAAGACCAGGTTAGGTTTACACCTGGGTTTAGGTTATACACAGGTTATAAATAGTTGTTATTTTATTTTAGTTTTTAAAAATAATTATCAGGGCATGTTCTACATATGGATGCACGAACCGATGTGGAAATAAAAGTAAAAGACAGCTAGGTGAAGAAGTAAATTAACGTGTAAGCAGTGGATGCGCCATACATTAATAAATATATTTTTTGTTTATATTTTATTTTTTGTAATCTTTTTTACATTAAACTAATGATAATCTCTTTTTTTAATTGACTAATCATCAGCATAATGAAGAGAATGATTGCCGCAACATTTAATTTTTTTTATACATATATGCATATCAAAACGGCCTGCAGTTCAAATAAAATAAAATTTAAAGAGTTTTTTCTTCATGAGGAAATTTTTGCTCACATAATATTCCACAAAAAAGGTCCGAAATTTGATGATATATTAACATTAAGATCAATGGGAAATATAATGTTTTGGTACATCCAAAATGGCGGCTGTGACGTCAGATAGGCGACAACTTTTGTTCGAAGTTTTCTCTCCCTACCTCCCTGTTCATAGCTCAATAACAACTGACACTTATATAATAATTAATATTGTTATTTGTATATTGAATACTAACTATAAAAACTACTTTCTTTTTAGGTAATGATTGGAGTTATTATTTTATTTATTTTATTTTGTATCATTTTATATCATCAATTTTTAACTAATAAAATCTTCTTTTTAGAAACGAAATCGGCCTATAGTTAATTGAAATATTTTCATATATTACTAACCTAACCTAAATCAAATTCTTACAATTATATATATATTGTAATATATAAATATAAAAATGCCTTTTTTTATGCTTATAATATGGATGTATTATGATACTGAAATATAGAAAGTAATTTGTTTGAGCACATGACAGAGTGTATAAAAGGGGACTTTCTAAAAATGATTGTTTTAAAAAAGAACCCATGAAATACATGGATATACCTCTTCGTTACCCCAAAAGGGAGAGAGGGGTGGACAATTTTGCCAAGTGGCATAGGAGGGGAGAATGACCAGCTACATGTTTAGACATTTTTTGGTCATTCTTGGATTGAGTGTAAGGGAAGCGACTTCATCTGACTAAGTGAGAACAAATTCAAGGATCATCGAGTGGAGCTGGAAGCTGTGCCTGTCCTGATAAGACGACATGATACCTTGAGGAAAATATCCAAGAATCATCTTACTTGAAGTCCCAGTGTTCCCCGAACTCATTATTAATTTTAATAACAGCTAAGTAGTCGACTATTATCTATAAATAATTGCAATTATTCTATGAACTCAATTCTATTCAATTTATATTCCTCTTAATTTTTTACGGTACCATTAAATTTATTCAATTTCTTATTAATTTTATTATTATCTCTTGTATCAAATAAATTCTTATATTCTTAGTAAATAAATAATTTTTAGTTGTAATTTAAATAAGCATTTTTAATTGAACCTATTCAATTTTATTATTTCCCATATCAACCAACGCGGATTCAATATACCCTTTTAATTATTCTAAATTCTATCCAGAGTGCTACCTATTAATTAAACTGATTTCAATAACCCATTTTTTTCTCATAAAATACCTCACCCCTTACCTCTTATACACGACAATATATATATTTAAATTTAATTTTTATTCATTAATTTTACATAATTTTTATTTTATTATTATTATTAAGTCTTAATAATTTTGATAATATATAATAATTTATTTTTTAATTATTTTAATTTCTATCTATTCTTTTTATATTGTAGTTTATTGATAGAGAATTGTTTTCTATTTTGTATACAATCTTGACTATTAACTGTAATTTTTTAATTGATAAGATTAATTCTGGCAATATTATTTTATAAAATCGTTGTCACTAAATGGTTTCACTCGCTAATACACCAATAAATCAAACCAATAAATAATAAATAAAATTTTTAATTGAAATTTTAAACTTTCAATCCTTCATAGGTTACTCCTCATCCCACCCTAACCACCACTTTTAGTAATATTTTATTTATTTAAAAAGATGAATATAACATAACACATAAAAGGCACTATTAAAAAAAAAAAAAAAACTGAAAAGAAATAAAAATACAAATATAAATAAAAGATTTGTAAAAATTACCGTATTATGTAAATAATGTACCCCCCAAATCTATATAAAAAGAGAAGGGAGAATCAAAATATAACTAAATATCATGCATGAGGAGATATATATATATATTTTTTTTCAAAAAAGTATTTTCACATAAAATATCATTTTGATTTTATAAAATTTCTCATTATTCAAATTACTTTCTATTATATGATATCAATTTTTGCAAATAAAAAAAAAATAAAAAAATAAAATAAAATTCGACTGGTCATTAAGGAATGCATATTTTGTTATTTAGAATGAGAAAAAACATAAAATTTGACGGCTAATTGACCATCATCAATCATTTGATTGAATTATGCAATTAGCAATGCAATTAGCAATATAACCTCATTAATAGTTTCACTGATATTAGTTCAATTTGCATATTTATTAGGCTAGTTTGCAAACATTGCTTTTAAATAACATCAGCGGAGTGAGTACTTACTTTAAAAAAATCCATTCGTATGATGATGATATATCAACACAATAAAACATTCTATTTATTTATAAAATTTTTATACATACAAAATAAAACGAAAGGAGTGATAAATTCAAAACGATTATTTCTTTAGAATATTTTCATTCTAGAATGAATGAATATTTGAATTTTATATTTTTCCCTTTTTTAAAAAAAAAAAAAAGATAATTTAGATTGCTCTTTTATTTTATTAATATTATCATGATGCGTACCAAAAAAAATGAGTTAAGTAGATTTGAATTCTCATCAAAATTCAAATTCATTTATAAAATTTAAAACAAAACATCATTTACCATCATTTTGAATAGATTATTAATAATAATAATAAATTTATTTTTAATTTGAAATTTATATAATATTGTAAAAAGCTTAATTAATTTTTTTTTTCAAAATTTAAATAAAATATCATATCAATATAGAAATGGTTATTATATTGTTATTTTCTCTTTCTTGAAAGTTATGCAATGTTTTCGTGAAGTTATAGAAACAAAACATCCGCATGTGTGAAAACAATTCATAATTATAAATTTAAAAAAAAGCACCTGGTTACTCATCGTTCCTTAAGAGCAATATTTTGACTAGAAACATCATGACAATGTCTCAGCTACCTTATTCACCAGATTTGTCGAACTGTCAATTATTCCTGTTTTCAAAAGTGAAAAAGCATATAAAAGGACGAAGATTTATTGTAATTTATTTATTGAAAAGATAAAGACTGGAAGAGCAAAACAACCGCATCTGATAAAACACTTCATAATTATTAATTAGAAAAAAACACCTGAACATCCACCGTTACTTAAAAGCAATATTTTAACTAGAAACATCATATCAATGTCTCAGCTACCTTATTCACCAGATTTGTCGCACTGTGAATTATTCCTGTTTCCAAAAGTAAAAGAGGGTATAAAAGGACGAATATTTATTGTAATTTATTTATCGAAAAGATAAAGACTGGAAAAGCTACATCAAACAAGCGCTTGTATAGGTTCGTTATATTTGAAATTTATTTGAAATTTTCTCAATTTAAAATACAATTAATATTCTCTCTTGGCATTGCCTGTTGCCATTTTCTTTTTGCTGATTAAATAATATATATATATCTTCGGTTTTTGGGTTCACTGGACAGGCGAACGTTTTACAGTTTAACCAACCAGACATCCGCTAAAAATTTAATTAAAATTTTCACGTTGCTATTTTTCTCACTACAACTTATTTTAAAGACCTTTAAATGTAAAAGATGGTGGACTTAGATCAGCAACATGAGATTAGAAGGAAGAAAAGAAAAAAAGTCTCATTTTTTTTAATTAAATGCTTTCGAGTAAATTTGAATTGCAATCTACCCAGACCCTTGCCCCCTCGCCCATACACCACGTCGGGTCGAGTCATTAAAAGTTGGTAGCTAACCAAGCAACTCTTTCGTTCTTCGTTCTCGTTCGCACCGTTCATTTCCATTCTCACCATTGTCACCAGCCATTATTGGGTATTACTCTTGTGCATCTCGTTTAATTTAAATTATTTTAGCCGAATTCTATTAATGACTTCTGATTAAAAAAGATTTGTAATGTTGAGAGAATAGATAATTACTAAATGACTTGTTTGTATAAAATCTATTCATTTTGGTTATTATGAAATGGGATTGAGACATAAAAAACTAAGATATAAATTTAAACAAAAACAATTTTCTCTTAATATAGTTAACAGTTGATAAAAAAAGATATAGAATATTTCTACCTGAAGAATTTCGAACCTTCAAATAATAATAAGCTGAAGTGTCTCAACTCTACTATCTCGCAATTTGAATTGGATTAAATAACATATATTATATTTAATTAAATATAATTAATTATAAATTATAAATTAAAATTAATAAATAATATTTATTAAACCAGTGCATATTTGGCTCTTTGTTGATGGCACCAAGTCACGTGATGGCGCGTGATTTGCACTGTTAAAAAATTAATTTCAGTACTTTCAGCGATTCAATCAAGCTGAAATTCTATATATAGCAGTTTAATACAATTTTTAATAATGTAAAAAACTATCAAACATATATCTTTATTTTTACGGACACTTTAGAGGAAAAAAAAATCAAAAAGTTGTAGGTAATAACCCTCTTCCGGTTGTGCTACATTTCTTAAAAGTTGAGAGAAAACTACGAATTTTGAATAATGCCCGTGTACCAAATTTCATTATTCTAGCTCAAACCGTTTATGCGTAATCTTGTCTACACACATACATACATACATACATACATATATATATACCGGACAATAGCCCGAGGCCAACTGGGACCCGACACTTTAAATTCTACCTGAGCTTGCTACCTGCGCATGCGCAATGGGCTTTTGTGTACTCTGGTGGCTCAATATCAGGTAGGGACGGTTGGATGAATGTGTTTGATGCTGTCAGTAATTTTTAATTTCTGTTTATATAAGAAGTGATTTCACGGTTATTTTTACGGTTTATTGTGAGATTGGAGTCTCGAAATGTCTTGTTCGTTCTATAGCACGATGCCAACTATCATACGAGCCAGAAGTGTTTTAGTGTCAGTGCTAGTGACGATAATTCTCGAGAGCTTTAAAACGCCTTAAGTCAAAGATTACCTATCCATTCAACTCAAGATTCCAACATTGATTTCTGGTTACATAGATTTAGACCCATAATTACAAAAAAAAGACTCAAATCTCAATAAAAACTTTTACGGAAACCTAGACTAACATATATATATATATATATATATAAGTATATAATGATGTGTCTTCTTCTTTTCTATTTAAAATAATACTAACCTACTATATTTTAACCTTCAGGTTATTTTTATTGTTATATTAATTCATTTCTTCTAACTCATTCATGTCTTTTATTTATTTATTTACTTTTACAAACAAAAGATATAAAAGATAGTCGAGAGATTGTGTTCACACCAAATATCAATTATTTAGATTTATGACAGATATAACCACCAAGTTTGAATTAATGAGGACATGAAAAGTTCAACTTTTCTCCAAAGAAATTATTTATTGTGTGAAGTCTCGGAAACGTTCTCGATACGAATATTTGTGTTGGTTGTTTATTTTGAATTATTTTATAATTTATCCATAAATTAACAGTGTATTTTTATTTGTTTTTTTATATAACTAATCTTAATGAAGCTTTGAAAGTTTGTTTTAAGATTTATGAGTCATTTTGCTTTTGCATATAAGATATTTTGTTTACTTTCATAGTTCACCTTTCAAGGATAAAATAATCTATATAAAAATTTTTTTATTCTCATATAGCAGGTAATCAAATTTTATATACAAATATAAATTATTGTATAATTATATGATAAAAAAACATATATTTTGTAAAAAAAAGGCGGAATTTGTTTAATTTCAAGATTGATTTGGTATTGTTAAATTTGGAGATTATGCTACTGGTTTTTGCTCCTTGGAGGTGCTGCCCTGACGGAGCAACACAAAACCATGGAGGGATTCCCAATATATGTGTGAACGTCTCCGCTCTCAGCCTTGGGAGTAAGACGGTATCAAATTCTTGAACAGATAACTTATCATTTGCGATTCCCCATTTTTTTTTCTAAAACTAATCCTAACTCAAACCATAGTGGTTTATTTTATTATTATTATTCAAATCCAAGTTTTCTTATGTTTTTTTTTGTTATTTATTTATATTATAATTAGAAATAAATTTAAGCTTAAAAATCTCCAAGTGATATATTAATTTATTAATTTGCAATTGCCCCTATCATCATTGATATCATTTTGCTCATCCTAATTATTATCAACTATTCTAACTTTAAATTTTTTTTTTGACTAATATATAATATGAATTGAAATGCTTTACTTATAATTTTTTGTTTATTTAAGAATTGTATAATTATATTATTTACTTACTTTACTTAGTAAAAGTTAGTAATATTATGATTGTATTATTACAATTAGATAATTCTTAATTTTAAGATAATTTTGAGATTCTGCGTCTTATTCTATGTTACTAAAAGTTAATGCCGGTATTTTGGGTTTAATGAGTGAATAAACTAAGACTTAATGCAATCTGAAGCTCTGAAGAATATTCAGTCCTTGTACTGACACTTACACACGACTGCCTCGTACTATAGTGTTAGTAATTATATGTTTCACTCAAACGTAAACCAATAAATTTATAGATATAACGTAAATAAATAGAAAATTCATATTTTTATTTTATCTTTGCAATTTTCATGGACAGCAATTCACGAATGTCCAAATATTTATGTTTTGTATTTTTTTAATAGAAATTAATAAATACATGTTTTTTCTGTTTGGGTTTTAATTGAAGTATGACATATAAATAGAAATAAAAATTCCATTCGTTTAAAAAAAAAAAAAAAAAAAACTAAATATTGGCGAATAATTAAAAGGCAAGATTGAATTGGCGATCCCTCCATCAAGTTTTACTAGTCTCGATTGATTCATGGGTGCACTTTTCTTCCATTCCTTTTGTGTTGATTAAATAAATAGGCAATTTCGTTTAAACATGGTTAAAACAAATCGTAGCCATTAAGAGGCGGCTGGTGCGCATCCCGATACCCCTTCTAAAGAGGCAATTGCCAACGGTTGTTGGTGTGCATCCTTTTAAAACAAACGGACATAAAGAACAGTGCGAGGAGCCACCACCAAATGTTCCCGTTTTCATCGCGATTGTGCCCAAATGATTTATATACCAGTATTACAAAAAAAAAAAAAACAAACAGCATAAAAATCGCAATAAAATCCAATTCATATATACCTGCTGTATATATTATTTGGAGGATTTTGCTATCTATCCACTCAGTTACCACCACGATTATCAAACTGTCAAGATATATAGTTATACTATAACCAGCACATCCTATTTAACAATCATTAATAATACTTACCAATTAGAAAATAACAGATAAAAGTTGAAAATTGGTAAAAATAAGATAGAGATGACTCAGGTGGGAGATTGGAGATGGTTGGAGGATTTTGTTTACTGCAGCCAAATCTTTCTATAGAATCAATCTCATTTCTATATTTCTTATTTATTATAAACCCCCTTCACCCCCCCAAAAAAAATATTCCATAATTATTCAAGTAAATGCCTTTTCGTGGATTTGGATAATATGTACTTTATCAGTGGATTCCTTTTACAATTCCAAATAAACTTTTCTTATGAACTTTGTTCGGGCCTCTTCTTGTTTACTAGATAAGAATTATTAAAATTTGCTTATAAATCCATTGATATTCTATTTAGCTACCATGTTTTATCCGTTTCACCAACAGAGGGCGCACTAATTTTCGGTTTTGATAAGTTCGGTTTGGATATAGGAAAATTATTTAATTAATTTAATTAACCGAAAATTAGGGAATAAGTGAATAATTAGTGAATTAGTAAATAAAACATTACTTAATGGTACATTTCAACGTTCATAACTAATCTGTCAAACTTAAAAAATCTTTATTTTAATAATTTTTATCTCGTAAACTAGAAGAGGCCCGAAAAAATTTTATAAGAAAAGTTAATTTGGAATTGCAAAAGGAACCCACTGGTAAATAAATAAAGTATCATCCAAATCCACGAAAACTTGAATAATTACCGAATATTCTTCTAACTTTTCAACAATTTAATAATAACCAAAATTTTTGTTTTGTTATTAATTTTAAAATTCTTAATAATAAATCAAATGAAATTGGATTTTATTATTTTATTTATTTTTTTTTTTAATTAATTGTAATAATTATCAATTTGCTACGTTAATTGTATTAATTAATTTATTATTATTTAAGAGAATCATAAAGTAGATTTCATAAATTATTTATTTATTTACTTAATATAATAAATAGAGAATAATATTGTATGTTCTAACAATTTTTCCTTAATCTTATTACTTGGTTTTGATTAATATTCATAGAAATAATATTTGATCAAACTCTCCCCACCACCCCTTTCATTTCACTTTCCATATTTTTTTTTTCCTCTCCCCTTCTTCAGCTTTCCAAGAGGATTTGTATTGAAATCCTCCACATCTTGATCCAAATTCATCCCCTCTGAATGGATTCATCTTCCTCCCCAACTTCCAAAGAGTTGGAGGGAAAAAGGGGGGGGGGGAGTGAAGGAAGGAGACGGGTATTTAGTTTAAGATGATATTACTTGGCTGTCCAATTCAGAAATGTCACAAAGTTCAAAGCGGAACGAAATTTTCGAATCCCATTTCACCGGTGATTAATTTCGGTAAATGAAAGTACGATTTTCAAGCCATTATTGAAACCCTTTGCCTGTAAAAGGGTCGCTTTGAAGTTGTAGCATTGTTGTTTTGAAGTTAAGGGACGGCCGGTCCAGTTTTCTTCATCAGGCTTCAAATTTGTCTTCACCCCACCCCATCCTATAAAAGGTTAATTAATTCTTTGCTATTCAAACAGAAAATGATATACTCTCCACTGGATATAATGTAATCGGATATTAATCCCTTTGTTTTAAAGGAAATAAGAAGGGCAAAATCCTACATTCTAAAACAGAGGGTGGGTATGAATACATAACTCCTAATGGATAATATAAAGTGACAGAATGTGAAAGAAAGAACTTGGATAAATTTTCATTTCTAAATTAAAATTTTCTATAAAAAAAGATGATTATAATTAAAAGAAATATATCTTGAAACTGAGTAATAATAAAATTTAATATAAAAATTAAAGAAAAGATTGAAAAAAAAATGAAATTTTCAAATATTTTTAAATACAGTTTTATAATAAAAAATTATGAAACTATTCAATTCAAAACAATTCATTTTTTTTTTGAATAAATTTAATATCTATTGTTTAATTAAAATAATTTCTAAATCAAAAATATTTCAACAAAATTCCCAAATCCATCAAAATATAAATAATTTATAAATTTGATTTAAAATGTGGTTAATTTAAAAACAAAAATAAAAAATATAACATTTTAATATATTAATTAGTATTTTATATAATTGAAATAAAAAGGCGCGACAGGTTGGGGTCGAGGAGGAAGCAGCCACAGGGTGAGAGGTTAACGTAGCTGGCTCACATTCTTGTGGTCCCGGGTTCAAGTCCCGTGCCTGATAAGAGAATTTAACTAGCTGGGGTTTATAGACGGGGTCAACCCAGCCTCCGAGATCAAAATTGGGAAGCTACTTGATAAAAAGTAGCGCCTCCGATCAAGAAAATCAAGGTAAACGTTGATAGGACCTGTTCTACTGATTATAGGCAATATCCTTGCATAGGATATACAAAGGTCAGAGGTTTTTTTATAATTGATATCAAAATAAAAACAAAATTGTTATTATAAATATTATTAATTAAAATGTTTATTATTATTATTATTATTAATTTATAATCTATAATACTATATATGTTCGTGGTATCTTTCTCATCATTACTAATTATTTACTTATTCGAAAATTACAAGTATGAATAGATGTATTCATGAATATATGAATATATTAAATATAATCCAATTAATCGATCGATTAGTTTAATGCGAAACATTATAAATTTCAAAAATAGAAATACAGAGGGAAGGGGGGAGAGGAGTGTGTACCAACTTAATAACAACGAAAAAAAAAATGTTTCCGGTATATTTTCGGTATATTTTTACCGGCCGACGATAGTAAGGGAGGTATTGTTTTCACACCAAATTTCACATGTGGAGATTTTTACATATCTCCACGAATCATGCACTTTGTATTATTCTCGGGAAAAATCATCTTAATTAGTTTTTTCTTAATTTAAAATTATATGTCACCCAGCCCTTCATGACGTCACAGCCAGCGCCTCCTTATATATTATAAATAAAATAAAATTAAAAATATTTATGTTATATCCATATCTGTTTTTTATTGCACTAATAGATATATTAAAATTATTTGAAATTGTTTCTGAAGCTAGAAATTAATTTATTTCAAACCGTCGATCAGTTCTATGCCTGGCCACAGGTCAACTTATTATAATCTTATTTATCTTATCTTTATTTTCCCTATACATATTCGATAAAATAGGCATTATCATTGGTAAGGTAACATTTTAGGCTTATTAAATCCAAATCGGACATAATTGACTAAATAACCGATGCGTTATTTCTTGATCCTCTGGTGGATTGCAAATTGTGCACCAATCAATGTCATTATTATGAAATGCAAGGGACAGATGTGAGAAGTGGGGAGGGGTGGGGTGGGGGTTTGGAGTGCAGTTGCCGGGCAGGCAACTCATCTTGCAAGATTCTCTCCACCCTCCACCACTAGAATGTGAAATTTACAACGCCTATCGATTCTAATTATCCAACTAGAAGAGGTTTAAGGTCATTTTGAAAATGCGTCTCTCTCGGATTGGCATAAAAGAGAACACATTTAGGAAGTTATAAAACCCCATGAAATCATAAATAAAATAACACCAACCAATGTGAAACTAGCAAAATGATGATGGTATTAAAACTTAAAGTGTTCATTTTGAAATGTAAATATATAAATAAAATTTAATCTGACATGAAACATTTCAAATAAAATATTGAAAAGTTAAATGAGAAATATATTTATTTATGAAATATTTAGGAATATTAGAACTAACATATTTAATTAAATGAATCTGTATTTCAAGTGAAAAACTTTTTAGGTACACCTTGAACAGTAATCATAAATTAACCTTGTTCAGCTCTGTGATGCCAAATCATGGACACTTAGTATCATTTAACAAGCATCAAAATAATTTTATTATAATGAAACTTAAAAATAAAAAATTTCTCCCATTCCCCCTACTCACCAAACTTGGCACCTTCAGAATACCAATTATTTTGAACAATATCTCATCATTAACAACATTCAACAATTAAACCAAAAAAATATCTTTATGGCTAGTTTTAAAAATGGGAACAATTTTTCTAGAAAAATAACCATAAATGTAATTTTTTGTAATTTTTAAATATTATTTTACTATCTCGCCAGGGATTGTATTGCGATCACGAAAATTTTCGATGTCGATATTTTGATGTTTTTATACGTTTTGAAGGTCCCTGAGTCATTTTCACTAAGGTTGAGAAAAATGTGTGTGTGTGTGTGTGCGTGTGTGTGTGTAGACAAGATTACGCAAAAACGGTTTGAATAATGAAATTTGGTACACGGACATTATTCAAAATTAGTAGTTTACTATCAACTTTTGAGAAGTCTAGCTCTTTCGGAAGAGAATAAAGATATATGTTTGATAGTTTTTCACATGATTAAAAATTGTATCAAACTGTTATATATAAAATTTCAGCTTGATTGAATCGCTGAAAGTACCGGAATTAATTTTTTAAATTTTTTAACACGTTGACTGCCAATCACGCTCCAGCACGTAACGTGGTGTCATCAACAAAAAGTCAAACACGCGAATTAATTTTTTAAATTTTTAAATTTTGACTTATAAATGAAGTTAAAGGTTTTATATTTAAATTTAATATATGTTAATTAATTAAATTAATTGAATAACAATACTATACAGTAAATTAATTTTTTTATAAATAATTAATTAATCCAATTTAATTATGCTTAATTTATAATTTAATTAATTAAATATAATTTAAATATAATATATGTTAATTAATCCAATTCAAATTTGCGAGATAGTCGAATGAAGACACTCCAGATTTTTTTTTTAATATGTTAAATTTTCTTTATAATTTTCAATGATTTAAATGAAATGATTGATGATGATAGAAAAGAGAATGGGATGCTTAACACAATAATGTCTAAATCAATAGCAAAATAGCCATTCGTATTTTCTCTATAAATTGTCGACGAGATTTACACGTTTCCAAATATAAAATACCACCAATAAATGAGCAGATGGCATTTACTGCGACAGTGGATTGGTAAACAATTTTCAGTGATAAACGGACTTCGATGTTTTTATATATATATATTATAATTTACTTTATAGTGGAAAAATAAATATAAATGGAAGGTTATCCAGGTGGCGTCGCTCTTGTATGAACTGAACGGTCCTTCACTGAGATTTATTTGTTCATTTTTCATCAATTCGATCAATATATACTATAAATAGTATTTACACTTTAATAATTTTCAAAATTTCGATTTTCACTCCCTTTCGTTGGGATTTAGAACGTTACGCGATGGTTATCATAGCGCATTTTGCATTTTACACGGTTCCTTTTCAATTTCCGTTATTTTTCATAGGAAAGAATAAACACCAAATAATTCAAAATGACTATAGTAACGTATTTTCTCTATTAACAATACATCATGTATTAAATGAATTTTCATTATATAAACAAAGTATAAAATAAAAAAAACAAATAAATACAGAAATATTTATATGTGAACGTCTATAATTTTTATTTATTTTCTTTGATAAATACAGACAAACTATTTTTATATTTTAATTTTGGTTGTTTATTTGATTCCTTTAATTTAAGGGGTAGAATAAATAATATTAATTGTAATATAAATTTAGTTTCAAAATAAAATTTTTTTAATTGATCTTCTCAACCTTTATCCTGATTTTTTTTAAATGGAGGCCGCTACTTTTTTTTATTTCAAATAGCTCCCTCTTTCATTCTTCTATATTTTATAATATTTCATTATTTTCAATATTTTTATTAACATTTTCTTTTAAACTGAACAAAAATAGATAGAAACATATTATATATACAGGGTGCTTCAAAAAAATGTATACACACTTTAAACTATTGTAGTTTTCCCATCATCAACGGCAGTCTTGGAACTGTTTCAACGCTCTCCTAACAAATCTTCAAGGCAAGGGGCACGTGAAAGTGATCTAAGTGCTAGCAGCGTGCTACGCATTCTGAAGAGAGGCAAGAATCAGTAATTATTTCTTCGAGTTTCCAGCACGCTCTCCAGACCTTACACCACTGGATTTCTTCTTGTGGGGCACAGTAAAAGTTGAGGTGTACAAACGTAAACCACGTAACCTAGACATTCTTTGGAATGAGATTCAAGCAGTGTGTAGAGAAATCTCATTGGACGTTTTGATACGATGTACAGAATCAGTGGTGACTCGTACTCAGAATTGTATTGATGCTGCAGGTCACCAATTTGAACAGTATTAACATTTGTTATTTATGTTTCATTTACATTGGACTTTCAGCTTTATATTTTCCTGAAATTTAACTTTGTAGAACGGTAAATAAATTTTCTATTGAAGTTCAAAGTGTGTATACATTTTTTTGAAGCACCCTGTATATATATATTAAAATTTTATTAAAATAATAAATTTATTTATTCATTTATTTAATTAATTAAAAATAATAATATTTCTATAAATTAAATCAGTTTTATTCGTCTGCGTACTTCAGATCTATTTGCATAACTCAAAAGTTTTTAAATCTATATAATTGTAGACATAAATTGTATTTAAAAACTCTACAAAGAGTGTACAATCGACCAAATAAATTTTAAACCTTTTGGGAGACATTTTCATTAAATATGAAATAAATTGATAAATGGGAAAACAATCCTTTTACAAATCAAAAAAAAGACAATTAAAAAAATAATACATTAAAAAAATTACTAATAATAATTAATAATACACCCACTCGATTACTTGTTTAATATGATTCAAATAGATTACTAAAGGGTGAAGGGAGCGCCGGGGGGGGGGTGGACAAAATAAAAATAAAAATATTTGGCAGTTTTTAAATTATGTTAATAACAAATTTTCCAACACCGATGCCTATAATTTTATCGTTGTTCATGGTAAATTATTAAAAATTATTATCAGCCATTAAATATAAATACGACCGAGTGAAATGAACTCAACATTAATTTTCAACTTTCATTAAAAATATTGGCTAGCCACCATTAACTTTGATATAGAATTTATTTTAATCATTGACGGATGGGTAACCAAAATGAAAAAAAAATTGTTGGTGAGATTATAGATCCTATGTAGATTGTATAAACTCTAACTATAATGAAATTTTGAATAGAAGAAGATAGTAGTTGAGGGTAAGGAATGTATTTTGAGAATAAAAAGTTCTTTTTTTAGCTAATAAATCTGAATTTTGCCATTTTCGTTGGAAAGGAGAGTGCCCTGGATCAATTCCTGTCTACCTACGCAAGAGGTGAACCCAGCGTGAGGTCAAACATTTGCCCCACAGCTGAGTATCTATATTTTGTTAAATATTCGTATAATTGGGATACCAAACGTGTATTTGTAAACAAATTTTGAGTGGGAATCTGATGAAATATAATCAAAATGAACCAAAACATACTACACGAAATTTTAGACTAATTGAAAAACATATTATAAGCAAAAAAACCCCACAAATTAAGGTTTCAAAATTACTATTCAATTTTACTTTACTGTTATTCATTTTGAATAATAAAAAACATTAAATATAGTCGAGAGTTGATTTGACAATTTTGAAAGAAAAACTGGGATAAGCCGATATTTCACTTACTTCACAAAGAAGAGGTAGTCACCTGACACGAAGAACTATATAACTCTATCACAAATATGGCGATTGTAATAAGAAAACGTTAATTTATTTTGTACCATGAACGCCTCTCTCTATATATATACTACACTTAATAGACAATGCTGTTTTCCACAGCTTATGGACTGCAGGTGATTTCAGTTTTAAGTGAATAGATACCTATTTATGAGAGTACAAAAACTTACTTTAACTGACAAAAAAATTTAAGAATAATTTCTTCTATTTTACATAGGATTGATTCTGCTATAAATTTATTGACAATGGAAGAAGTCTGAAATTGAATTTATAAATTTATTAATAACTGATACACCCAAAATCAGTTTAATTTTTGGAAAATAAATTTCCTAAAAATTTAGATACAGATTTAGATACAATTTATTCCCCGGATATCGGTTCCGCAATTGGTAAATTCTTGTTCATTTTCACCTGTTCACCATTTGTTGACTAATTATTTCTTTTGATTTAAAATGTATAAATACTCTCAGATTCTGGACGGTTTTTTGTGGTTTTAGAACCACTGTCATATAATATTGTTGGGTAATATTAAAATTGGATACTAACAAAAAAATAGATCTTAGAAATCCAGACTACAGAAATTAAATCATTATCATAATCTTAGGCCTTAGGTTCTAGGGCATCTTCTGGTGCACATTCTTTGCTTGGTCTTCCAATGTCTCCAATAGGTTTGTATTTCCAGACGGTCCATTGGCATTCGGATAGGATGGTTATACTATTAATTTTTATATTCTTCTACCTTATTAAACAAAGAAATTTTTTTTAATTCTCCTCCTATTTTGTTGTTTGAGATTTTATCAAGTCTGGTGCAGCATTTTGTTGCTCTTAAAAATTTCATTTCTCTAGCCTGGATTTCTTCGCTCTATTTTTTTTGTTAGTACTCAAGTTTAATATTGTCCCAACAATATTATATGACAGTGATTCTAAATCCACAAAAAACCGTCCAGAATCATAGAGTATGTGTAAATTCTAAATGATTCCTGTATTTGCAAAAAGTATATAAAGGTAAAATATTAATATTCCATCATATGTAAATAAAAATTAATATTAATTATGAATTTCAAATATTTCATATTTTGGAACAGAGAAGAATATATTTTATATTATAAACCAAATTTAAAGTGTATTCCCAAAGTCTTTAATCCTTTCCTTGTATGTAACTTAGAATTCAGCATCAGGTCAAAGTTATATATAATGATTGTATTATTTTTCCATAGGCCATACCATACCATTTTTCATTTTAATAGTAAGTTGAATGATGGTGAATTGCATTCATATCAATCATATTTCCCCTTCCTATTCTATTCTAATGAATATCGAGATTCAATTACTAAGTTCTAAAAAGCTATGCATATCAAGTTTGGAAATAGACATTTTAAATCAATATCTCAATAAAAAAAAGATACATAAATAACCTACACCCCTTCCCCCTTCCTCCTCCCACTTTGAAAACTTTACAAAAACATCCAGTTTTTTTTTTATACTTCTATCACATACGGATTTAATTGGATTATTAAAAATTCCCGTCCCATGTGTCCAATTGAATTGATTTTTTTTTTTTTTTTATTTTTTTAATCAATGCAGCCGAATGAGATTGTCTTCATATTTTTCTATCATGAATCCTAATTAACTCTGGCAAATGCCAGTAAATCTATTTCGTTCATACATATTTTTCTTTCCATTCTTCAACCGCCCCCCACTATTTAACAAACAAAAAATTTTCATTGTATTTTTTTTTTTGCCTGCGGAAATTTTATTAGGTTTCTATTCTTATATGGATAAAAGAGGTGTTGGGACATGGCCAAAATTGGGTGACGTTCCCATGCCAGATGAACTTCATCTTCCTAAAAGATCTTAGTTAACAAAATTTCATTAAAAAATAAATAAATAAATAAAATGCAAATAAATTAAATAATAATTTAACCCCAATCAAATATTTATGAAATCTCTTTAAACAAAAAAAACAAAACAAACAAACATATTTTTATAATTAGAAATTAAATAGATTATTATTCCTAAAGTGAATTAAAAATAAAAATCTTGTCATTTAGAGAAAAAGACATTTATTTATGTATATATATTTATGGTATATGCATCCAAGAATCATAAATATTAAATTTTCTAATTATCTATCTCTCTATTTCTGTGACTTTATGGAAATAACATTCCTCCAAACGTTCCTATAATTATCCACTTCCATCCAATTTTCAATTTCTCCAATCTCCCTCACGTCCCATTATAGATTATCTGTTCACCGTGTCCTTGGTTTACCAACCGGTCGCTTTTCAATTGGTTTCATCATAACCAGTACGTGTCCCGCTCAATCTATTCGATTTTATGACACTACCTATATTTGGAGATGCATAGAGATCATGCAATTCCTCGTTATGAAGTCTTCGGCATTCCACTGTGACCTACGGTCCACATATGCTACGAACAATTTTCTTATTCTAATATATTAAATTTTTAATATAAAATAGTGGATTTATTTTACAGATCTATTAAAAAAAATATTTTAAAATTGTAACCTTGTACTTTTTTAATTTCATAAATTATGTATATGATTCTTTGATAGAGTTCTGTTTAATTAAGGGCCCACGAATATCTGACTGCTTTTGAATATAATTAATACTCAAATTTGATAACTCCTATTTTAATAGAAAATAAAATTTTATTTTTTAATTAATTTAATTTTGAACTTAAAGAAAATAAGAAATATATGGAAAGAAATGAGATATTGTCGAATAATACAGTATAATGATTAAAAGATAACTCATATTTTTTTCTTTAAAATATCTTGGTTGTGTATTTTTGGTTGATATCTATATCTATATATAGATATATATATAGGAAATATTTAATTAAATTACTTTCTTAATTCTCTTTTGAAAATTATATTTCGAGTGGTTGGCCAAAGTGAGTTCTGGCTAAGAAAGTAAAGACATGTCAGCAGCTTCTACGGAAGGAGTGCTGCGACGATCGTCCCTCTTTCCCCAAAATGGGCAAAAAGCCAGTCAACATCTTTCGAGACTATCTCGAGTTATATATATATATATCCAACTTACTAAAAAGAAAAAAGAGAAAAAAAAGCAGAGAGAAGAATCATATTTTATTACAAACAACTGCAAGAATTTATATGGTTGTGCGACTTTGAACATGGTCAAATAATTTTTTTGTTTAAATTCTTTTAAGTAAATGACTGTTGTTGAGCGAATGAAAAAAAAATTGTGAAAAATATGTATTAAAAGTTTCGTTTAGTTAAAATTATTTATCAAATTTATTTATATATCTAAAAATATATTAATTATATTTTAATTTAATTCTTTATTTAAGTTATATTATAGTATAGTAGGTAATATATCTTCTCTTATTATACTAGAAAAAATTGTATTTATGTACATATATATGTATATATTGTTCGATTAATTTATTAATTAACCGCTAGAAGGATTTTTTTGAAATTCACACCATAGATAATATTAATAAATACAAATCGATCTGTATTGATTTCAACCTGGAGGAAAAGCATCTTTATTATTTTTTTTTCTTAATTGAAATTTATATATGGATGGCACACAAGTTATCCATCTTTTTTTTTTTCTTTAATTAATATTGTATTAATATTTTTTTTAAATTTAAAATATTTTAAAATTTATTATTTAATTTATTAAAATATTTATATTTTAATAAAATATATTATATTTATTAATCTCTCTCAAAAAAAAATAAAAAACAAAAAATAAATACGGTTTGGTAGTAGTATTGTTATTTTATCCTGTTAAATATTTAAGACGTAGCTGCCGACACGAGTTCGAGAGATCGAAACTCGCTGAGTGCATATTTTATTAAATTACTAATTTATTTTTATTTATTTATTATTTATTGTTCATCTATAAATCTATAAATTAATTTTTAGATAGTTTAATAATTTTTAATATTTTTTCACTAAAATATCATTTAATATTTATTAATATTATTATTTATTATTATTGAGGAGGCTAACTACCTCTCCCTGTAAAAAAAACATTAACTGCACATGTACAAAAAGCCTCGGAACCCAGACAGATCAAAAGATGACGACTAAAAGGAAACGATTTAAGAATTGCGACTTAGAACGTGAGATCACTAGGAAGCATAGGTGAAACTGAAAGTGTGACTGAGTTTTTAGTGGCTGGTAGAGCTTTCCCCTAACACACTATAAACAAAAAAAAATTATATATATTATATATTTATGTATTATTGAGGACCACAAGTTTAATTCATGTTAATCAGATTGATGCAATGATGTGACATTTAATAATTGTAATAAATAATTAAAGAATTGTATATCAATATTTTTTAAAATTTCGAGCGAGAGCTCGTTCTCCCAGGTACTTATAAATATTTCATTTAAAATGTAGAAATGAGAGTAATGGAAATAAATTTAATTTACCCATATTCTAGTTTTCCACTTGTTATAGTATATATATATGTGGGAATTGAATTGAGGTCAAGGCATCACAGGCGACAGAGGGTCCACTCCCTTGTACAAACCCTAGGTTGTAAAATGTAACCCTGGCTAGCGGAAATGCCTCGGGATTCCCGACTTAAATTACTGTATTTGGCGTCCTCTAAAATATGGCGCCCAGAGTGGCCACCCCTTTCACCATGCTGTGCTTTTATTTTAAATTACATAATTATAATCCCCTCTCTCCTCCTTTCTTTAATTATATAGTAATTTCAAAATATTAACCGGTTATTCTATTTGTTACAGGTACGGACTAATCTCCGCATATAGATGTAAGTTACACAATACCATTACATTAAAATATTTTTATCAAATGGAAAAATATGTTCTTTTTTTTAAATTTGTTTGGTAGTAGATATGATGCTATTAGTATACCCTATGCTAAAATTTAATTTTAAATAATTGAAAGAGAAAAATTATATAGATAGGCAGTAAAGATGAAGTAAAATCTCTTATCTTGGTTTTAATAAAAAAGTCAATGTTTAGTCCTCTGATCAGACTCATTTTCAGGATTTGATGTTGATTCTTGTCGGAAGTATTTGAGAAAATACCCAAATAGTTTGTGTTCGGAGGATTACATAATATATTTCAGCAATGAACATAAAATTATTCATTGTTGCTGTCCACCTCGACACATAATAATAATAATATTAACAAGACTAATTATTCAATCGAGTTATGATATGGATTTGGATAAAACTTAACCAGTGAGTCCTTTTTTAATTCCAAATAAACTTTTCTTATGCCCGAAAAAACCGAAAATTAGAAATAAGTGAATAATTAGTGAATTAGTCAATAAAACATAACTTAATAACATCATATTTCGAGGTTCATTTTTATATTTTAATTAGATGAGAGTGGAGATGTAATGCATTTCCTTACCCCTCGCCACACACACATTCAATATTCATTGTGTCAAATGTTTTTGTTTTTTTCATCAACTCTCGTACCACTTTTTCTTCCACTCCTTTAACACTCTAAATGAGATAAACGAAACGAAATTTACAAATTAAGGACAAATATCTTCTTCATCCTAGCATTTGTCCCATGCTCTGCTGCTTTGGACAGCCTCGTGGAGGTTTTTCATCTGTAGTGCGAACTCGAAGAAAACCTCCAGTGGGGGTGGGGATATGTGAAGGATTTATAATATTGAATTGATGGGATTTGGGATTGGATTAGGGTTTTGGACACGACTCTTCCTCAATGGAAGGCGAGGAAAGTCGTGGCTTGCGTGAGCAGGGTTGCTTCCCTGAAGTGGACTTAACTCTATCTGGATCATAGAGTGTCCACCCGCTACTCCTGGGACTGCGCGGAACAATTTTTATTTCAATTAATTTATTGAAAAAGTTTGTTCATATTTAAGAAGATTGCTTTTTTAATTTGAATAAATTTTATGAATTTGTTTGAATTGATTTTAGATAAAAAAGGGGAAAAAAATAGATGGAAGAAGGAGAAAAACGTTAATATGATATAATATTTGAGAAATATAAGAGAATAATTAAGAGATGGTCATAAACATAAAACTCTAAAATTCAGATACATAATAAAAAAAACAAAAAAATAAATAAATAAATATTTTTATTCCCACAAAACCAGGTTCATATAACTTTCGATAGGAATCCAATTAATTTTTTTTCCTTATTTGCTCTTCATGTCGTTTTATACTCGTAAGCTTTATTTCCTAACCCGTCAGAAAGTGTTGATGGATGTTGTTTATTTTTATTCTATATATATAATTCGCTTAAGAAAGTTAGTATAAGTACCCAAAATGATGATATATATATATATATATATATTTCAAATATCCACTTTATTTAATAGTATATACCTAGACATATATGAGTTATCTCCAACAACCTGAAAATCTATTAATGTACACTGAAGAAAGAATTTACCACCAAATATATAAATATAAATAAAAAAATAAAATAAAATAAAATATACACATAACGCATAAAAAACAACCCCTTACCCCTTATATTTTTTCAGACAGTTGATTAAATTGAAATCAAAGTTTTTTTTCCACCCAAAAGTAAATATTTTGATTTCATTGATGTTTCAGTAAAAAAACAACAAAAATCTTAAATTCGAAATTTAATTTAAAAAAAAAAAATATTTTATTTTTTTTAAGGTAGCATGCTAGAGAATTAGGTAATGATAAGTATTGGATGGTGGTGGCTCAGAATAAAGAGATGGTTGAAGTGAGTTTATAATATATTGTAAGAGATAATTGGAGGAGAACGTTAAAACTGATATAAATACTTTCTTTTGTTAAAATGAAATAAAATTCGAGGGAGGTATGGAAATTTGGTCAAAGGCATCCCTGGCACGCGTACCCATCCCTTAAAACTACTTTCTTAATGTATTCGTTAAAAAAGATATTCCACATACATCTTTATTGTCTAAATTAAATTTTTTCTATTTTCTTTTTCTCTCATATGTATTATTTGCATTTTCTTTCCTAACTTGGTTAATGGGTTACTAGAAAAAATAAAATAAAATATCTATTATATATATATATATATATGTATATATATATGTGTGTTCATTTAGTTTTCCATGCAAAATTATTTCCGAGTTTGACGTTTTATTGTGAAATTTGATTTTCATGAGAATTTATAACAAGTAATTTTGGGATTATGGGTCTGTGTGACAAAGAGTCAATATTGGTATTTTGTTGAATGGGTAGTTTTTGACATAGTGAGTTCTAAAGCTCTGAATGATACTCTGCACTAGCACTGACACTAACACACCTCTGTCTCGAACTTGGCTCAAGCTGTGGAACGAGACTAACACGGAAATATCTTTTCATAATCTAACTTATATACATATACATATACATATATATATATATATATATATATATATATATAGAAAATTAATTTTGGCTCGTTTTTACTTTGATTAAAATAAAATTTTATTATCGACTCTTCAGCGCCCTTTAAAGCACCATTTTCAAAAAAAAAATTTGTAAACAAATTTTAGGATTCTGAGTTTTAGTTTTTGTGATCAAAAGTCAGTCATACTTAAAAAAGATATTAGAAAATTTAGACATTTGGAAAAAAATAGAAACTGGATGCAAATAGGAGTCTTTTCTTGCCAATTACTTTCAGTATATTAGCGCCACAAAGATAATTTATCATTTGATCCACTGGGTTAATAATATTTTATTTAATATTTCCGTTAAAAAATTTTCAAAAGAAAATCGAGTACAATTTTTTCCACCCTTTTCCTTTCAAATTATCCGTTTATCTTGTTGCATATTCATCCAGTTAGGTTAAAAAAAAGTGTATCCCCTTTATCTAGAGGATTTTTTTTAATAACACGAGAAATATTTTTTTGAAGAAGAAAAATGGTCGGTTAAAAAGGAGAGAAGCAATTTTAATAACATGCAACTTTCATGTCACATGATAAGCCATTTCGTTTGCTTCATTTCACGCTTCTTAAAAATAAAAGCCATTAATTTCATTTTCACTTTCCTTAATCCTCAGTTTCTAGATTTATATATATGTTAGCGACAAAGTTTGAAATCCCGCATTCTATAGAGTGAGAAATGAGAAACCGGTAAAGTAGGAAATACATCTTCATTTGTTTTTACTATCTCGCCAGATAGTATTGTGATCACGAAAATTTTCGATGTCGAGATTTTGATGTTTTTATACGTTTTGAAGGTTCCTGAGTCATTTTCACTAAGGTTGAAAAAAATGTCTGTGTGTGTATTTGTATGTAGAGAAGATTATGCAAAAACGGTAGTAATAATGAAATTTGATACACGGGCATTATTCAAAATTTGTAGTTTCCTATCAACTTTTAAGAAATGTAGCTCATTCGGACTATTACCTACCACGTTTTGATTTTTTCCTCTAAAGTGACCTTAAAAATGAATATATATGCTTGATAGTTTTTCACATCATTAAAAATTGTATAAAACTCCTATGTATAGAATTTCAGCTTGATTGAATCGCTGAAAGTACCGAAATTAATTTTTTAACACTGCAAATCACGCGCCATCACGTGACGTGGTACCATCAACAAAGAGCCAAACACTAGCTGGTTTAACAAACATAATTTATTAATTTTAATTTATAATTTAATTAATTAAATTTAATATATGTTAATTAATCTAATTCAAATTTGCGAGATTGTCGATTGGAGACACTCCAGATTTTTTTATAATACTAATTAATAATTTATGAAATTTTAATTTTAGAAAAGAATGAGTCAAGAGAACTGAGATTAAGTTTAATTTTTTAGATTAAAATTTTGTTTCTCCTAATAAGAAAGGTATTCGCATTATTTTTTCTATTTTTGAGGAATTTCCTGTATACTATGTATTATTGCCTTTGGGCAGATGTACAAAATAAATGGTTGGCAAATAAAGAAAAAAAAAATTGAGGAATGAACGTCATTTATATAATAGCCTTAACAGGACCTTCTTTAGTACTTTTTTCTTATAACCTTATATCTTTAGATCAAAGACCTATACTTCGGTCGTATGAAGGATGCGGGATTTTGACGTTTATATTCGATTGAAAAAGTACTCTTGTATTTCCAATCAATACCCCCTCACCGTTCATACGACCAAAGTGTGGGTCTTTAATCTAACGACGGTTATTGTATGAAGGTATAATGAAAAAATATTTTTTTCTCAATTCCTACTATTAGTTCACACTCTTCTTATATATATTTATATATTTATCTTGCAAAAATTTTCAATCTTTAGAAAAAATATTTTGTTTATTCATGAACCCAAATACACATCGGCTTAAAAACATGATACCTTTGGATTAAATCTCTTCGAAGTTTAAATTTATTTGATTTGATTTTCAAATAATATTTTATGATTTAAATAGAGAAACACATTTTTTATAATATTTGTTTCTTACTTTTTTTTTACTATCTCGATAGATATAGTATTGGGATAACGAAAATTTTGAGATGTTGATGTTTTGTTGGTCCCTGAGTCATTTTCACTAAGGTTGAGAAAAATGTATGTGTGTGTGTGTATGTAGACAAGATTACACAAAAACGGTTTGAGCTAAAATTATGAAATTTGGTACACGGGGATTATTCAAAATTTGTAGTTTTCTATCAACTTTTGAGAAATGTAGGTCATTCGGAAGAGGACCATTACTTTCCACGTTTTCATTTTGTTCCTCTAAAATGACCGTTAAAATAAAGATATATGTTTGATAGTTTTTCACAAGATTAAAAATTGTATAAAACTGCTATATATACAATTTCAGTTTGATTGAATCACTGAAAGTACCCGAATTAATTTTTTAACATTGCAAATCACGCGCCAGCACGTGACGTGGTGCCAACAGATTCAAACACGTGCTGGTTTAATAAATGTTATTTATTAATTTTAATTTATAAATTTAATTTAAATATAATATATGTTAATTAATCCAATTCAAATTTGCGAGATTGTCGAGTGGAGACACTCCAGATTTGTATATATAACAAATCAGAAATGTCAGTCTTACTATCAAAATCTTTCTCTAAATTTTAAATTCAAATATAATTTTAAAGCAAAAAATTTGAAATTTTGATACCTTTTTAATACACTCTATAAACTTTTTTCAAATATTTTTACCAGAAGGTAAATATTGTTCATACATGCCCAGATCACTAATCCATATAACATTTTCCTTAATCAAGGTCTTTTGTAGTAATGAAAAAACTCTTTAATCTCCTAAACTACTGTTAGACCTAAAAACAAAACGTGATCTACAGTCAAAATATGTTTTGGATGTTTTTAATTAATTCTACTTTCTAAAAGGATGATATAATAATTATAATTTTTATACTTTGACAAACTACAATATTATTTTTTTTAATAAATTGAATGAAACCGAGTATCTTTATTTTATTATCTATCCAGTTAAGTTAAGTCCATTGTTTGAAACAACTGTTTTGAATAGAACACAAGAGACACCAATCCCCTCCAAAATAGAATAGACCTTTTGTCTATGGCAACTCCGCAGTAATTATTTTTATATGCGTTTGCCAGTTTAGAAAACGATCTGTTCCCTCCAGTTGAAGAAAGGTCATGTCCGTTTAATGTGCCCGGCGTGCATTCATTGGGAAAACGTTCCTGTTACAAACTATTATCCTAGCCACGATGAAAATAACGCCGTAAATTGAATTCGGGCGGAAGAGCAACTCGGAATACATGCCAAAATGATCCACCCAGTCAGACTATATTTTTATTATATTGATCGGTCGAAAAATACTGGCCAAAACCAAGGAAAGAAGAAGGATACAAAGTTTTTAACCGAGATTTGTAAACATTTTTCAAATTAATCAAATAAATAAATAATATATTGTGCACATGAATTAATATTGTTATATTACAAAAAAATCTGGAGTGTCTTCACTCGACAATCTAGCAAATTTGAATTGGATTAATTAACATATATTATATTTAAATTAAATGTAATTAATCAAATAATAAATTAAAATTAATTTTAATCAAATTAAATTTAAATCAAGCTGGAATTCTAAATATAGTAGTTTTATACAATTTTTAATCATGTGAAAAACTATCAAAAATATATCTTTATTTTACGGACAGTTTAGAGGAAAATAAATGAAAACGTGGTAGGTAATGGTCCTCCTGGATTTTAATTTGAAAATAAAGTTCTTTGTAACAATGCCAGATTGAAATAAGCTTTGCATTAGAAATAAAAATTAGCTGGAGTGTCTCCACTCGACTATCTCCTAATTTGAATTGGATTAAATAACATAATATATTATATTTAAATTAAATTTAATTAATTATAAATTATAAATAATAAATATTAAACCAGCGCATGTTTGGTTTTTTATTGATGGCACCATGGCACGTGTTGGCGCGTGAGATTTGCAGTGTTAAAAAATTAATTCTGGTACTTTCAGCGATTCAATCAAGCTGAAATTCTATATATAGCAGTTTTATACAATTATTAATCATGTGAAAAATTATCAAACATATATCTTTATTTTTACGGTCACTTTAGAGGAAAAAAAATCAAAACGTTGTAGGTAATGACCCTCTTCCGGTTGAGCTACATTTCTCAAAAGTTGATAGAAAACTACAAATTTCGAATAATGCCCGTGTACCACATTTCATCATTCTAGCTCAAACCGTTTTTGTGTAATCTTGTCTACAAACACGCACACAAACACACACACAGACATTTTTCTCAACCTTAGTGAAAATGACTTGAAAGGACCTTCAAAACGTATAAAAACTTCAAAATCTCTCTCTTGACTCATTCTTTTCTAAAATTAAAATTTCAATATATATAAATTATTAATTAGTATTATAAAAAAATCTGGAGTGTCTCGCAAATTTCAATTAGATGAATTAACATATATTATATTTAAATTAAATTTAATTAATTAAATTATAAATTAAAATTAATAAATAATGTTTGCTAAACTAGCTAGTGTTTGGCTCTGTGTTGATGGCACCACGTCACGTGCTGGCGCGTGATTTGCAATGTTAAAAAATTAATTCCGGTACTTTCAGCGATTCAATCAATCTGAAATTGTATATATAGCAGTTTTATACAATTTTTAATCTTGTGAAAAACTATCAAACATATATCTTTATTTTAACGGTCATTTTAGAGGAACAAAATGAAAAGGTGGAAAGTAATGGTCCTCTTCCGAATGACCTACAATTTTCAAAAGTTGATAGAAAACTACAAATTTTGAATAATGCCCGTGTACCAAATTTCATTATTCTACCGTTTTTGCATAATCTTCTCTACATACAAATACACAAACAGACATTTTTTTCAACCTTAGTGAAAATGACTCAGGGACCTTCAAAACGTATAAAAACATCAAAATCTCGACATCGAAAATTTTCGTGATCACAATACTACTTCTGGCGAGATAGTGAAAATTTGAGAGAAATATTATAGGAAACCAAATATCTTTGTAGAAGAACGTTTTTGTATTAATAAATTTCAAATTAATGTCACATACGCGCTGAATATTTTATAAATGTTAATATAATAGATTGATCACAATAAACCATAGAAAGAAGAAGTATAAATTGTTAAGTAAGTTGTTATAAAAAAAAAAACTATCTTAAGATCACGTTATGGAGAATTATGTTCAATATATAAAAAATAGATGTCATTTTCCTTTCAAACTTATTTTTTTTCTGAGCTTCATGACATTCTAGCATTTCGAGTACGAAGCCAATTGCGCACGAAGTATCTTTAAGAGAAAGCTTTATCTCGCTCACCCTCAACGCTACTACAGCCCTCTTTATTTTTAAGACGTTCTTACGAGACTGAACAGACTGAAAATACGGATGGTCACATAATGACAATTTATTCAATATTTAAAAGCTTTTTTATGATAACGTTGGTATATCAATCAAAAACAAAAACTTCTAATATTTAGGCTCCCCAAACGAAGAGAGATGATGGTAAATATTTCAAACTATGTAAATGATGTTTACTACTGAATTAACTACAGCTAACTGGTGTCTTAGGTGTTTTAGGTCAGGGATGGCGAACCTATGTCACGTTTCTAAAATTTCATGGCACGCATAAAGACACAATTATTTTTTTAATTATTATATATTTTTTCAAAATATAAATGAATTAAAATTGAACAATTCACATTAAAACTACAATTTATGAAATTTGAAGTACTGAATATTTAGTAGAGATTAAACCAGCAAATTCTATATTTTATTACTGAACTATCGCTTGAATTCCCTCGCAGTATAAAAACATAATAAAATAAATGAAAACGTGGTATGTAATGGTCCTCTTCCGAATGAGCTACATTTCTCAAAAGTTGATAGAAAACTACAAATTTCGAATAATGCCCGTGTACCACATTTCATCATTCTAGCTCAAACCGTTTTTGCGTCATCTTGTCTACACATACACAAGAGAGAGAGAGAGACATGTTTCTCAACCTTAGTGAAAATGACTCAGAGACCTTCAAAACGTACAAAAACATCAAAATCTTGACATCGAAAATTTTCGAGATCACAATACTACCTCTGGCGAGATAGTAAAAATGGATTGAGTTGAATACAAACACACAAACACCAAGTTCGCTCCTTCACTCCTCAGAGTTCATGAGTGTGCAGTAATTGAGAAGAAAATGATCGAGGTGCCTCTGAGGTGTTATGGGCATATGAAGACGGACCAGCGGTAATAAATTCAACTACGAACCTTGTAGCGGTAGTCCGAAGACCGCAAGAGACATCAAAATTGACCTGGTCAAATTATGTAACGTGTGACATAAAACAGCAAACGATAAAGTACGCTGCAGTCATTTAACAGAAAAAATGCTCAAGTACTCTCAATTTGAATAATAATAATAATATTATTCATAATAACAATACAAAATTTATTCTTCAAACTAAAAAAAAACTAAACTAAAATAAAAAATTACTTTAAACATACAATGATAGGTGGTCAATTTAATCAAATATATACCGTAAAATAATATTATATAATTATATAAACCCCGGCTATATAATCAAATTCACCATTTATTTATTATATAATACATATAAATGTGGGAGGATCCAGATTAGGTCACAGGTGTATGCACCTTCCCTTCTTGATTAAATAATACACAATTAAACATAATAATACACATAGATTCATTTTTTAAATGAAATTTTAATACCATTTAAATGTTTTTTTATAGGAAAATAAAAATTTTAGCTGATACGTTATAATCAGTCAAACACTAATCATTATATATATATATATATATATATATATATATATATATACGGATTTTCATTTCATTGTACTCGTCATCATTGATAACCAACCAATTCAGGTTTATGAGTTTCAACAAATCAATTTCCATTTATTTATTTATTTTTGTTTTTTTTTTTGTTTTTGTTTAATTGTTTGTACATAGATATAATAGATATATATATTGAGAAGATTAATGATGTCGACAGGCCGAACTAAAAAGCTAAACAGCTATTCGAGTTTTTGGATTTTAGAATTTACAGTGAATTTATGTAATAAACTTCAAATTGGCATAATGGGAGATTAAAAAATCAATGAGCTGATGCGGCGGTGCCCTGCACCATGAATTATGGCAATTTTCCCAGGAGTGGATTGAGTTGGTGGCGGTGGAGGGGAAAAGCGAAGAAGATGATGGGGGGAGTGGGAGGAGGGGAGGGAAAAATAATTGAAACGAATACCAATTGAATACAAAGATAAATAATAAAGTATTTTCGAAAGGAACCGGAAAGGAATTCCGCCGGAATTAATTACTTACATTATTATGTGTTGAAATGATCGGAACCCGGCGTTTTAAAACCAATTGTGAAATAAAATTTAATGAAAATTGTTATCTTGTTTATTTTTATATATATATATATATATATATATAAGTGAATCACATATTCGATTGATCAATGTTATACATTTATCTTATCTTATAATACTAGCAAAAATTGTATATATAGTTATATTTGGATATATAAAGGGTGTTTTTTTCGAGGTATAGAACTTTAAGTTGGCATTACTGTTCAAGTTCACGACCGATTTAACAGCTGTCAAGTGATTTATTCTCAGTTTGGTTTGACAATTCATCATAAAAACTCACGCCTGAACAACGCGTGCAAATAGTGCAATTTTATTTCGAAAATAATGGTTCTGTGCGGAATACGTATCGTGCACTAAGTCCATTTTATCGTCGACAAAATCGCCCATCAGAGCAGTTAATTCGATTAACCATGGAACGTTTTCGCACAACGTTTACTCTTATTGATAACTCGCATCCCCAAAGACGCCGTGCGGAGCGTACAGAAGAAGCTATTGCTACTGTAGAGCGTAAAATTGAGGAAGACCTGAATAGTCAATGGTGATCGGTATAGAGCCATGATTACTAACTTTTTCATTCCTGAATTGAACTACCTTGATGTCCAGGAGCTGTGGTTCCAACAAGACGGCGCAACATGTCACACAGCCCGTGCCACAATCGATTTATTGAGAGACACGTTTGGTGACCGCCTAATTTCACGTTTTGGACCTGTGAATTGTCCTCCAATATCTTGTGATTTAACACCGCTAGACTACTTTCTGTGGGGCTATGTAATGTCATTGGTCTATGCGGATAATCCACAAACGCTTGACCATTTGGAAGACAACATTCGCCGTGTTATTGCCGATATACGGGCACAAATGTTGGAAAAAGTTATCGGACATCCAGATTGGACTACATCCGAGCCAGCCGTGGCGGTCATATGCCAGAAATCATATATAAAATATAATGCCACAAGATTATCTTTCGTATAAATAAAATTCATGTCAATCGAATAATCCATCGTTGTTTTATTGAAATTTAAAGTTCTATACCTCTAAAAGAAACACCCTTTATTTGCAAGGGCCATACCGATCAGGGGGTGCAGAGGGTGCGGGGCACCCGGGAGGCAAACCTAGAGAGGCGGCGTGAGCCGCCTTAGAAGTACTTATTCATTTTATGTTTTTTTATTTTTTTTTTCAATTTTTTTTGCGATCAGGATTTTAAATACTTACGACTTTTTTCAATATGGTTCTAAAAAAAAACTAAATTAACTTAAATTTACTTTGGGGATGGACGGGGTTAGAAGGGGTGGCAAAATTATTCTCACACCCGGGCGGCATATACCCTAGGAACGGCCCTGTATATTTGTATAGTACCTGGAACACAGAGATATCGCTCGGCCCTTTAACAAATTTATACAATTTATTTTTATAAACTTTAAAAATTTTACAATTTTTTAATTATTTATTACAATTGTTAAATGGGTTTTCTAAAAATGATCCATTAAAAAATTTTGTTTGCTAAATTAGTACAAATTAATTAAAATAACTTGATTTTCAATTCAAGTTGAAAAATAGATTCAAATTTACTTGATAAAATATTTGATCCTATATTATATATATATACAATTTTTGCTAGTATAATAAGATAAGATATACAAAAAATAAAAATACTGGTTTTTCTATTATAATATAATATTTAACATAATGAAATCAAATAATATATTAAAATTGAAGATGAATATGTAAATTTAATGTATATAGTAACCATGTATTAGGGAAATAAGGCCAAAGGCAGTTGAATCTCTTCCATTGGGGGTAAGCAAGTGATTGCTATGCAGGAATTAAAAAACAATTGTCCCCTTCAAGGTCACGGATAAGCAAAGCATTGGAGGTGGCGGCCAATCAACATGGCGGCGAATCATTTCAATCTGTCAAAATTCAATAATTAACATTTAATTAACGAAGCACCGTAAAATTATATAACACTAGTGAAAATGTATCTACGTTTCATAATAAATATATTCGTATAGGTTTTACCTGTTGTTATAAGGTAATATTTTTTTTGAACTGTAAAAATAAACCGATATTTAAATTAATTAAAAATTTCCATTTAATGGTACTAAAAATCAATTTTATTTAGAATCTGACTGAAATTATATTCAATTGTTTTGTCTTGATCACAATTTACAAGATTTAGTCGAAAATTTTAATAAAATGAAAAACATTAAATAGATTGGTTCTGCTAATTCATCAAAGAATACAATAAATACGAGTTCCAAATTTTCTAATAGTAGAAACTTGGAGAGGTAGGTCTTCTTAGAGGCACTTATAAGAAGATATGTCTCACTCGTGAAATAAAGAGGTTTTGCTGGTTGAAAAATGCGCGTGATCAGCATATATTTGGATTAACCTCCCTTCGGGGGGTTAATTCAGATATATATAGTAGACACTTGTAAAGAGTTTCCTATAAGAGGCAAGATTTCATTTTTTTTCTTTTTAATGAATCTATGCTAGGTATTATCCTAAATAAACTTGATTTTTTGAAGGAGCAAGGGAGGGGGGTGGAAGAGTAAGAGTAAGGGAATGGATTGAAAGGAGTCAACGGGTAATAGCACATGATTTCCCTCCTATGCAGGAAAGGAATCATGAGCTCACGTGAGGGCAGGGACGCCACTCCCTGAAGTAGAAATCTTCTCTATTGGGATCATAGAGAAGAGACTACCCGTTACCCGTCAAAATCTTTCTATTAAGCCATAATTATATTTTTTTCTATTATTATTCATATTTTTAAGAAATAATAATTATTTTCTATTTAAAAATTATATTATAATTGTTTATTGTCTATTCTATTTTTCAATCCTTTTGTCTATTAATCTACTTATTTAATATCTTTTCAGGTTATACTTTAACTTTACACTTTGATCTCTCAATTATCTATTACTAATTTATATATATTATCTTATAAGATTCTAGGATAAGTAGTTCCTTAAAAATATTTGGAATTTTTTAATTAGTTTTGTCGTTTAATTTTTTGTTAATTCTTATAAATTTTTTTAGTTAATTTTATTATTATTTATTTATTATTATTGAGGACTCCAATTTCCATTCATTTTAATCAGATTGATACAATGATGTAACATTTAATAATTGTAATAAATAATTAAAGAATTGTATATCAATATTTTTTAAAGGGTCGAGCGATAGCTCGGCGTTCTAGGTACTTTTTTATTATGTTGTGAGAAATTATCTATCTATTTCTGTTGCACTACAGAACTCTAAAGTTCACTCGAAATCACACTCCTTCCTAACGTCCCTATTCTAAGTCACCCACATCCAACTTCTACCCTCTCCTAACTCCCAAAAGTAATAAATAGAATATTTAAATAACTATACGTCATATAACATATATAGGCCGTTTTCTATACAGACTGATGCCGTTTCCCACATATTAAACGTTTGCGGTCCCTGTCCGTCCAATCATCCTGCTATAAATCGCTCTGATATAATCAGGACGACGATCTTTCTTTTCTTCTTTGGTAAGGATCCAAGACCGCAGCATTCAAACCACGGTCCATACCATGATAGTCTTGTTGTTTCAATGGTGTTTTATAAATATTATTCAGCTCAGTTTTCATGTAATTCCTAATTTCCTTATTATTGACACTTTCTCCAGAAGTTCATTTCCAGGACTCACATCTCGATTTCTTTTAGTCATCTCCCATAATTCGCAGACGTATGTTGAGATAGGTTCCACCATGGCTTTATATGTTGTATCTTTTGTCCAAATGTGTGAAATGCTATATTTTATTCTAAATATTTAAACTTCATCATTCCATAATATAGAAAATATTATAAATAAAATTATATATAATAAATTTAAAACTATATAAGATACATAAAAATTGTTAATATATTATTATTTATAATTAAAAACTAAATAAATTTTAAAAAATTTGATATCAGAGTGTAAATATCTTATTTAGTCAGAAATTGGTCACTAATATATATATATATATATATATATATTATGTCACTTAGACCAAGGATAGTAAAACGAAAACTATATTATAAAATGATTAGCGTTGTGATTTTTATTTGGTATTATTAAAGGAAAACAATTTATTTTTTTAAAAAAATCGATATCTCATTGATTAATATAATGAATGTAAAAAAAATATTTTATTTTTATATTGGTGCCCTTTAAAATCTTGCGCCCGGGCTGCTGCTCGGTTTGTCTGCCACTTTATCCGGCACTGCTGGTCGGTTTGTTACTGATAAACTAGAATAAATTTTGCATTTGGTTGAGGAAAACCAGCAGGCAAGCTGTCAGAAAATAACTGAGGCACTAAACCACAACCACATGACAGTTTAGTGTCATTTGAAAAGAGCAAAATGAAGTTCGATGTTTAAATGTCACATAGAATAATCAATTATACAGTATTTATTAAATAAAATGTGATAATATATGTAAACATTTATATTCTTGAAGGGAAAAAATTATTCTTCTATTCTCTCATAATAAGATCAATTAACTATCTAACATAATATAAAAATAAATAAAATCCATACATCATATTTTACTTTCATTTCAATAATCTCATAAAAATTCTACAATATATAGAATAAGGTAGTTGAGGCATGATTATGATATTGTTTTTGGACAAAAAAATCATGAATGATGTGTGCTCTGGTGCATTATAGTGATGCAGAATCCATTATTTGTTTTTCCACACTTCCGATCTTTTTAGCCGTATTGCTTCACAAAAACGTTGCATAACTTCCTTGTAGTATTCCTTATTAACAGTACGTCCTGTTGGCAAGAACTCATAATGCACCACGCCATTGTAATCGAAGAAAACAGTGAGCAATACCTTCACATTTGATCGAACTTGGCGTGTTTTTGTAAAACGCTTGTACCACTTATAAACATTTTTTTGAGACAAAGTAAACTCGCCGAGCACTTTATTCCATTTTTAACGTAAAATTTAATACAGATTCTTTGATCCATTTTTTTTTAAGTAAAAAATCGAAGACACAAAAACGTAACTAACTTTTTCAGTTGTCAAAAACTACTAATCCAAAATGGATGGTAATGTCATCATATGAGAAACATAAGTGTACCAACATAATAAAAAAAAAAAAATCAAAATTCGAATGTACACAGCCCAGGGAAGATTTTAATTTAAAAATAGTACCTCTTTTATTTACTCAAGACGCTGTTTGTTATGACAAACTCAGCGCCACACTTTTTCTATTATTGTTGAGTTTGTTTATTTTGATGTTTTAGATTGTTTTTATATTCAATGCTTATGATATTATGTTTATTAAAGAAGTGTGTATTTTTTTAGAATTATATATATATATAAAATTTAATATGTAAGAAGTACATATTAGAAGTGTTTTTTTAGTAATGTTCTATGTCAAATTGATTGATGGGTGAAGAGGGCTGTTTGCTCAATTGTTTGTAATTCCATTCGTTCTTAAGTCACGCATAGGCACAGAATTATCATTCAATCATTCTATCAGTTGAATTCCCATTCAGTTTTGCATGCACTAGCAGTTGAATATATTTATAGAAGATATATATATATATATATATATTAATATAAAAAATGTGATATTTTCTGCAACCATCCCATCCTCTATAAAGTGAAAATGAAATCTACTCAGTATTCGGAGGTAGGAAGAGAAGATAGGTGGGTAGAATGCTTTGGGGGGCGTGGGTGGAGAGAAAACACTTGCCCTGGGATTATTCACGGATTTTTTTTCATAACCCCCTTTGAATAGCTCTTCGAAATTTTTATATGAAATAACTTTTAAGCGTTTCAACTGAAATAAAAAATATTTTATCCTATCTCCCTTTCCCCCCTCCCCCACACTGATCATGTGTGTAACCCTTGGCTATTACTGGTACATGCAGAAAATGCAGTTTCATCATATTTACTAACTTTTAAAATTATTAATATATTGTTTTTTTTATTTTTATTTATGATAATTCCTTTTTAAATCGAATAAATATGTTGGATTTTAATTATATTATTCTTATGTCAATACCAATATCTTTTTTATAAGGAAAGATCCATTATGGACACCCCAAACTCTTTGTTTACAAAACGGGAATCTTCAGGGATTTGAATGAAACTTTGCCAGTGGATTCCTTTATTAATTTGTAAACAATTACCAAAACTAAAACTAATTAATGAAATTGAATTAATTAATTATTATTTGAAAAAAACAGTATTAACCCATCAAGTTTAAAAACAAATATAACTGAACTCTAATGAATGAATCAAAAGTATTTTATTGAAAGTTTTTAGACAAGAGAAATATATGTAAATATGTATGATATAAATAATATATACATAGGAAGAGTGTTTAGTAGTAGAAATTGAATGAATATTAATATTATTATTAATAATAATATTAAGAAAGTAAATAAAAATGTTATTGTCCTTATGTTTTCTATGAAAATAGTATCTGGTTTAAAATAATTATACCTTATTATCGGGTTTGGCTGGTAATATTAATACCTGGTTCACCGAGCTTTACAAAAATTATTACTTATGAACTATGAATATTTAAGATTAAGATTATTATTTAAAATAAATAAAAAAATAAATAAAGAATATATGTATATGAAACAATTTCAAATAATATAAAAGAATTTAAATTTAAAAAAAAATAGTCATAAAATATACAGCCTTTAACCGTACGTATTAATGCACTGAAAGACAGAAACCATAACATAATATATATTTCGCAATTCGATTATAAAATATTATTAAAAAATAAATATTTTTAATTTTATTTTATTTATAATATTTTGTATTTATGGAAGCGCTGGGGCTGACATCATTTAAATTTACTATTTTAAATTAAGAAAAATCTAACAAAGATGATTTTCCCCGAGGCTGAAACCAATACAGATCAATTTTTCTTTATAACAGTATCTATGGTGTGAATTTCAAAAAAATCCTTAGAGTGGTTTAATATTTAAAAAATACAATATATATATATATATATATATATATATACAATTTTTGGAAGAATAATAAGATAAGATAAATACTTTTTTAAGGAATTTTAAAATTAAAATTTTTAATTTTGTTTTCAAATTTTATACATTTTTCTTTTCTGTTTTTTTTATGTTATTCTGAATTAGAACTTGAATTGGAAATGACAGACTAATAATAATAAATTGCTCGAAACAGCATATTTTTTTTAATTGAATTAAACTGTGGCATTTGTGTGTGTGTGCGTGTATCCGCCGTTGTATATAATTGAATTTTATCGTATCCTTGCCAGTTGGTATTTATTTCGACATTCTCCTTATGTAATGAACTCTCAGCTTGATTTTTCTTACAACCAGCAATAGTAATAATAATAACTAGAAATAAGATAAGTTGGTACTTGAATCTGTCCCTAATCAGAACCTTCCTGAGGCTTTTTACTCTTTAATACATTTTCTATGCGCTGTTATAGGTTTTCGAGGGCCCTTGACAAACTTCAATGAACAAGAAAGGATCTTATCTTCGTATTTTTATGCATCCGACATAATTACATGCCCCCTTTGAAGATGAATACCACCCCAACATCGTTTTCCTTTCTCTCTTTACCCTTCAGCCATCATCACATATGAATTATACCACCCCCCTTTTTTGCATATACGCCATGACTTGTTTTTGTTCATGCCTTGAGAGGATTTTCAAAAATATCTCGTTTCATAGTAACAATTGATAGTAATTTTTTTTTTGCGTCAAAAATATATTGGATGGAAAATTCTTCTCTTTCTACCTTAAACAATGAAAATCATACAAATATTTATTTTACCTATCAAGTTCGTTATCGATTAATCGATAAACTTTTATAACAGTGAATGAATGGATTATATATTAAGTTAAATTAAAATTTTTTTATTCTTACTTTTTTTGCCCCTGTCCAAGCCAAGATTTTCTATTGTTTGAATATTTATATGAGTCTATATATATAGGTTTGGCTTTTTATTGAATATTTATTTAATTTATTTAAATTTAAAGGTAATTATATAAGAACAGTCATACAGTCATGGATTTGAATAAAACTTTACCAGTGGATTCCTTTTTTAATTCTAAATAAACTTTCCTTATGCAATTTTTGTGGACCGCTTCTAATTTACGAGATAATTAAGATTTTTTTAAATTTGACAGATTAGCCCCTTATGAACGTCGAAATGTGCCATTAAGTAATGTTTTATTGACTTATTCACTAATTTACGTTTTTTTCGGTTCGGTTTGAATATACGGAAATTATTTAATTTAATTATTTTTCTAATTTTTTTATATACATGAAAAAAAAACAAGACTAAGTGGTAACCTTTGCTAATCAAACAAATAAAACATTGTAGCTTAATAGAATATCACTTTCTAGCGAGATAGTAAAAATTATTCCTTATGAATTGTGAATATTGCGGGTTTGTATAGGAATATTAATAAATTGGGACACGTTTATAATGAACGTTTGTACATAGAAAAGTCAATCTGTTATTTCAAAACGATAGAAATATTTTAGTATAAAACATTTTACAAGGATGTATTAAAAGCACATCGGTGTGTTCGATCAATGCTTCTTTAAAAAAAAAGAAATAATATTTAAAGTTTCTTCATTTATAATTGTTCGTATGTAATATTATGTTGCTAATTTCATGAATATTATTTTTTTCCTTGGGGGGAATTATATTCCTAAATATTTCGTAATTTGCTTCTAAAATATTGTTAAAATAAATATTTTTAATTTTATTTATAAATTAAAGTAAAAATTTTAAAATATTTTAAATATAAAAAAAATATTAATACAATATCAATTAAAAAAGAATTTGTCGGGAAGCAATTGTCCCTGGGCCCTTATGCCGTTACTGGTGCCATTTTTATCATTCAGAATTCCATATTTAATATAGAAAAAACTAACAAAGATGACTTTTCATAAGGCTGAAACCAATAAAGATCGATTTTTTTTAAACAATTATGTATTGTGTGAATTTTAAAAAATAGAATAAAATATCTCACACACATATATATATATATATAATTTTTGAGGTGAATTGTAAATTCTACATTATAGCTCCCAAAGAAATTAGAAAAAAGGAAAATTCTTTTTACGATATCTCAACTTGAATCTTGCAATTCTTAGTATCAGTCTCAATTAGAATAAAATCTCCATTTCTTTGATTGTATCTACCTTCAAGCCATTAGGTGCAATTCAGTTTTTAACTGATCTTTATGATCTCTTTAAATATTCGATTTTTACTATCTCGCCAGCGATAGTATTGCGATCACGAAAATTTTCGATGTTGAGATTTTGATGTTTTTATACGTTTTGAAGGTTCCTGAATCATTTTCACCAAGGTTGAGAAAAATGTCTGTGTGTGTGTGTATACGTGTGTGTGTATGTATGTAGGCAAGATTACGCAAAAACGGTTTGAGCTAGAATGATGCAATTTGGTACATGAGCATTATTCAAAATTCATAGTTTTCTATCAACTTTTGAGAAATGTAGCTCAACCGGAAGAGGGTCATTACCTACAACGTTTTGATTTTTTTTCCTCTAAAGTGACCGTAAAAATAAAGATATATGTTTGATAATTTTTCACATGATTAATAATTGTATAAAACTGCTATATATAGAATTTCAGCTTGATTGAATCGCTGAAAGTACCAGAATTCATTTTTTAACACTGCAAATCTCACTCGCCAACACGTGCCATGGTGCCATCAATAAAAAACCAAACATGCGCTGGTTTAATATTTATTATTTATAATTTATAATTAATTAAATTTAATTTAAATATAATATATTATGTTATTTAATCCAATTCAAATTGCGAGATAGTCGAGTGGAGACACTCCAGCTTATTTTATTCTCACCTCACAGACAAACTATTCTTCATGTATGTTTAAAAAGGGTTAAAAGGACGGGAAGCATAAACGAACGTAACTGTTTATATGATCATCCGGTGCAAGATGAAAGACTGATTATGTTCATTGAAAACAATTATCTAAAACTTTGATAGATTCGATCTGCAAAAGAGCTCCAACGTTGGACATTTCACCGTCAACTCTGCATTTAGATTTTCGTCCTTCAACAGCTGCGACATTCATTGAGAAACTTTAGGGTAGGGGATCTTCTAAAACGGATAACAAATTCGGATTTGACTATGTCAACACACTAGGCCATTTTCACTTTGTGTGATACCGAACCCCAACAGCCGTCTTTCTCACCCCCCCCCATCGCTTTCCCCTCAAATCATATTACAGCATATAAATTCAATTCAATTCGACAATTTTCATAAAATAAAATGAAAAATATATAATATAAATAACATAAGATATTAATATTAATTATTAAATTAATTTAAATTGTATTACAAATGTATATATATAAATATATATAATGAATGTTCAATATAAGCAACACATTCTTTTAAGCAACATCTATACAAACAACTTTTGTTTAGTTCAAGTGTTCTGTATAAGCAACTTATTTTTTTAAAACTAAATATTTGAGCTGACAGCTGTCCACAACAACATAACCTCAAATTGTAAAAATTTCTATTATTGGAGGTTTTTTCTTGAACCAATATCCGTGTAAAAACAGAATTAGGTGAAAATGGATCTTCGTTGATAATTCGATAAACAGTGGTTTGATAACCTTCTATATGACCATTCAGTGATTTATTCAGGTGTCTTCATCATAATTTCGATTTGCATTTGGAATATTCGATTTAATTATAAGAGCTGAGATTGTCAGTTCTTGCACGTTTGAGAACCTTTAGGCTAAAATTCGATCTAAAGCCAAAGGAAGTGCGTCGAATTATTAATTCATCCTTTTAGGAACATATATCATCATAGAGCCCTCTTGATCATGGGATTTCAAACCTATTTCACTTTAGATTTATGTTTTTGTCAATATAAGAACATTTTTTTTTTAAGATGAGGTTCGATGTGACTGATACGATAAAACGGCTAAATGTGGCGAAGGTATGATTGATTTATTAATCCGAAAAGGTTAGGTGATATTTCTAATATAATTTTGATGTTTATTTATGTTTTTAGTGAAAAAAAAAATGATGGTAACGAATTGTTAAAAAAAATTGAGGTGGATGTCTAGATAAATAAAATCAAGGATAAAAATGGTCTGAATAAATACATTGTTTCAAATGGAAATTAATGGAAATTGGAGAGAATTGTATTTATGATCAGCGATGTAATTTACAGTGCCTCAGACAATCTCTTCCAAAAGTATTACAAACAATAAACTCCTTCAATTAATAAACATAATAATAATAATAATACAATTTGAATGAATTAATTCAGATAGGTATAATAAAGACTTAAATCTCAATAGTTATATAGTTTGGTCCACCAGATATCACATTAAAATGTGTAATAATCTAGTAAAACATAATTCGATGCTTTAATTGTTAATATTCAAATAATTAAATAAATACATATTAAATGTGCTTTATAATCTCGTTTGTTTATTTGAAAGAGTTTTAAGGGAATTGAGAGAGAATATATGATTGGATGGAGGTGGATTACATAGAAATGATTGGAGGAGTATGCTTGCTAAGTTCAAGATAATTTCAATCTATATATAGGTATATATATATATATAGCTGCATGTATAAATGGCACGTCTCCACACTAACCTCTCTGACCGTCACAGCTGGTTGACATGCGTCCGCCACCCACTATCGCCACGTATACGAAGCTTTTTTCCATTTTATCTCGTCGCCATTACATGTTTTTCTATCATTTTAATTTTTACATAAAATATCTACTTAAATTCACTTTGTTTAGTAAATCATTTTAATATTTTCTTAATTATTCGTATTTTATTTTAATAAAAATCTTATAAAACCAAACCTAAGTTTTTTTTTTAATTGAAGAAAGGAATATATATATATAGTACCTCAGTGTTTCTCAATCTTTTAGTATTGACGGCCCAATTTTCAAACATAATTTGCATCGTCCCCCCCTCTCCCCACCGCACACAATAAAATAAAAACAGTTTACCTGTTTTTTTTTTAGATCCATATTGAAAAAAAGCCGTAAATGTTGTTTGAGAGCCTCTTAATCAATTTTTTTAAATAATGGGCACACTTGTCCATATTCGGCCAAATTAGAACCATATTGAAAAAAAATCGAAAATTTTAAAAAGTTTGCGGGCACTTGATATGCTCGCGCCCCACAGATTGAGAATCACTGCAGTACCTGTTTCACCGAGTCGCGCGACTCGTTACTTTAAAAAAATTATTCCTTATGAACTATGAATATTTAAGATTAAGATAAAATAAATAAAATAAATAAATGACAAAATATATGAAACAAATTTCAAATAATTTAAAAGAACATAAATTTTAAAAAATAGTCATAAAACATACAGCCTTTAATCTTAATGCACTGAAAGACAGAAAAGTATGGCCTGTGGATATAACATAATATATATTTCGCAATTTGATTACAAAATATTATTAAAATATATATTTTTAATTTTATTTTATTTATAATATGTATTTTGTATTTATGGAAGCGCTGTCTGGTGTTGCCCGGCGCTATATTTTTATTATTATTAAAATTTCTATTAGAAAAAACTTACAAAGATGATTTTTCCCGAGGCTGATGTGTTGTTTTTTTTATTCTGTGGTTCGTTTGCATGATTGTGAACCCTTTCACTTAAAATTCATCTCAAAGGAGATAAAACTTTTTTTCCAACACTAAATATGAACAAAATTAATATTATTTTTATTATTGGAGTTATAAAAGCACATTAATAACAAAGGTCATAAGTGCCATCAATCATCCTTCAAAAATTGACATTTTCTCTCATCAAAATAATTCCTGTAAGCAGTATAGAGCTGTGTTTACCGGGCCACAGCCTGACAAGAAGCCAACTATTTACTAACTAAATTAATTTTCAAAATTAATTATAATAATGATTATAAGAATTTTAAGACCTTAAACCTACTGTATTTTATATATAATTAAATAGATACTAATTGTGTTATATTATTTATAATACTAATTCGTGACGTCTCGTCTGAAAATATCAATCTCGAATAATTGAAATTAAGATATTATATTTTATACATTATTATTATTATATTAATTTAAAATTCAATTCAAATTTAAATTAGAATGTAATTTTCCAAACATGCTAATTACATATTTTGTTATGCATATTTAATTTTATTTAAGTAAAATTCACACTATAATTATAACTTAAAAACACCCTTCAAAGCGGGTTCATTTTTTAGTTAATTATATACATTTGATGCTTTCTTTATTACTTATTAATGCTAGCATTTGAAATTCTTTATTACGATACTATTATATGAAAATAAATAATAAATTTTCATAATAATTAAATATTGACTCTAATTAATATATAAATTCGATAAAATAAAAATAAATCAATAGATTATCTTCTAATATTGGATTTTATTCAAATAACAGAGCTCTTTAATACAAGGTAAGGTAATTTATAACAACGGATGAAATCAATTATAATAACAAATTTTCATTAAATAATATGTAAATCTCTTTTCAATAATTATATAATTAATCTCTCCTGATTTGTGGGTTGGAGTTTAAATAAAGATCATGGTGAATGATTATAATAAAATTACCAATTACAGATGTAAAATTTTCATTTTCGATAACTGGATTGTGTTTTTATATAATCATTACAATTCATTGTAGAATTATGATACATAGATATTAGTCGATTAGCAATTAATTTCATATAAATTATAATATTTATATAGAAAACACATTACCATACTTATATGGTATAAAAAACAATGAATTTTGTACATTCTACGAAAGGACAGCGCCTATCAAGTCGGTTACTGCCTAGGTGAAGTAAAGGTGTTGTGTGATCCGTAAAATCTTGATTTTATTGATAGGAGTCGCTACTTTATATCTCAAGAAACTTCCCAATTTGGAGGCTGGGTGGACTGGAATTTATACCCGGGACAACGAGAATGAAAGTCAAATACGTTGACCCCGAGAATCAGTGGACTCTTCTATGTATATGTATAATTATGCATGCCATTCTTTTTTAATTGATATTGTATTAATGTATATTTAAAATATTTAAAAAAAATTTAATTTATAATTTTGTAAATTTGAATTGATTTTTCATCTTGAATTGAAAATCAAGTTATTTTAATTAATTTGTACCATTTTAGGAAAGAAATTTTTAATGGGTCATTTTTAGAAAACCCATTTAACAATTGTAATAAATAATTAAAAAAATTGTAAAATTTTTAAAGTTTATAATAATAAATTGTATATATTTGTTAAAGGGTCGAACGATAGCTTAGTGTTCCAGGTACTCTTATCTTATTATAGGAGGAGTATAATAATATTAATAATAATATACTCTTTTTTTTATGCTTGCAACCTCAAATCTCAAATTAATCATTTTCTATAACATTCTATTTGAAAGTGATTAAATTTGAGGAAAATACTAGGTAAAGTATTTATCAAGTTTACTTTCTATTGGATAATCATCTAAGTCTACTGACTAAATGTTTATTTTTATTTTTATTTTTATTTTTGTTTTTTGTGAAAAAAACGGAGAAGGGGGTAAATAAACCTAAAAGGAAAGTTTGCAATCGAGATAGGCAATTCCGAATGACGGCGATCGATTACAAAATTTAACTGATAAACTGAATTTATAAAATGAATACTGCAATTGGCAAGTTAAGGAAACTCTAGTTAGAAAATTTATTTAATCAGTACATGCGTATAGATACTTCTCTCCACGAATATTTAAGTTAATTGTATAAGATAACTTAGAGTTGTAGAGAGTAAATAAAGTAAAAAATAATAGTTTACAATTTAAATAATTAATTATTTTCACGTTTATTTACTAGCAAAGCATTTAAACTAAGAGCCAAAAACTTTCAAATTACTTTTAAATTTGTTTATTTATTGACTTCGAGTTTTAAGTAAATATATGTTATTTATTTGAAGTTAATGTTACCAAATAATGATAATGTCTGAAGATAAACGACCATTAACAGTTTTTAACTATATTATATATATATATATATATCAATAATGTGGTAATATATTATATAATAATAATAATTTACCATAAATATAATAATAAAAATAATGATAAATTCTTTTATTTTTGTTATTTTTGTTTAATTTTTAATTTAATCAGTCTTTTTTCCGATAAATTTAAATAATAAATATATCTTATTTTATTATACTAGCAAAAATTGTATATATATATATATATATATATTTGTATATTTTTGAATTAATTTATTAATTAACCACTCGAAGATGATTTTTTTTTTTTTAAATTCACACCATAGAGATAATATTTATAGAGACAAATCGATGTGTATTGGTTTCAGTTTGGAGAAAAATCATCATCATTAGTTTTTTCTTTATTTAAATTATATGAGGTCACTAACTAAGTCATCCATATTTGCCTCTTGCCATTCTTTTTAATTGAAAATGTATTAATATTCTTTTATATTTAAATTATTTTAAAATTTTTTATTTCATTTCGAATTAAAATTAAAAATATTTAGTTTAATATTTTAGAATAAAATTACGAAATATATTTATTAATCTTTCACCAAAAAAAAAAATCTAAAAGTTATCTAATTACTCTTGCAAACATTGTAAGATTATTTATAATATTTTAAAAACAATTTTTTAATCTGTTTTGTCGCTTAATTTTTTGTTAATTTTTATAAATTTTTTTAGTTAATTTTATATGTTTTTTTTTATCTATTTTCGTGTTTATTTTTTAATTTAAATTATTAATTTATATTTATTTATTCATTGTTTTTTTATTAATCAATTTTTAGATATTTTTATAATTTTTAATATTTTTTTCATTAAAATATTATTTAAATTTTATTAATATTATTTATTATTATCGAGGGCCCAAGTTCCACTCATTTTAATCAGATTGATGCAATGTTGTATAATTTAATAATTGTAATAAATAATTAAAGAATTGTATATCAATATTTTTTAAACGGATGAGTGATAGCTCAGTGAAGTATGGGGATTAATGCGTTTGACTTTCATCCTCGTGGTGCAAGGTTCAAATCCAAGATCTGGTAGAGAATTTCTCTAATTCGGAGTCCACCCAACCTTTGGGATCAAAATTGAGAAGCTACTTGATTAAAATCGCCCTCGATCAAGAAAATCAAAATTAAGGTTGACAGGGTCCGTTTTACTGATCATAGAACACCATTACTTAGGTTTTCAAATAACTTTTTTAAAAAACTCTGTTATATATAATTAATTTTAAAACAACAAAATAATGAAGATTATTGTATTATATTTTTATGAAAAGATTAATTATAATAATAATACCATTATTATTTTAATAGATTTTCAAAAGAATAAATTAAATAAATAAAATTTGTATATTATGCTATTGGACTGAAAATAAATATAATAAATAAAAGGAATTCAGTCACAAATTATCAATGTAAATATATTGCTTTTTATTATATAATTTATTTAAAAAGTGACCATGAAGCGAAAATCATGATGCCAGTGGCAGATACCACTTTCATTCCCTAAACCATTATAATCATAAAAAACATCCCATCCAAGCATATAAATATATATCTATTTATTTAATTTTATAAAAGCAAATTAATCTTTTTTTTCACACTGCCCCTCTCACCCCTTTCTCTTCTATTGATAACAACGATAATTGCTAAATTAACATTCATAAAGAAGTATTAAAGCGGAAAATAAAATATCACTAAAGTCACTTATGAAAACTGATTAATAAATTTATTTAATTTTTTAAATAAATAGTTTAAAGAGAGGAAAAAAAAATTATAACTAAATTAATATATTATAATATGATCAAAAAGTAATATGACTTTTGTCTTAATAATTCATTGTTCGGTTAATTTTTATATTTTAAAAAATCGCCGAGTAAAAATTTTCAACAATTAGAAAAAATCTGGTGTGTCTCCTCTCGACTATCTCGCAAATTTGAGTTGGATTAATAACATTAATATATTATATTTAAATTAAATTTAATTAATTATAAATTAAAATTAGAAAAAATAATATTTATTAAACCAGCGGGTGTTTGGCTCTATGTTGATGGCACTACGTCACGTGCTGGCGCGTGATTTGAAGTCAACGTGTTAAAAAATTAATTTCGGTACTTTCAGCGATTTAATCAAACTGAAATTCTATATATAGCAGTTTTATACAATTTTTAATTATGTGAAAAACTATCAAACATATATCTTTATTTTTACGGTCACTTTAAGGCAGCGGTTTCCAAACTGTGGGGCGCGAGACTGTTGCAAGGGGAGCGCGAAGGTATCAGAACCAATTTCAAGTGCCCGCAAACTTTTGAAAATTTTCGATTTTTTTTCAATTTTTTTCCAATATGGTTCTAAAAGAAAAAAGGTCAGATGATTTTGCGATGCTCTGAACCATGGCCCACCCCTGTTATATTATTTCAGAAATGTGGCCGACTATTGAAAAAGGAAATTAGATTATTACAAAAAAAGGGGGGCGGTACAGAAAGGTTGGAAATCACAGCTTTAAGAGAAAAAAATCAAAATTTGGTAGGTAATGGTCCTCTTCCGAATGAGTTACATTTCTCAAAAGTTGATCGGAAACTACGAATTTTGAATAATGCCCATTTACCAAATTTCATTATTCTACCTCAAACCGTTTCTGCATAATTTTGTCTACACACATACACACACACACACTCATTTTTCTCAACCTTAGTGAAAATGACTCAGGGACCTCCAAAACGTATAAAAACATCGAAATCTCGACATCGAAAAATAGTCGAGATAGTAAAAGCAGTATAATATGTAACTTAACACAAAATCATATGAAACTTCACTCGGATTTCAATGACAGTCTTACCAACATAAAAACAAATGATTGTATTGATACATAAATCGCACTGATTTTTAAAACAAAAATCATCTTACGTTTCCGTCATAGTAGATGGAAAGATAAAAAAAAAATCAATACTTATTCCAAATAAAATAACATATTGAAGGATTTCTCTTTTAAAGAAGAGTAACTTTCCGTTTTTTCTGTTTCAATTCACTTATATATTTTTTTTTCCTCTAAATTAATCTTTAAAACAAATTCCAATGAAATTAATCATTACACGATTTCCATTTTCAAGTTTATTTTTCGAAACTTTTTTTTTCCCCCATTACCCGACCTATCTATAAGGTTACCCCCTCCCCGTATTTTATCCCTTTTCTAAATCTATCATAATTTTTCAAAGTTGTTCAATAATTTACAACAATTTCGAACATGTTTCACTCGTGAGTAATTGTCTCCCGAGATGCATTAAAACTTCTTCCGCCCTTCGAGTAATAAAACCTCTTTATAAAAGGTTACGTGAGAAGATATCAACGCGTTGATTATACGCCTCTATTCATCGAACAGGGATGCGCTATCAGCGCGCTTTTATTTTAATTTCATGCCCCGGAAATAATCCCTTTCGATCCGAAAACAAATCAAATTGAATAAAATAATCAAGATTAACATCTGACAAATCAATTCTTTCATTTATATATGAAAAATGCCTATTTATTTATCTTGATGGTAATAATAAATTCAAAAGTTACTGGCTGCAAAAACCACACTTCTTCAACTATCTTAGCACAAGTTCCATCCAATTTCTATCTCAAACAACTCCCACATATTTATTCAGCCCATGTGTGTCTAAGATCTAAAAGGTCGCAAAAATGTCTAATATACAGCCTCCATTCCAAAAGAAACAGAACTTTTAAAAAAAATAGTACCACTAATGCCATCTGTTGTAATATTTTACCCGTCGATGGCTTAGTCCCTTATTGACAACTGATATAAATTTCATGACATTTAGATGCATACAACAAAAGTTATTGCGTTTCAAATGTCAGTGTGTTTTGTACATTGGTTGGAAAATGAGTTTCAAACAAAGAGCTGCAATTGATTTTTGTGTTAAACTTGGTAAAACTTTTACTGAAACGCACCAAATGCTACAAAATGCATATAGCGACTTGTAACTGAATTTTTGGTCAAAAATCACGTTATTCCTTTGCATTATTCGCCCTATTCACCAGATCTGGCTCCGTGCGACTTCTATCTGTTCCCTAAACTGAATTTGGCGATGAAAGGAAAGTGGCACGCATCGATTGAAGCCATTGAGAAGGCGACGACCGATGTCCTAAAAATCATTCCAATAAAAGACATGGAGAGGTCGATTGACAACTTGTTGGAGCGTGCAAATTTGTGTATCGACGCAGAAGGGGAATACATTGATTAATAAAAATGATTTGTTCCAAAATGTACATTGGTTTTTTGTTTTTTTAAAAAGTTCTGTTTCTTTTGGAATTGAGGGTATATATATATATATATGTTCGTTTATGTTTCCGTGAAAGTTTTGATTATGTAAAAATTTAATATATAGTTATTTTCACATAAGATTTGAGTCTCGACGTTTCAACGTACATATAGGTGCCATATTCATGACAATGTTAGGATTCTGGTTCTTGTTACGTCGCGACTCAAATATCATAAAAACACTTGAAAATCACACGGAAATAATATATATATATATACTAGCTGCTTCGAGCGCCTTTGGCGCTCTCCACACCTACACGGGGGCTCCGCCCCCTGCACCCCCCCGAGTGTCCCTATTCTGAGCTATAAACATCTAACTCCTACCCTGTCCCATCTCTATAGTTTTTTATATATGTTTATTTATGCAGAAAAAATTAATTGACATAATTATTAATTTAAGAAAGTAAAATTTAATAATAAAATTTAATTTAATTTAATAAAATTAATTTAATAAAAAATTAATAAATTTGTAAAAAAAATATATAATATTTAAAAAAAAATGTGCCTTTGCGAGTTTCGAACTGAGGGGGCAAAGTCATAAGATGACGCGCTAGCTGGTTTACCCATGAACCAGTATTGTTTGCAAGTCTACTATTAGAATATATATACATGTCAAATTTTCGGCACCAGCGCCTCTATGATCTAGTATGGTAACTAAACTATTTTTAATTAATTAGCACCTCCTGGACACACCTTAGCAATTAACGGTTTAATAAAAGAAGTCTGACATGCCCTGAGACCTACTGAATGTGCATAAAAAATTTCATAAGAATCGGTCCAGCCGTTTCGGAGGAGTATGATTTCAAAGTTTTGTGACACGAGAATTTTATATATAAGACTAGCTGCTCCGAGCGCCTTCGGAACTCCACACCTAGACGGGGGCTCCGCCCCCTGTACCCCCCCCCCCCGAGTGTCCCTATTCTGAGCTATAAGCATCTAACTCCTACCCTGTCCCATCTCTCTCACGTTCCTTGCTACATTGTCCACCCTATTCACAATTGGTCTTCCAAACGGACGTTTTCCAATCGAACTCCCCACCAATATATTTTTCCTTTCCCATTCTAGCCATGTGCCCTGCCGATCCCAGCCTTCTCTATTTTATGACCTATATCTAGAGATGCATAGTGGTCATGCAATTTTTGTTATACAGTCTCCGCCATTCCCCGGTGTCCTCATCTTTCTTTGGCCCATAAATGCTCGGAAGAATCCTATTCTTAAATACTCTGAATCTATTCTCATCTCCCAGGGTTAAAGACCATGCCTCCCACCCATATAATACAATTAATAATTTAATAATTTTGATCCCCTTTGATAATAATTTCCAGATTGCAACCTCGATTTAAATTCTTTGCAAATATTATTCTCTCTGATACTAATTATTTTGTCTTATCACTATTAATTTCAAACCCCATCACTTTTCCTGCTTCGATTAAGTTTTTTATGCTACTTTAAATGTTATTAATTTATTTAAAAAAAAACCAAAGTAAACAAAATAAAAATAAAATATAAAATTAGCATAACACTAAACTACTATAAAAATAATATTAAAAAATATATTATATATTAAAATCTTACGTGAAAATCCAATTATGAGATCAAATTTTCTTAATTAAAATAATTTACTCACATAATCTTAAAAATTAATAGTATTAAATTATAGCCGTAATGTGAATGTTTTCAAAGTTTAAAAGACCAATAAGATCAATTAGTAAATATCAATATATATATATATATATATAAAAATTTTTATCTGCACATTGCTCAGAATTTAAATTACCGCCAAATTATCGCCACCTGCGCATCTATGATCTAGTATGGTAACTAAACTATTTTTAATTAATTATTCTTTATAATTTTTTTAAAATTTTTCTAATTAAAAAATCGAAAATCGGGCTTCGAGGTCTGGTGGCCAGCTCCTTTGTGCTTCCGTGTAAAAAATTCCATGTCCCTGCGTGCGATAGATTTGCCTGGAGAGCTCGGTCAGTCAGACAGACAAACAGACACACACATTACACTTGCTTTTATTATTATAGATATATAATTATATATATATGTATTATGTAAATATAGATCAACGATTTTAAAATTTTCTACATTATAAAATATTAGCTAAAATCGCAAAATTAAAAAAAGTTACATCCGTTACATATGTGGAGTTATGAGTGAATTATGGTTACTCATAATGGAGTATGTTCATATCATTTATTTCATTACTGATTAAAATAATGACAAAAGATACGATATTCTAAATTAACCATGAAAAATATTTTTAAAGTTGCCAAGAGACGAATTGGAAGAAAATGTAAAAATAAGTATGAATATATATATATACGAGTATATATATTTATATATATATTTATAAAAAAAAATTATATTAAAGTTATGATATCTAATAATAATTTAGATTTAGGATTTGAAATAATATGAGTAGTTTGTTTAGTATAAAAAAAGTAGCAAAGAAATTATAAAAAGAAAAAAAAATTGAAATAAATTTTGTCAAGATTCAAAATTTCAATTCATTCCTATTAGGTCAGCCTGAATGGACAAAGGATTTGGCAAATAAAAATCAGAAAAAATCCAAATAATTTGAGTGAAAATAATAAATTAATGTATCATTAAAATCTATATATTATATATGTATTAAATTGATTGACCAAATATATATTCTATAATACCTATAATAGTAAATAACATTTAATGCGCTTTGATGTTGTTTCAGCATTTGACAAGAGAGATATTCCTTGATTTCAAAGAAGGGCAGGTCACTTGCCGCCTTATCATCAATAACTCTCTAATGCTTGTCCTTTATGTCTCATGTTAATCCGTAGGGCAATTCTATTTGTATTTAGAGAATAAACCTCCGGGCAAATGTCCAGAACTTTCAATAGTGACCCCTGCTAGCCAATTTCTAATATACCAAAGGCCACTCGTTATTTCTGAAATTTACTTTTTCCATAGAAATTACTTCAATTTGAATTCATATTCCAATTAAATTAATTATTTTCAAAATTATATACCTAAGGATATAATCCTTCCAAGCTAACTTAGTAGTTCCATCGTAGCTCTCTCATTTATTTTTAATATTCATCGAATATAGGCACATTTTACTAACATTCAATGGGTATATTTAAAAAATAAATATATTATATATTTCCCACATTATGTGGATCAAATTCAAATGAAAATGGATGCTTTCAACATAATAAATCGATTGGAACTAAATATAGCGATAAATAAGGATTTGTTATGAAAATTTTATCAATGCATAATTTATGATATCAATTGAAGAAATGGAAATGGTCGATGAATCCAAAAAGCAAAATTTAAATATCAATACATGATAAATAGACATGGAATATAGTAAATTTGATAGCGTATCAGAATAAACTGATAGTGCCAAGGTGTTTCTCATAACTTGGATTATTCATATAAACAAATTAAATTCAAATTAATATTTAATGTAAAATTTTAGAAATATTTTTGATATAGTTATAATATTACATACATCACGCAACTTGAATGTTAACTCAGATCTTAGTGGCCCCGAGTCCAGGGCAGGGGAATTTCTCCAGCTTGGGTATATGGGACGGAGTCCTCACATATTCAGGGTTCAAAATTGTGAAGCTATTTGATAAAAAAGTAGCGCCTCCGAACAAAAAAATCAAGGTAGAGGTTGATAGGGCCCGTTCTACTGATCATGTTCTACTGAGCAATGGAGCAAGGACTGGCGAAATGTTATTTAAAAGTGGCGATAACAAAAAAATCAAGGTAAAGGTTGATAGGGCCCGTTCTACTGATCATGTTCTACTGAGCAATGGAGCAAGGACTGGCGAAATGTTAAAAGTGGCGATTCCTGCGTTGCTTTACTGGAATCATGAGGAATAGTACCAACTCCAGAACAAAAGATGATCTTAAAAAAGCCATAAGCCAAAGAAAACACCAAAATGTCTTCTTCAATAAAGGTGATTTAGAGCTTCAATCTAAGAATACCTGATTATTATTAATTTACATTGACACATCTCTATAATAAACAATCAAACATTTTAAATATTGTTTTGTTTTTACTTTAAAACAGTATATCATTTTGCCATATCCTATATATCCTATATATATATATATATATATATATATATATATATATATTGTTCTATAGATAGAGAAAATGAATGAAAATAAATTTAACGGGAATAAATTCACGGAAAGATTAATGTACTAAAATTAGTCAAGGCGAGAGTGGATAGGGTGGTTGCCTAAGGGTTAAATAATAATTTCTCGGATTATATTGGAGAGTGGAATCAAATCACAAAGGTTAAGCCGGCTTCAGAAGGTTGAAACAAATAGAAACTCTTGTAGGGCAAACCAGGACAGTTTAAATCATAATTTAATAAAGTCACTCATTTTTTTTTTATTGTTTGTATATTTACGTTAGAGAAATAATTTTAATATATTATTTAAATAAAAATAAATAAATCAATAACAGTAAATGTATAAAAGAGATTAAAAAAAAATTTGACATTTACACCTATATATATATTATAAATATACATTATATATATATTTCAATTATTTCTATATTTATAGGAAATTTTTTAATAATAAAAAGTGCGGAAAAATTATTAAATGGAATTGCAATATCGTTTATTAAAAAAAATGTAGGATTTAAATTTAATTAGAACAAAAAAATTATCGTGATTTAATTTCAAATAAATATATACGTGTATAATAAATATTTTATATATATATATATATATATGTAAAATAATTACAATTAAAACAACCCCTGGGGATTGCTATGAATTAAATTTAATCAAAATGTCGGCTTTTGTTCTTTTTATAAAAATTTAATAAAAATAAAAGATTATTATTTTATATATATATATATATATATATATATATATATATTATCAAATAGAGAGTGGGTTACAGTCATAACACCAAAAAAGACATCTCAAAATATTTCAAAAAAGATTTATTTAAATTTTCTGGTGCCATTTCACTTTCAAGAAATTATATCGTGAAAATGTCAAAATATTATCAAAGAAGATAAAAATTAAAATATATAAAACAATTATTTTGCCGGTTGTATTATATGGGTGTGAGGCATGGTCTATGACCTTAGGTGACGAGAGTAGATTTAGAGAATTTGAGAATAGGATACTGTGAAGCATTTATGGGCCAAAGAAAGATGAGGTCACCGGAGAATGGCGAAGATTGCATAACCTCTATGGAAAGGAGAATTTTAAGTTTTTAGAAGCTTGGGTGGGTGGGCATGGCATAAATACAGATCTAAATTGCTTGATTTTGACTTAAATTACGTTTTATGATTCGTTGATATAAAAAAAGATTAATATTTAAAGTGTAAGCTTGTTTGTGCATCGAACGTTATGGATTCTGAACAAAAGCTGCTCTTAGTCTCTCCATATTATCAATCAGTTGTTACAGTTTCACTCAAAGACAGAAAAGTATGACCTGTGGATATAACATAATATATATTTCGTAATTTGATTATCAAATATTATTAAAATAAATATTTTTAATTTTATTTTATTTATAATATTTTGTATTTAAAGAAACACTGTCTGACGTAGTTCCTGACGTCATTTAAATTTACTATTTTAAATTAAGAAAAAAATAACAAGGTGATTTTTTCCCTAGGCTGAAACCAATACAGATCAATTTTTCTTTATAAATAGCAGTGATTCGCAAACTGTGAGCCGCGGCTTTGTAAGATGATTGTGTGTGAAAAAAAGCTCAACCGTTTTTTGGACCCAAGATTTTGAATATTTCGTGTTTTAGAAATATGGTCACCCTAAATAAGAGAGCCGCGGAAAAATCCGATGTTTTATGGGAGTCGTATACCGAAAAAGTTTGGGAACCTCTGGTCTTTAGTGCGAATTTCAAAAAATACCCTTGGAGCGGTTTAATATCTCAATATATACAAATATAACAATTTTTGCTATAATAATAAGATAAAAATATATGCAAGTGACTGTTTTGGTGAAAATTTAAAATATATAATATTTATGATGATGTTAAAAATTTTTACTAGTTATATTCAAATTATAGAAGATTTATATTTTTATTTTATAAATAAAATTAAAAAAATAGTACAATAGATAGATAACTTATAATATAGAGATTCGGATTGTTTTATATTAATTGAAAATTTTTTGTTATTTTTCAACTAAAATGAAATATTCTTGATATTTTTATATAGATTTGTACAATCCTCTAATTTATTCGCAAATTAAATTTATTGTTGTGCTAATTTTAACATATATATATATATATATATATATATATATAAAATGTCTGTTAACAAAATAAGTTATAAATTAAATCATTTTAAAAATTATTAAATCAGAGAATCATAATTAATTAACAATTTACACTTTCATAATAGTCAATCTACATAAATTAAAAATAAAAAAAATACTTGAATTTTATTTATTTATTTTTATTATTTTTGTTAAAACAGATATAATATTTTATTTCATTTAAATGAGTGTTCTGCATTTTAATGTATTGCATATAAATAAAGAGTCTTTAGTACAATTAGCGTAATAAATAAAAAAATAAATAAATAAATAAACGAATATGTATCCCTGAGGAGAAATATAAAAATAAACAAAAATGAATACAATCATAATCTAAATGAAAATATTTTAATCCTCAATTTTTTTTTTATATTTATTTATTTTTTTATTTCATGTTTTTTTTTTTTTTTTAATTTCCACATTAATATTTTTATGCCTGGCGCCACCCTAAAAGTCGTCGTTGATTATAAAATACTTTCGGGATTAGCATTGTTCCGTTGTCAAACGCAATTAATATGACACGGCCAGCCGCTTTTCATTCACGGGTGGTGAATCGGGCGCAACTCCCTGCATTGAGGGAAACATCGCATGCCTGATTGTTTTGCCCATGCCAATTCTTCGATGTCAATCAGGATGTTGATAGGAATTTATTCTGTTGAATAGACCTCGGGAGGAAATTCATTCAGGGACGTCTGTAGAAAGCAAATGAGGAACATAACCGTTTGGAAACCCGACTGAGAGCTACAAGAGTTAATTATATTATTCTTTTCGAAAATTATTTCAAAGAAAAACAAATTGACATTCACTAAATATAAGAAAAAATTAAAATTTTTCTTTTTTTATTACTTAAATTAAATTTAAGTATTATATTAAGTAAGAGGTTAAGAGGTTGCAATCGGGTAACGCCTGTTATCATGCAGTAAAGGGGCTTATCGAGTCAAAATTATTATCAAAGGGGATAAAAATTAAAATATATAAAACAATTATTCTGCCGGTTGTATTATATGGGTGTGAGGCATGGTCTATGACCATAGGAGACGAGAGTAGATTTAGAGTATTTGAGAATAGGATTCTGCGAAACATTTATGGATCAAAGAAAGATGAGGTCACCGGGGAATGGCGGATGCTGCATAACGAGGAATTGCATGACCTCTATGCATCTCCAGATATAGTAAGAATTATAAAATCGAGAAGGCTGAGGTGGGCAGGGCAAGTGGCTAGAATGGGAGAAGAAAGAATGGCGAAAAATATATTGATGGGGAGACCGAGTGGGAAGCGTCCGCTTGGAAGACCAAGGACGTGGATAATGTGGGAAATGGACGTGAGAGAGATGGGAGAGGTTAGGGACTGGAGAGTTGTAGCTCAGGATAGGAATATTTGGAGGGGTGTGGTTGCTGTGGTCAATAATTCTTTCGAGTTCCATAGAGCCACAGAGATAGATATAGATTAAGTATAGATATTATAATGATGACACTCAGTCTAGGGGGAGGATAATACGATTGATGTGGTTCAATTCCTTGCAAAATAATTTTTATCTAGCTAAGGTCTTTGGGATTGGAGCGATGATAAAAATTGTGAAGTTACTTGATATAAAAAATAGCAGCCTCCATTCAACAAAATCAAGATAGAGAGGACCCGTTCTACTGATCATACAACTCTAATATCAATTATATAGTTAATATAGGATATATCGTATATTTTACTAGTAGATATGATATATATATCTTATATATAAAATTCTCGTGTCACAAAACTTTGAAATGATACTCCTCCGAAACGGCTGGACCGATTCTTATGAAATTTTTTATGCATATTCAGTAGGTCTCAGGGTATGTCAGACTTCTTTTATAAAACCGCTAATTGCTAAGGTGTGTCCAGGAGGTGCTAATTAATTAAAAATAGTTTAGTTACCATACTAGATCATAGAGGCGCTGGTGGCGATAATTTGACATTTGCTCAGAATTTAAAAATTATTGTAATATTTCACTTTTTATTTTAAATTCTAATATTCAAATATCAATTCAATTATATTAAATTATTAAAGCTTTGGTGGTTGTTTTTATTTATAACGGAATTTTGTAAATTAAACCACATATTGATATTTGCTACTTCTGCAATCGAAACGTTGTGTATATTTTTGTATTTTTTTAATAAATTTACAATTACAAATATCAATATGTGGTTTAATTTACAAAATTCCGTTATCACTTCAATTAAATAATTTATTCTAAAAGTTCTCATTTTAATTTATTTAATAAAATATTTAGATCATATATAACTTAATTTTTATTTATTCTTTCTATATATTTGAATATTTCTCCTTTTCTATTTGAAAGTGAAAGGATAAAAAACAGAATAAATTATTTTTAATGTTTTATGAATACAAAAATATTTTCAAAACGTAAATTAAAATAACTAAATTATATTATTTTTGATTTTGTATCAATTATTATTACAAATATATTTTAAGTGCAAAAATGATTTCTTGGTTATTTAAAATATGTTTTTTATACAAATGATATAAACGAGATGTTTTAAATTTATGTCTTTTTTATATTGATTATTTTTTTAAAATTAAAATTTGTTTTAAATCAAAATTATTGTATTCAATTATATTTTTTTATTAATAGGCTTCTTTTTTTATTTTTAATTTTTAATAAATTCTCTTTTTTGATATGATATTAATAAAAAATAATATTAAATTATATATAAATTTAAAAATTAGAATATTTGAATTTTTTTAAATTTTAACACATGTAATCAATCATATGCATAACGAATGGAAAATTTTGAAAATCAACTTGGTATCAAATTCAGAACAAAATACTGATATATAGAATATAATAGACCATTCGAATATAATTTAAAACTATTTCTCTTTCTATTTTAAATTTAAAAAAAACGGAGTGTTAAGAAATTAAGATACCTGGATAGGTAAATGGGCTGGAAGAGGAGGTAATTTATAAATTTCTTCTAATTCAGATTGAAATTAATGGTGATAAGAAAAAATATTTAGTAACAAAATCTATATACAAAATGTAGAATTTGAATATGTAGAAAAATTGAATGTAATCAAGAAGGTTAATAATATTTGAGAAGAATTTAAATCGAGGTTGAAATCGGGAAACGCCTGTTATCATGCAGTAAAGAGGCTTATCTCATCAAAATTATTATCAAAAGGAATCAAAATTAAAATATATAAACCAATTATTTTGCCTTTTGTATTGTATGGGTGGGTCGCAAGGTCTATGATCCTGGGAGATGAGAGTAGATTCAGAGTATTCTTTCCAGCATTTATTGGCCAAAGAAAAATGAGGTCACCGGGGAATGGCGGAGACTGCATAACGATTAATTGCATGACCTCTATGCATCTTCAGAAATAGTTAGGGTTATAAAAGCGAAAAAGCTGCGATAGGCAGGGGACGTGGCTAGAATGGGAGAGGAAAAAGATATTGGATTGGAAAACGTCCGCTTGGAAGACCAAGGACGTGTAGGAAGGGACGTAAGAGAGATGGGACAAGGGCTCAGGATAGGGACACTTGGAGAAATGTGGTTGCTGCGGCCAAGTACTTTCGAGTCCCTTAGAGATAGATAGATATAACATATACAATAATAATATATACAATTAATTTAGTGATTAAATTAAAATATATTTTAAATAAGAACACAAAAAGAAATGAATGTTTTATGTAATATACTGATTGAAACAAAATGGATGAAAACCTTTTACTACTCTTAACCAAATACTATGTACCACTCGGGGGGTACAGGGGGCGGAGCCCCCGTCTAGGTGTGGAGAGCGCCGAAGGCGCTCGGAGCAGCTAGTATATATATATATATATATATATAATTTTTATTGTATAATATTAATAGACAGAAATATTTAAAATAAAAATATTTCATTTAAGTACAAAATAAAAATTAGTTACATTTAATATTGATTTAATATGATATAAATCCATGAATTATCAATTATTTTAGTATTATTATATAAAAATTATTAATCATTCTTCATTAAAATATTATTATCTCTTTCTATGGTTCTGCTAGTAAAGTCCTTGCACACAGTAACCACATTCCTCCAACTGTAAGTATTCTGAGCTACTTCCATTATAATTCTATATTCTCTAAGATCTTTATCATCTTTTTTTATATTGTCTGCCCATCTTATTTATTTGGTCTGCCATTTGGTCTTAATTAATTTATTTTAATAAAATTTTATTACAAAATATAGATTAATTAGTATTTAACTATATAGTTATATTAGTTTGTGAGAACTTAGCTATATATATATAAATGTGTAATTACAGCTAACAATATACTTTTTCTTTGACAACTTATTATTAAAAAAAAATCTGGAGTATCTCCACTTGTCTATTTCGCAAATTTGGATTGGATTAATTAACATATATTATATGGAAATTAAATTTATTAAATTATATTTATTAAACCAGCGCGCGTTTGGCTCTTTGTTGATGGCACGACGACACGTGCTGGCGCGTGATTGGCAGTCAACGTGTTAAAAAAATTTACTTTCAGCCTTTCAATCAAGCTGAAATTCTATATATAGCAATTTTATACAATATTTAATCATGTGATAAACTATCAGAGATATATCTTTATTTTTACGGTCAGTTTAGAGGAAAAAAATGAAAACGTGGTAGGTAATGGTCCTATTGTGAGATAGTAAAAAAAATTCTCAACTGAATTAAAAATTGTTATTTTTAAAAGTGTATTATTGAATAATAGATTCAAATGAACTAAAGGCTATTTTAAGTGTAACAAAAATCTAATAAATAATATCGGGCCTAAATTATCTATCTATCAGTAACGATACTGAACTCAAAAGTTTTTAGTCCCACCATTTCATTTTCACTCTAACGTATCCTATTTTGCCGAATTTTAGTCTTTCCTCTATTCGGTTGTACCCAATTGGTTTCTTAATAAACAAATATTTCCTTAACCATTCAAGTCACGTGTCTTAACTATCGGAACCTCTTCGATTTTATTGCTCTAACTATGGTTAAGGGTTCATAGAGTTCATAATATTCATCGTGATACAACCTTTGCCATTCCTCTGCCATGTTTTTTTTTTTTTTTTGACTCATAAATTTTAAGAAAAATTTCATTTATAAATTCCTTAATTCTATTCTTGTCGGATCAAGTAATGTACCACACTTCATACCTATATAATATAAGCAGCAGAATAATGTTTGATATAAACTAATATAAGTTAATTTATAAATTCTTTAATTATATTCTTGTCCCACAAAATCAATTACAACGCCTCATGCTTATGTACAACGCCGAATAAAGGGACAAATAAGCCGAGCGGCAGCGGGGGCGCATCATTTTGAAGGGCGCCGATATAAAAATAAAATATTTTTTTACATTCATTATTTTTTTAGATTTTATAAACTAAAATTGATCATTTTTAATGAGACAACGAATTTTTTAAACAAGCAATAATTTTTTTTATTTAATAATACTAAATAAAGGTCACAACATTAATTATTTATATCTCCAGATTGAATAATTGTATTATTATTTGTAAGAAAACTGTTTGTATAGTCAGAATTCATAATAATTCAAAAAAAGAATAATAAACAAAAAGAAAAATTTACTAATAATAATGTAACCTATGAATTTTTATGACTTTTATCACAAATCATTGATGCAGACAAATGCTTTTTCATAATGCTTCTTATATTATATATAGTTTTATATTTATTTATTATGAAAATATAAATTGTATTTAGTATGTTGCACATCACTTGTAAATAAATAACTATTGTATTATTTTTTAAATAAATACATTTTTTACATAGTTTTTATTGTGTAATTTTGATTTTTTGCCTTTTTTTTAACTATATTTTTAAATTTTTATACTCTTGTATAAAAGGGCGCCAAATTTTGTTTTGCCCTGGGCACTCAAATCCCTCTACCTATATAAGTACCAAAATAACGTTTGATATAAACAAATACCTTATTAAAAAATTAAAATGACAAAAAAAAAATTAATTAATTCATACTTTAATAATTAATCCTAATTATTGTTAAAAATTTAAATTGATAAGATATCTAATATCTATTTTTAATAGAATAATTTTCTTTTTTTTTTTTTAATTTAAATTTTATGATAATAGTGAAAGCCGTCGGTTGCTCTTCTATAGGGTTTATTCAATGAACCTGGCCTATAGTCATCCCCCCCTGATTAATGACGAGGGACGACAAAGACGGGCGTCCATATCACACATCCATTTATGTTCGATTTCTAGTTGAAAGCGCACGCACAATGCGTGATATTAAATCCAAGGCATTCACTCACTTCCTCAACTCAAAAGGGAAGTGTTTCTCTCACCCAATGACGGTCAATTTCTACTTTTAATTAAACCATCCAATTCTTTCCAAAAAAAAAAAAAATTCAATAGAATCAAATGACATGACATCCTTTTAGTATTAAAGAAATAAATTTTAACGATAACATACTTTAATTATAAAAATATTTTTTATTAATTAATTTTATATAAATATAATAATAATAATAATAATAATAATATAACCATGTATTATTATTATTATTATTATTTTAATTAGGCTGTCAGACAAGGCAGCGCGGGGAAAAAGGGCGCGCAAGCCGGGCGCCAAGTTTTGAGGGGCGCCGATATAAAAAAAAAATTTTTACATTCATTATTTTAAAACCTGTTCTATATCTAGAAGACCAAACTAAGTCCCATAAACTCGAAACTTTTTAAATATAAGAAAAATATTTTGCTAATTAGATGTGTTGTGAAAAAATTAAACTATTAGATTAATAAATTTAATTTCTATAAAATAAATATTGAAACAATAGATAAGATTTCATTTCCTTGATAGTGAAATGATTATTAAAATTTTAAAAAAAGTAAATATATTTTTAATTATTTATATCAATAATATAAGGTAATATGAAATTAATATGAAATAATTGTAGGTGAAATCCTAATATTGATAGTAATGTTATGAACCTTATATAGCATCAGAGGTATTCTCACAATAAAGCAGTTCTGAAGAACAATTGCTTTTATTCTAGATGGTTATTAGAACATTGGGTAGTCTTAATACTCTAATATTGTATTGGAATTATATTTACTCTTTGCAGTTTCCATGTGTTTTAATAATTATTATTTATTAATTTTAAAATCAACTCAATATCTATATATGTATATACTACTGTAGATTTCAATATAGTATTATAGATTAAAAATAATATATTTGTATAAAGAAAATACTACTTACATTGGATTGGTGGTAATGTCTGGTGGTTGTTTTTATTTATAAGGGAATTTTGTAAATAAAACCATATATTGATATTTTATTGTAAATTTATTCAAAAACACAAAAAATACACGTTTCGAGTACTCCTGCAGTCGCTTGATAACGATTGCAGAAGGAGCAATCAAAACGTTGTGTATTTTTTGTATTTTTGAATAAATTTACAATAAAATATCAATATGTGGGTTTATTTACAAAATTCCCTTACTGGATGCTAATCTTCTTCTTTATTATCGATTTTCCCTGAAATTTAACCAAATCACATATGAAATAACTTTTCTTTAAAAGAATTCATATTGGAAATTTACTCACCTTTTTAGTTGAAACTGTCAACCTAGTGGAATAAACGAGAAATTATAGACCATAAAGAAAAGGATGCAAAAAATTGACATTAGAAAAGATGGGAAATGAAATAAGTTGACCTGTGGCCAGGTCCGAACCGACCGACGATTTGAAATAAATTAATTTCCAGCTACAGAAACAATTTCAAATAATTTTAATATATCTATTAATGTAATAAAAAACAGATATGGATATAACATATATATTTTTAATTTTATTTTATTTATAATATATAGCTGAAGTAGCCGGCGTTGCAGGCGTTACCCGAGGCTGTGACGTCATGAAGGGCTGGGTGACGTCATATAATTTTAAATTAAGAAAAACATAATGAAGATGATTTTTCCCGAGGATAAAACCAATACATTCGTGGTGATATGTAAAAAAATCTCCTTATGTGAAATTTGGTGCGAAAATAACCCTTCCCTTCTTATCGTCGATCGCTAATACTACCACTTCCGGTTTCCGGATTTGCACCAAAAGTTGATCAATTCATCCCACTGATGCATTAAGTAAAAATACCAAATTTCATCAAAATCCGTTAAGCCGTTCAGGCTGTACACATCTATACGGACGGACAGACGGACAGACGGACGGACAGACATCATGCTAAAAATACTTTTTTCTGTTAAGAAAATGCATGATTCGTGGAGATATGTAAAAATCTCCACATGTGAAATTTGGTGTGAAAACAATACCTCCCTTACTATCGTCGGTCGGTAAAAAGAACAATTCATTATAATTGAAAATATATTAAAATGATAGGAAGTAGTATAGAAAATAAACAAGCTACTGACTTTGTGGTAACCACCCCTAGTAATCAATTAATGGATGATCTCGAAGTTATTCTTCCATTGGATCTTATCTCTTTCTCTCCTTCCCTCATCAGATTGGATATTATCCTTATTTCTATTCTAGTAGGACAAAAAAAATATAAGAAAACATTGAAATTATTAAATAATATAATGGAATAGAATCTTTGTGAATGTAAAAATAGAAATATTTCTAAAGATTTGTTCTACTACCACATTAACCATTAACTAAATTCTTATTTTTATAAATATAGAAATTTTTAGAAATCCAATTGCAAGTATATATTTATCTTGATTTTTCTATCCTCAAGTTCAATGCTGAATGCAAATTTATCATTTCTAACTTTTTAGTGTTGTCGTGATGGTATTATGAACAGCAACCTTCGAGAGAGTATCCATCTGAAAAGATTCAAGCATAAATTTTAAATTGATGAAATTTTAAAATTCTGATCAAAATGTTAGAATTAATATATATTTCTAGCTTATAAATAATCTTCTCTTTAGAATATATATATACTTGTAATTGAATGGGATAAGTACCGATCAAATCTAATAATATAAGTATATGCATTTTATTTTTTATTTACCTTAAATAATATAACTTACCTATAAAGTATATTTTCCTTTTATTTGTATATAATAATACTTAATAATATTGATTTTAAATTAAAAATTTTTGTAAACAATTACCATATATATTATATCTATATATATAAAAAAAGGTTTTTGTCTGCACATTGCTCAGAATTTAAAAATTTTTGCATATCTTCGCGTTTCATGACCTCTAGAATCCAAAAGTGACTTTAGAATTTTTCATGTCTGTCTGTCTGTCGGTCTGTCTGTCCGGAAAATTACTATTTTATAGACTCAGAATTGGCTGAACCGATTTCTTTGAAATTACATCACAATATTCTTATATACCCCTAGAGTAACATAGGCTATAAATTTTATTAATATTTAATCAATAACCGCAGAAATTAATTTTTTAAAGTTTATATAATTCTCCGTGTTGTTCATTCAAGAGCCTGGCGTGGCCCACTGTCCCTAGCGGAATCATTTCAAACAATGAATTATCATAGCGATTCCCAATTAAAGAATTATTATAATATTTCACTTTTTATTTTAAATTCTAATATTCAAATATCAATGCATTTAAATCATTTATTCTAAAAGTTCTCATTTTAATTAATTTAATAAAATATTTATTAGATCATATTTTTATCATAAATTATTTTTTATTTAATTGAATATTTCTTCTTTTCTATAATATATACTAGCTGCTCAGAGCGCCTTCGGCGCTCTTCACACCTAGACGGGGGCTCCGCCCCCTGTACCCCCGAGTGGTACATAGTATTTGGTGGTTGAAAGTAGTAAAAGGTTTTCATCCATTTTGTTTCAATCAGTATATTACATAAAACATTCATTTCTTTTTGTGTTCTTATTTAAAAAATATATTTTAATTTAATCACTATATTAATTATATATATTATTATTGTATATGTTATATCTATCTACCTATGTGGCTCAAAGATACTCGAAAGTTCTTAGCCGCAACAACCACATTTCTCCATGTGTCCCCATTCTGAGCCCTTGTTCCATCTCTCTTACGTCCCTTCCTACGCGTCATTGGTTTTCCAAGCGGACGTTTTCCAATCGGTCTTCCCACCAATATCTTTTTCCTCTCCCATTCTAGCCACGTGCCCTGCCTATCGCAGCTTTTTCCCTTTTATAACCCTAACTATTTCTGAAGATGCAGAGAGACCATGCAATTTCTTGTTATGCTGTCTCCCCCATTCCCCGGTGACCTCATCTTTCTTTGGCCAATAAATGCAGGGAAGAATCCTATTCTCAAACACTCTGAATCTACTCTCATCTCCCAGGGTCATAGACCATGCCTCCCACCCATATAATGCAACAGGCAAAATAATTTTTTTATATATTCCCTTTGATAATAATTTTGAAGAGATAAGCCTCTTTATTGCAAGATAACAGGCGTTTCCCGATTGCAACCCCGATTTAAATTCTTCTCAAATATTATTATCCTTCGTGATTACATTAAATTTTTCTACATATTCAAATTCTACATTTTGTATCTTAAGATTTTGTATGTCAATACTCTTCCTCTTTGTTACTAAATATTTTTTCTTATCACTATTAATTTCAAACCTCCATTAATTTTTCCTCGCTATCTGCAATTGCAATTTCCTAATCTCCTATTATATTTAAGTCGTCTGGGTAACCTAACATTTTACAATTGATTTCTTCATCTTATTCTTTCTTTACTACCTTCAAGTTTGAAGATTGAAAATTTGAAAAAGTTTATCCGGATCTATTGAGTCATGCATATGTTTTACTTAAGTCTACAAATAATTAGTGAACAGAAATATTGAATTCGCGGTTTTTTTCCTAATATCAGTCATAATGAAAATATCTTAATTAATGTTGGTCGATTTGGCCTGAACCCGCAATGATATCTCCTAATATTTCCTCCGCCTATGGTTCTTAAGTATTTTCTATGTTATAATAGTGAAATAGAGTATAATATTTCTTGATCATTACATTTTGGTATTTTATTTTCATTGCTAGATTATTATTGAATATTTTTAATTACAGTCCCTGGCCAAATTATTAGACGCACTGTATTTTTTTAATAATTTTATGATTCTTAAGAGTTTTTATACAGTCATTGTATATTTAAACTACAATATTATTGATTTTTATTTAAAAGATTTGTCGTAGACTACCTATTTGTATTTATTTTAAAAAAATGGCAACACTGTGTTGACAAAGTGATACATGAACGTAAACAAGTACAAATCTGTATCAATCGTGATCGGGATCGCGGCAGGTACGTACGTGTTTCTGTGGCTTTATGGACTGTCTTTGTTTCTTTAACTACTCAATTATTACTTTATTTTGTTTAGAGTGTTTGAAAAAAATATTTTGACTATTTTTATTATGGGTAGAAAAGTCGATCTTAAACCACGTAAAAAAGCTGAAGTGAAGGCCCTTGTGAATGCAAATACATTTACAAACCGGGAAATATCACGAAGATTGAAGGTTTCTGAAGCCAGTGTACGCCGCATAAAAAAGAAAATTGAGTCTGGGGAGGAATTAAGCTCAAAAAGAAAGAAAAGATGCAGTAGAAAACTAATTTTCACTCCACGGTCAGAGAGATGTTTGAAGAAAATTTGTCTAGAAAACAGATTTGCTACCACAAAGATGATAAAATCACAACTCCAGGATGCTAGCGTAAATGCTTCTGAACGCACTGTTCGAAGAAAATTAAAAGAATTAGATTTTAAGGCCTGTCGCCCCGCCAGGAAGCCCAAGTTAACAGCTGCCATGAAAGCAAAGCGCCTGAAGTGGGCCAAACAATGGAAAGACAAAGATGTGGACTTCTGGAGATCGATAAGATTTTTTAATTTTATAAAAAATTGATACATTATAATCATTTTCAGTTAAATAAAGCAAAGAAACATGGAAGTTTATATATTTTGTTTATTTTTGACAGGTCTGCTTCAGTGACGAAAGCACGTTTGAAATTTTGCAGAATAAAGCTCTGTATGTGCGTCGTCGTCATGGAGAAAAGTTTCATCCTGTCTGTGTCGTTCCAACGGTGAAACATCCAACCAAAGTGATGATTTGGTCGGTCATCAGCGGCAAGGGTGCTGGACGTCTATACGTCGTAAATGGAATAATGAGGCAACACCAATACAAAGAAGTATTACAAAATCGGTTAATTCCGCAGCTCAAAGAATGGTTTCTAAATGGGGAACCATTCACTTTCATGCAAGATGGAGCTCCCTGCCACACTGCTCGGTCTGTTAAAGCTTTTTTGGCAGAAGAAAATATCCCTCTGTTGGATTGGCCGGGTAATAGCCCCGATATGAACCCAATTGGAAATGTGTGGGAGCTAGTGAAAAGAGAAGTGGCTAAAGATGTGATCACCAACAAAACCCAGCTCCTAGAAAAAATTATTCATGTGTGGAATCATCACCCTCAAATGCAGGAGACAGTACAGTCTTGCATTGATAGCATGCCGCGCAGAGTTGAAGCTTTGATAGCGGCTAAAGGTGGCTCGACTAAATATTGACTTTTATTTACATTATGTATTTTCATTTTTCTTTAATACTTAATAAACATATAATTTTCTAAATTAATGCTGTTTTATTTTATTTTCATTGATTAATATAAAAATAAAAAACAATTCAATTTATAAGTACAATATCACTCGGTAATTAATATTTTACACGAAATCTTGCAGTGCTTCTAATAATTTGGCCAGGGACTGTATAATGAAACTTGAGAAAATGCAAAAATAGAGACTTGAGACAATTTATAAAAATTAACGGTATAAAACTATAGATAAATGACCAATATATACATTCATTAATAGTATTAATTTAAATTAATTGATTTATTTGTTTTTTTATTATTAAGTTCATTTATTAATTTTTTTAGATCATAGTTATTTTCCTTAAAAGAAACTTAAATTCTGTGGTGCTAGGGGATTTGAAAATCATTCGTCGAAATATGAAGATTTCGCTTACAGTTTCTGTCATGTCCGACCTCCATCCAACAGTTATTTTCTGTCAAGTTTTTTGCTTCTCTTAATCATGTGATCTATATATTTAATTTTTTTTGATTCATTATAATAAAATTTAAACAAATAAAAATTTTTACTTTGTTAATTTATATAAATTTCAATATAAACTGATTGTGAGTGATACGCTTAGCCAATACTCTGAATAATTTGTGTACAAAAATATTGAATGTTCTTAGCGAGATTTGATATAATGTTGTACGATTTGTCCTAAATCTGAATTAGAAGAAAATTATAAATTGCCTCCTCTTCCAGCCCAATTCATTTACCCACCCATGTTGCATATGGCATCTAAATTTCTTAAAACTCCGTTTTTTTAATTTAAAATAGAAGGAGAGAAAGAGTTTTAAATTATATTCGAATTGTCTATATATTCTATATATCAGTATTTTTTTTCTGAATTTAATAGCAAGTTGATTTTAAAAATTTTCCATTCTTAATGCATATGATTGATTACTTGTGTTAAAATTTAAAAAAATTCAAATATTCTAATTTTTATATTTATATACAATTTAATATTATTTTTTATTAATATCATATCAAAAAAAGAGAATTTATTAAAAATTAAAAATAAAAAAAGAAGCCTATTAATAAAAAATTGAATGGTGATTTAATTATTTTATTAAATTAATTAAAATGAGACCTTTTAGAATGAATTATTTAATTGAAATGATATTTAAATATAAGAATTTAAAAAAATATTATATTCTTTGTTTGGCAATTGTTATTTAATTATGTGCAACATGATTCGACTTGCACAGAGCATCGTTATTTTTTATTAATATCACATGATAAAAATGAATCTTTTAAAACATAATAAATAAAAAAAACATTTTAATAAATTTAAAAAATATATCCAATTTAAAAATGTCAAAAATTTAAAACAACTTTATATCATCATATTTTAATTTTTATATAATATATATATATATTTAGTAATTAATAATAGAGTAATTAAATTAAAATAAAAAACAAAGATAATATAATTCAGTCATTTTAATTCAGGTTAAATAATATTTTTTTTTTATTATTCAATATTAAAATTTATATATTATTATATATATATTATAGAAAAGAAGAAATATTCAATTAAATAAAAAATAATTTAAGATAAAAATATGATCTAATAAATATTTTAATTAAATTGAGAACTTTTAGAATAAATTATTTAATTGAATTGATATTTGTATATTAGAATTTAAAATAAAAAGGGAAATATTATAATAATTCTTCGATTGGGAATCTCTATGATAATTCATTGTTTGAAATGATTCCGCTAGGCCGACAGTGAGCCGCGAGCTGCTCTTGAATGAACAACACGGAGAATTATATAAACTTTAAAAAATTAATTTCTGCGGTTATTGATAAGATATTAATAAAATTTATAGCCTATGTTACTCTAGAGGTATATAAGAATATTGTGATGTAATTTCAAAGAAATCGGTTCAGCCAATTCTGAGTCTATAAAATAGTAATTTTCCGGACAGACAGACAGACAGACAGACAGACAGACAGACAGACAGACAGACAGACAGACAGACAGACAGACAGACAGACGTGAAAAATTCTAAAGTCACTTTTGGATTCTAGAGGTCATGAAACGCGAAGATATGCAAAAATTTTTAAATTCTGAGCAATGTGCAGACAAAAACCTTTTTTTATATATATAGATAATATAATAATATATAAATTTTATCATTGAATAATAAAAAAAAATATTATTTAATATTTTATGAAGTGAAAATATATAAAAATTAAAATATGATGATATAAAAGTTATTTTAAATTTTTGACATTTTTAAATTGGGTATATTTTTTAAATTTATTAAAATGTTTTTTATTATCTATATATATATATAAAAAAAGGTTTTTGTCTGCACATTGCTCAGAATTTAAAATTTTTTGCATACCTTTCATGATCTTTAGAAGCCAAAAGTGAGTTTAGAATTTTTTATATTTGTCTGTCTGACCGAAAAATTTTGACGTTAATTATATCACAGTATTCTTACATATCTCTATGAATGTTTTATGTAATATACTGATTGAAACAAAATGGATGAAAACATTTTACTACTGCCAAGTAAATACTATGTACCACTCGGGGTACAGGGGGCGGAGCCCCCGTCTAGGTGTGAAGAGCGCCGAAGGCGCTCTGAGCAGCTAGTATATATATATATATGCGTCACTCAGAAGTAGGGTTGCCAACTCTATAAAGTTCCAAAAAAGGACACCCCAAAAAAATTAGGTTTTTTTTAGAACCATATTGAAAAAATTTTTAAAAATCTGATCCTAAAACCGTTTTAAAAAGTCGACCATATTGGAAAAACTTGAATTTAGTACAAACAATATTTGAATAAAAGGACAAAAGGCGTCCTTCCTCAGATAAAGAAAGGACAAGGTGTTAAAAAAGGACTGTCCTTCCCAAAAAAGAGCAGTTGGCAACCCTACTCAGAAGCCAAATCGATTAACTCCAATTTTTTAAATTTTGCTAGTAATGTAATCTGCAACATATGAAGTAAATAATGAACTTTGTAATGTTAATATTGCAATGCAATATACATTTATCCGTAATCAATAACCCTGAATTTAATATAAATTGTGAATTTTGGGCTTCATTTTCTCAGTTTGTTTATATGTGGAGTTAATCGCTTTGGCTTCTGAGTGGCACACATACATATATATATATATATATATATATATATATATTATATAAGAATGAAGTTATACTAAACTTACACTACTCTAGAAAGGTTAAAACTTACTTTTCAATTGGATTTCATAATTACCGATGCATTTTAGAAAAAAAAAACTCCCTTGTATAGATTCACAATTTATTCAACGATGAATGTTAAATACAATTTTTAGATGGTTTGGACAATTTCAAGTTCATTGGAGTATAAATTTAGTGAACAAGTGACAAGCGTCATTCATGGCTACCGAGCTCCCTGCTGCTTTGCCGCTAAAATTTATTTCTCCAATTGCTGGGGTGGGGCGATTAAGCAGAGGGAGGAGGAAGGGGAAGAGGGGAGGTGCCCCATAAGATAGGCAAATTTATACTCATTTAATTTTTTTATATTTCTATACAATTAAGAAATAAATCGGAGCATGGATTCAAGGAGATAGAAAAATATAGATAATATAGATTTATAGATCATAGAATACATGAAAAATAATATTCTATATAATCATTGATAGAAATATATTAGAAAAATCAAAGAGAATTGAAAAAATCTGGAGTGTCTCCACTCACTATCTCGCAAATTTGAATTGGATTAAATAACATAATATATTATATTTAAATTAAATTTAATTAATTATATATTATAAATTAAATTTAATTAATTATATATTATAAATTAAATTTAATTAATTATATATTATAAATTAAATTTAATTAATTATATATTATAAATTAAATTTAATTAATTATATATTATAAATTAAATTTAATTAATTATATATTATAAATTAAAATTAATCAATAATATTTATTAAACCAGTGCATGTGTGACTCTTTGTTGGTGGCACTATGTCACGTGCTGGCGCGTGATTGACAGTCAACGTGTTAAAAATTTAATTACGGTACTTTCAGCGATTCAATCAAGCTGAAATTATATATATAGGAGTTTTATACAATGTTTAATCATGTGTAAAACTATCAAAGGTATATCTTTATTTTTACGGTCTCTATAGAGGAAAAAAATGAAAACGTTCTCTTCCGAAAGACCTTTCTCAAAAGTTGATAGAAAACTATGAATTTTGAATAATGCCCGTGTACAAAATTTCATTACTCTAGCTCAAACAGTTTTTGAGTAATCTTGTCTACATACACAACACATACATACACACAGACATTATTCTCAACCTTAGTGAAAATGACTCAGGGACCTTCAAAACGTATAAAAACATCAAAATCTCGAAATCTAAAATTTTCGTGAGGCGAGGGTAAATAAATTCAGGTACATAAATTGAAAACGCTTCAAAAACTACAAACACTCTTAAAAAACTTGTTCAGCAAAAATAATTTTTTTTATTTTATATGGTACAGAGATAAAGATAACAGGAATAAAGATAGAGATATTATTGATTTTGAAATTTTGCTGCCCCAAAAAAGTGTCGCCCGGGCCGGGCCATCTTCAATACGCTATGCCACTATTAATGCCAATTTTAGGAAGAGAGTTGAGAAATCTCATTTATTGTATAAAGGGCTTTTATTTAGCTAAATAAACACTTAAAAAATATTAAATTACATTTTCACACCATTTAATTAAAAAAAACAACTAAATTTATGTATTAATTTATTTAATTCATAATAAATTGAAGATTTTATAGAAACAATTATATTTTTTTATAATTCCAAGGGTGAAAATTAATCATTTTCTTATTGACAATAAATAACCAATTTTTTTTTTTTGACTTTATGATTATAGCAGATACGATACTTTTTTTTGACTAATGACTTATGGCAAATGAAGCGGGAAAACGCAGCAGGATGCAATTATTTTTTCTTTAATATCTCAATTTGCCAAGGAACGTGAACTAAAACATATTTTTTTGAGCCTTAAACTTTTTAGATTGAAAATTATTTTCAACTCATTAAAAAAATATTTATTATGTTGTAAATAGAGGGGTTGAAATATATAAAATATATATAAAAAAGAAATAAATATATGATATATAGAAGTATATCTATATCTTTATCTATACATATATAATTAGATATAAAGATCGAGATAGAGATATAGTAAATTAAAAGATAAAAAAACAAAACAAAAAAAAAAAAGATTAATGATTAAAAGTTGGAAAAAACGGACAGGACAATTGAAAAAAAAATATTATGAAACCGAAACAAAAATAATGAAAAAGGGGATTTCCCATTTGCGCATCGAATGTCATTTTAATATTAATTAAAATATTTAGTAGTGAGGACTTAATCCTTTTTCACTTTAAAGACACCTGCCTCAGGCTTATTGTTCGAAGGATAATCAATGGAGTCAAACAAAGACATTACAAACACTCCCTCGTCTTCAATTACAACACCTAATTTCTGCAAGACGTTCAAAGAATTTATCGTATCAAATTCATATTGAAAGAAAATTCACTTTAATTCAAGAGGATATCGACTTCTCAACAATATTTTTATTTGTCTAGAACAGGGGTGGCCAACCCACGGCCCGCGGGCCGCATGCGGCCCGCCGTAAACATTTATGCGGCCCACGAAATTCATCACACTTTTATATTCTGCGCCCTCATGAAACAAATATCGCACTAGTGAAATAAATATGATTTCATTTTTTTTTTATTTCGTTGTTTCTTTTTTTATTTTTATTATTATATATTTTTTACAATGTGCATTCAGTATCATTATTATTATATTATATATGTTTATATGTAAAAATAATAGTAAACATAATAAAAAAATTCATTATTTTTCAATTTGTCACACCAAACAATATCTATAATGGGTCTAAATCTAATATGGGTATTTGGGTTGGCCACCTCTGGTCTAGAATGAAAATTTTACTTACTTACTTATTTGCTCACTTGCTTACTTACTCTGACTTTTGTATGTCCTACGCAAGGACAACGTCTTTCAAGTCGGTTATATCAATTAGGTGTCCTATGATCAGTAGAACGGGTCCTATCAACCTTTACCTTGATTTTCTTGATCGGAGGCGCTATTTTTTATCAAGTAGCTTCCCAATGTTGATCCCGGAGGTTGGATTCACTCCGTCCCATAGACACCAGCTAGAGAAATTCCCTTGCCTGTCACCCTGTGGCGCCTTTACTTGCTTACTTACTTACTTTATTTATTTATTCTTTCGGTTTAATTAAGAGTGAGGTTAAAAAATTAATTAATTAAATAATTTTTCTGTATTCAAACCGAACCGGAAAAACCGAAGAGTGGGGTGTTGGCTATAATTGATAATGTCATCTCATGTATATCTCAAACTGAACCGCAACTTATTTCCTTTTCAATCCATTTTTCACTGCTTCTATAGCTTTTAATTTATTAGCGTATGTGAGTGTTGTTAGTTTTCTTTTTGAACTCATTTTAAGCCAGTTTTATCACACAGTAGGTAAAGCGATGTTTCCAGGACAATGATCCAGGGCTTATGATTCAAGTAAGCCGTTGTCTTAAGGCTAACCACCGCAAAGCAATAAATGCCGATGTCTCATTGACAAACAATTTTATGTTACTGAGGGCCAATATAGACTTATTTAAGTTATAGAGGTTGCGTATTTTAAGTTATTGAGGTTTTGGGCTCTGATGGGAAGGGAACATATTATTTTTACCGACCGACGATAGTAAGGGAGGTATTGTTTTCACACCAAATTTCACATGTGGAGATTTTTACATATCTCCACGAATCATGCATTTTCTAAACAGAAAAAAGTATTTTTAGCATGATGTCTGTCCGTCCGTCTGTCCGTCCGTCTGTCCGTCCGTCTGCCCGTCCGTCCGTATAGATGTGTACAGCCTGAACGACTCAACCGATTTTGATGAAATTTGGTATATTTACTTAATGCATCAGTGGGATGAATTGATCTACTTTTGGTGCAATTCCGGAAACCGGAAGTGGTAGTATTAACGATCGACGATAGGAAAGAAAGGGTTATTTTCACACCAAAGGAGATTTTTTTATATATCACCACGAATCATGCACTTTGTATTGGTTTTATCCTCGAGAAAAATCATATTTATTAGTTTTTTCTTGATTTAAAATTATATGACGTCATCCAGCCATTCATGTCCTCACAGTCTGGTCTTGCATATATATTATAAATAAAATAAAATTAAAAATATTTATGTTATATCCATATCTGTTTTTTATTACATTAATAGATATATGAAAATTATTTGAAATTGTTTCTGTAGCTGGAAATTAATTTATTTCAAACCGTCGGTCGGTTTGGACCTGGCCACAGGTCAACTTATTTGAAGTTAGAGAGGGTTTTAAGTTATCAAGGTTCTACTATTATATATATATATATATATATATATATATATATATATATATATATTTAGAGTAAATCAGTCAAAGTGCACGATTAACATTGCTGGTAAAGTGGAGGGGGTGTGCAGTGAGGGAAGTAGTCGGTGATTCAACCGTAATCAGTAACCATGCAATATTGGACTAGCTAACAGCGAGGTGTTTGTAATGTGTGTAATAATGTGAACCTTTCAATATGATTTATTTATTTGTATTATGATCTTATTTCGGTAGTTAAAGGGATGAAAACTTGATTGTTTTGTAATTTTTTATGCAACCTCCAGATAGAGTTATAAAATGTGAATAGGCTAATATTTTACTTACTTATCTACTTATTTATTTACTTATTTATTTATTTGTTTGCTTACTTATTTGCTCATTTACTTATTTACTTTATTTATTTAATTTATCTTAAAAAATAATTTAAAAAAAAATTAAAATACAAAATAAAACACAATTTTTTTTATCATAAATTTTATAAAATTACTTAGTTACTTGCTTACTTACTTGCTTACTTACTTAGTTACTTACTTACTTACTCACTTACTTGCTTATTTACTTACTTACTCACTTACTTATTTTATTTGCTTGATTACTCTCTTTCTTACTTCATTTATTTATTAGATTTTATATAATTTACCAATTAAACTAGAAATAAAATTTTATTTCTTTGAGTTTATATTGTAGTTTTGAAAATGTTTTATAATGAATATATAGATTTTCATTAAAAAAAAGAATGTTTAAGATGGTTTTGGGCACAATATAAGACAAATAAAGAATCATTTTGATTTCTCAGTACTGAACTATAATAATTGTGAATAAGAGAAATGGAAGAATGAATGAACTAAGGTGTATAAACTTGTGGTAAGACGAGTAGAAATGTGGAAAAAGGAAAAACCGGGGATGAGAAAATCTCTAAGCTAATCGCGCGTTGTATATGCACTGTGTTTAATTATATTTTTATAAATTCTAAATTGACAAGATAAGAAAAGTGGGGAGAAATCTAATCCGGCCATAAATTTGCTAAACAAAAGATAACAGATATTCGAGAGATGGAAGAGGTAATTGAAGGGGTGGATAAGTGAGAGAGGATGGAATGGTAGTCATGAATCAATCCCGAAATAGATTCACTTAATTTTCTTTTTTTTTCTTCAATCAGTTTGTAATTAAATAATCAAATATAATCAAGATAACCCCCCTTTTTTTATTGAACCAATGATTCGTACATGAAACAAGAAAAAATAAAGGAATAAAATAATAATACTTGTAATCATAATTTGGTTTAGAATATTTTTTTATTGATTATTAATATTCTCTTTTTAAATGAAAAAAATATATATATCATATCAACGTCTTATGAATTATTTTTTATCTATTGAATGTAAAGACTGTAGTGCATCTGTTCGCATGTGAACTCATCAATCATTCTTCTAAATTGACCAAATGGTTCAAATATATTTATGGACCTACAGAAAGTTTTTTTTTTCTTTAGAAATGAAAACTTTCAATGGATGGTGATCGAAAAAACCGTCACACGCTGAATCGGGTAGAATCGGCTCCATTCGCCATCGCCACGTCTCTTCTCTTGAACATAATAACCATTAGATATCCATTATATAACATTCAAATAATACTGATATTTGGTACATATATTCCCAAAAAAGATAAATTCATAAATAAAAATTCATCATTTAAGTTTTGTCTTCTAAGGGATGGTCATAAGAATAGATAAACCTTTTTTAAAAAAAATGGATAGTGATAAGGAAGAAAGTAGGATTCATAAATTTGCAGTTTTGCGAGTATGAATGAAAAAAAATGAATGTCCTGAAGGGTTAAAAGGAGGGTGATTTCTTGCGTATTCGTTCCTTCTTTTCTTCCCCCCCCCCCTCAACAGAACGCACATGCTGGTCAGATTTTGTGCGTTTTCAAGTGAAGAAGCTACCATCATTCGCGCTTCCGCTTCCTTGTCTATTCTTTTCTCACAACTCCTATGGATAGGGTGACCATATTTTGAAAACACCAAATCGGGACTTTTTTTTAGAAGCAAAATGAAAAATTTTTGAAAAAAAGTACGAAATGTCCTAAATATTTCAAAAAACGGGACAATAGGCTGTCCATTTTTCTGACTTTTTTCGGGACGCCGGGACAGAGTACCTAAAAACGGGACATTTGATCACCCTACCTATGGACAACCCAATACAGGAGGCGCGTGGAGTAAGAGAATCACCCCGACCTGAGAATGATTATAGTGTAGCCCCGAGGCCTTTTACCCTCCACAACATTATAAAGTATAAGTCTTTATCCCCAAAAGAATTGCAGAGACTCATAAAGAAGGTATATACCCATGTCGGTAAATGCAGAAATAGAATAATAATAATAATGATCATAAATAATTTTGAATCTATATTCTTGCAATTTTCCGCGACAGATGGCAGACATTAAAAGTACTTAAGTTATTAAGTTTTTTCCAGGCATGAAACGTAAAGATACAAAATTTCAATTCTGAGAACAAATTTTATAAATATATATGTGTGAATATATAGAATTTTTGTTTCAGGATTGAAAAATTGTATCTTTACGCTTCATGACCTGGAAAACATTTTAAAACTTTAGAATTTGTCGTATCTGTCTGTCTATCTGTCCCAGAAAATTGAATATATATAAAGAGTGGGGCAGTCAAATCGCACGATTCTAAATATTAAAACAACACACCGAGAAACACTTTTTTAGTCATATATTGCAACAAATCTTAAGAACATGAATGAAAATTTTAATTCAAACAGAAAAAAAGTTTATGTTTTGAATATGACTCCAGTAAGGGGGGTGGTGTGCACCATTTTGAACACAATTGGTTTCCCAATAAATAATCTTTTATCCCCTCCCATTATTGAACCAAATGCCAAATGTCAATCGTAGCCTCTTCACATTTTATAACTCTATCTGGAAGGTGCATTAAAATTGCAAAACTATCAAGTTTTCATCTCTCTAACTACCGAAATAAGATCATAAAACAAATAAATAAATCATATTGAAAAGTTTACATTATTACACACATTACAAACACCTCGCTGTTAAGCAGTCCAATGTTGCATGGTTACTAATTTCCAAATGTGTAGAACGGTTGAGTCACCGCCTACTTCCCTCACTGCACACCCCCCTGCACTTTACCAGCTTTGTTAATCGTGCGCTTTGTGACTGATCTACCCTGTATATATATATGTTACAGTAAAAATGATAAATCAGTGATTATATAAAATTACCAGTAATTATAAATAATCACCACTGAATTTGGTAAATAAGATAAATTATTTCATATTTATCAAATTTACCGGTTAGTTTATAAAGTCCCCAACTTTTAATGGGGAATGTGATAAAAGTTTCTTATTTGTTTTATGTCTTATTAAGCTTATTATCTAGAATAGAATGCAGGGTTTTTTTGAGAAGTTACTATACTCAGAAAGATATTTTTAGTTGGACAATATGACGTAAGAAACCACGAATAAAATATTTTATATTTTACAATTAAAACGGGTACTTACGTATTATAGCATACGTAACCATATATATATTGCCAACACCCCACTCTCCGGTCTTTTTCGGTTCGGTTTGGATATAAGAAAATTATTTAATTAATTAATTAAATTAATTTGGATATAACCGAACCGAAAAAACCGAAGAGTGGGGTGTTGGCTAAAAGTAATATATATGATCCATTTTTAGAATTGGCGCAAACTGAATGAATTATGTATATATTATATATCCATCCATTCTTCCATTCTCTTATTCACACTTATTATAGCTTAATCAAGATGATAGAAGAACTAAGAAATCAAAATGATCCATTATTTGTTTTATATTGTGCCCAAAACCCAACATTTTTTAATGAAAATCTATATATTCATTATAAAACATTTTCAAAACTACAATATATATAAACTCAAAGTAATAAAATTTTATTTCTAGTTTAATTGGTAAATTTTATAAAATCTAATAAATAAATAAAGTAAGAAAGTAAGTAAGCAAGTAAGTGAATAAGTAAGTAAATAAGCAAGTAAGTAAGCAAGTAACTAAGTAAGTAAATAAGTAAGTAAATAAAATTTTCATTTAAGACTAATAAAAAAAAATTGGTGAGAAGTGGATGTCCTCTTGAATTAAAGTGAATTTTCTTTCAATGTGAATTTGATACGATAAATTCTTTGACCATCTTGCAGAAATTAGGTGTTGTAATTGAATACGAGGGAGTTTTTATAATGTCTTTGTTTGACTCCACATTGATTATATAATACATATAAGGCAGTTTTATCATATTCTCCATTGCTAATTGGGGACTTTATAAACTAACCGGTAAATTTGATAAATATGAAATAATTTAAATAAATAAATAATAATTTAATAAATATGAAATAATGAAATAATTTATAAAATTTACCAAATTCAATGGGGATTATGTATAATCACCGGTAATTTTATATAATCACCGAATTTATTATTTTTACCGTAACATATATATATACTATATATTGAAGACGCCACGAAGCGTGGGGGGTAATACCCACATCCTGACATAACCGACTTGATCCTTGCATAGAATATACAAAAGTCAGAGGTTTAATATATATATATATATATATATAGTATCAATACATTTCTAACATTTCATGACATAATTATTATTATTATTATTATTATTGTTTCTCTATATGATTAAGTAATTCAATATCATGAGATGAAAATATAAAAATATGATATTTAAATAAAAGGTAACATAGGTTATATATCTTTGTTATTCTATCAGATAATTTAAATATACAATATAAATAAATTGAAAATATTAAATAATAAAACATTTCTTTTTTTCTTATTTTATATAACCTATACGAGTATAGTAGAAAATTTATACGAGAAATGTAGAAAAGGTAAACAAAAAAAAAAATAAAAAAAAATAACGATAGAAAAAATTTCTTAGTAATATACAAAATCGTTTGTAATTTACCAAACATGATTTACAGAAAAGAAGTGGAAAAAAAATCACTCACCTTATAAAAAGAAAATGAAATAACTCCCAAGAGAGACATCGGAGAGAAAAAGCGTAAGGGGGTTTGTGGAAAAAAAGAAAACGAGGAGAAGAGTGGAGGAGAAAGAAAAAGGATTGTAAGAGCAAATAATAATACCCAACCACGAAATACACAATAAAGAGTTAGAAATATTGTAAACATAACACGGAACATGAGGCTTTAGCAGCTTTGCTTTGGAACATTTATTGTTATGATTTACCAAACATCTGTAAAACTGTATTATATATTTAATATATAATCTCTAGTCGAGTAAATTTTCCCCTGGGAAATGAGTGGATTTATTTATTTACCAAGAAGAAACTGACTATTATTATTATTATTATTATTTTTTATAATACTATGGAGACATTCTATATTGTATTTTAAAATAATCATATATAAATATATATATATATATATATATATATATTTGTGTTATACGTTTGTTTATATATTAATTGTTATATATATTCGATAATAGGAATTGAATAGCGCCTTTAATAAATAAATCAGTGGGTTTGTAGATTATTAACAAATGAAAACGTAGAGTTCGTTTCACACGAGAGGGGTTATTTATGATAATTTCACAAATTTATTCCTTATCAATCTCTAATCGAAATAATAGAATCAAATTTAACAAGTTCACTGTAAATAAATCATAGCTTATAGTATTATACATATAATAATATACATTTACAATGTACATATAAATATATATATATAAAATTGTATATGTATATATACATATTTGTAATTTTGAATTATTAAACCTCTCTAAAGATTTTTTTTAGAAATTAGTAGTATAGATAATTTTTATAAAGAAAAATCGATCTGTATTGGTTTCATCCCCGGGAAAAATCATCTTTATTAGTTTTTTCTTAATTTCAAATAGAAAATTTAATTGACGACAGCAACTAGGTCAGACAGCGCTTCCTTAAATACAAAATATTATAAATAAAATAAAATTAAAAATATTTATGTTGTATCCATATCTGTCTACGTACTTTTAAATTATTTGAAAATGTTTCAGAATGTTGATTTTTCTTAATTTAAAATAGTAAATTTAAATGACGTCAACAATTACGTCAGAAAGTTCCTCCTTAAATACAAAATATTATAAATATAAATAAAATCAAATTACAAAATATATATTATGTTATATTCACAGGCCATATCTTTCAGTGCATTAATACGTAAGTTTAAGGGCTGTAGGTTATATTTTTTTTAATTTGGAACTTTTAAATTATTTGAATGACGGCTCGGTGAACCAGGGATTAATATTATCAGCCAAACCCGATAATAAGAAATAATTTTTTTTAATGACCGATCGGCGGCTCGGTGAACCAGGTACTATACATATTAAAGTAAATTCACTTAAAGTTAATTCATTTGACTTTGAAATTTGAATTAATATTAAGGATTTCTCTTTTCTTTTCAAAATAAATAATAATTTAACTTACTTTTGAATTAAAAAGGTTATTGTGAATTATATATATATATATATATATATATATATTTATGTAAGTAATCAATTAGGAAACTATATAAAACAGACGGGCAAAAAGTCGATCACGAATAGTTCGAAAGTCGATCGCGCAGTATAAATAAGAAGGTTGATCAAAAAATTGGTTAATCGCGCATGTGTGTGATTAAGAAAAATTAATGTATACTAAACTTAAATTTGCTCACTCTTGATCTAAAGATATACTTAACAAAATAGAAAAAATCATCGAAAAAATAAATTTAAATAAAGAAAGTCTTTAAACAAATATAGAATGGATAACAATTTCAAATAGTTTTACTTAATAATTAATTAATTTTTTTTCTGTCTAGAAATTAAATTTTAGGATTTTTCATTATAGTACGGTAAACAAATTACACTCAAGAAATATTTCTCTTATGTCTAGTAGTAATATGAATTTTGTTACATACTCCGTTTGAGGAAATTATTTTTTTTTTTTTTTTTTATTTATTTATGTTTTTTTTTTATTTTATTTTTTCTGCTTGTGTTTGTTCTTGTTTGTTCTAAATTCTTCGCTTGAACTGTGCCTAACACCAACACCCGCCAACCAAGTACTTTACCCCAATGCCGGCATTCATTAAATACTTGAATGGATTTTTTTTCTGGTTTTCAGTTTAGAATCCAATTAAAAAGAGTCCCCCCTCTTTTCTCTACGCATTCTGTCAAATATACATTAATTTGTTGTCTGCTGCTAAAATTCAGTGAATATTCCGTTAAATTAGATAATTAAAGTCACCAACTACAAAACATGGTTTCATATGTTCACCCCACATTAAAATTCTTTTTACACAATTTACGTATTCATTATATTTTTTAATTTATTTATGTGTCCTGTTATTCATCAGTAATTGATTGAGAATTGGTAGAAGGTGCACAACTCTTTTTATATAATTTGATCGATGCGGTGAACACAAAAAAAAAACTCAGAAATTATGGAGTTAAAAGAAAATAGTAAGTGGATGGAGATGGAGATGAATGTTGTTGAAATCAGGAACAATAAAAAATATATATAAACATAATAAGTACTCTTGTCAGAGCGCCTTCGGCGTTCTGAAAAGCTGCACAGGAGGCTACGGCCCTTGTACCCCCGATGTAATGCATAGTAATTTGTTGAAAGTCTGTATGCTAAAGGTTTTAATTCATTTAAATTAAATCAATATATTTTTTCTCTTATTTGGATCTTCATTTTCACTCAAATTTGTAAATTGCACTATTTTTCAAAATATAAATTTAAATATAAAAAAATATCACTTACTTTGATTTGAAAGGAGTAAACCACACGAACTAATGGATTAAAGTGCTCATGTTTGCATGTTTTTAAAATCATGAACTTTATATATGGAAATAAATAACACTTATTAGTTAAGGTATATAACTAGATTGCGATTTGTAAAAGTAATAATAAAAAAAAAACTTACTTTGATTTAGAAAATATGAATCAATTAGAAGTAATATTTAATTTAATTTTACTTTTAATAACGGGTCTTTCAAAAAGGACGGGCCGATGATAAAATTGAATAAAACAAGATGTGTGTGAGATATTAACGAAATTGATTTTTTATTTGAAAGTCCCATTTATGCCATTATGGATGGAATATGACATCTATCCTCTCTCTAAATAAATTTAAAAAAAAAATGTTTTAAGCAGTAAAATCGAAAAATATTTTTAAAAATGATTTTAAAAAAAAAAGAATAATAATATTAAAAAATATTAATATTATGATAAAAAAGACTGAGCGGATTGGGGGAACTAAGGGGGGAATATGTGGAGATATGTAAAAAACGCATTCCGAAAATTGAATATAGATACTTTACTATCGAAAAACTTGAAAATTTTTCCGATTCAAAAGTGAAAAGTCTCATTTTCTTTGTTATTTTATTTTTTTCATTCTGTCCAAATTTTTCGTAAGAGATGAAATTTAAATTATGTAATTCTCTATTAATTGAATTTAAAATTTGGTTATAATCAACCTTGTCGTTTGATAGGAATTTGGTTCATAAAATTACTGACACTCATGTGCACACACACACATACATTATCGAGAAAACCACTTTTTACCGACCGACGATAGTAAGGGAGGTATTGTTTTCACACCAAATTTCACATGTGGAGATTTTTACATATCTCCACGAATCATGCATTTTCTAAACAGAAAAAAGTATTTTTAGCATGATGTCTGTCCGTCCGTCCGTATAGATGTGTACAGCCTGAACGGCTCAACGGATTTTGATGAAATTTGGTATATTGACTTAATGCATCAGTAGGATGAATTGATCAACTTTTGGTGCAGATCCGGAAACCGGAAGTGGTAGTATTAGCGATCGACGATAGGAAGGGAAGGGTTATTTTCACACCAAATTTCACATGAGGAGATTTTTTTTATATATCACCACGAATCATGCACTTTGTATTGGTTTTATCCTCGGGAAAATCATATTTATTAGTTTTTTCTTAATTTAAAATTATATGACGTCATCCAGTCATTCATGACGTCACAGCCTGGTCTTACATATATATTATAAATAAAATAAAATTAAAAATATTTATGTTCTATCCATATCTGTTTTTTTATTCCATTAATAGATATATTAAAATTATTTGAAATTCTTTCTGTAGCTGGAAATTAATTTATTTCAAACTGTCGGTCGGTTCAGAACTGGCCACAGGTCAACTTATTTAAATCAGAATAACCTGAAATGTGGAGCTATGTAAAAAAAAACGCATACCAAAAATGGATCGTGATTATAAATCCTTAACAATCGAAAAACTTTTTACCATTGAAAAGTAAAAAAAGATATGTGGTTGAACATTTTTTATTCGGCAAGAAAAAATATATACTATTGCATTTAAAATTAATGATCAAATTAAAGTTGATAGGCTAAGGATAAAGATTCAGGTATCAAAAAATAAAAGTAAGATGAGGAATTATTCCATCATTATTAAGAGAAATAAAAGAAAATTGAGAGATAGAGAAAAGCTACCTAATTGAGAGTTTATAGATTCCAATAACAAAATTTCACTCTTGAGAAAAATTAAATAGGTACTATACAATTTTTCAAATATTTTACAATCAGCAACATGTGGTTTCCCATTCGGTTTTGATCTCTTACATACATAAATATTTTATGCAGTTTCGATATAAAAACAAATATCTGAAAATTTCAGAACAAAAATCAACAATAATAATAGCACTTTTATATCCTACAATTAATGAATTATGAAATTATCAAAATTATACTTAAAACGCTTTATCCAAAATTAAAATTTGTATTTTTGCTTTATTATTTTTAAAACTATTGTAATCTTGAGTTTTTACGATCTCGCCGTGGAGATTTTGATGTTTTTATACGTTTTGAAGGTTCCTGAATCATTTTCACTAAGGTTGAGAAAAATGTCTCTCTCTCTCTCTCTCTGTGTGTGTGTGTGTGTGTGTGTGTGTGTGTGTGTGTGTGTATGTGTGTGTGTATGTATGTAACCAAGATTACGCAAAAACGGTTTGAGCTAGAATAATGAAATTTGGTACACGGGTATTATTCAAAATTCGTAGTTTTCTATCAACTTTTGAGAAATGTACCTCATCCTACCACGTTTTCATTTTCTTTACCTCTAAACTGACCGTAAAAATAAAGATATATGTTTGATAGTTTTTCACAAGATTAAAAATTGTATAAAACTGCTATATATAGAATTTCAGCTTGATTGAATTGCTGAAAGTATCGGAATTAATTTTTTGACACGACTGCAAACCACACGCCACCCAGTGACGTGGTACAATCAACAAAGAGCCAAACACGCCCTGGTTTAATATATATTTATTAATTTTAATTTATAATTTAACTAATTAATTTTAATTTAAATATAATAATTATATGTTGATTAATCCAATTCCAATTTGCGAGATGGTCGAGTGTAGACACTCCAGATTTTTTAGTCCAGGAAACATATCAATATATATTAATTATTATCGGTATTTCTGGATCTGTCAACAAGATTTATTTGTTCTTGGGAACATAATTATATATATTAATGTTTAAACTCTAAGCTTGTTTGTGCATCGAACGTTATGGATTTTCAACAAAAGCTGGTCTTAGTCTCTTCATATTATCAATCAGTTGTTGCAGTTGCACACCCTCCATAATGCCAATTAAATTAAACTATTTCAAGGTTATAATCAGCTCATTAAGACCTCCCCACTTTAATTTCTACATCTACAACTTCCATCTCTATCTATATCTATATCTAAATATAGATATAGATATAGATATATATCACTTCATGTTGTCAGAGAATCAACTACTTCGTAGTCTCCGAATCAAGTCTTAGGTCTGGTAAGGGAATTTTTGTATAACTGTAGTCTATGAGTAAAAGATCCACCTAACCAACATGATCAAAATTGAAAAGCTAATTGAAATAAACTGTTGCGGCTTGTGATCAAGAAAATCAAGCTAACGATTAAGAGGATCCGTTGTACTAATCATACAATGCATTTACCCCGCTTATCCGGCAACCGACTGGATAAGCACTGTTCTGTATAAATGTCAGAGGTTTATATACATCCTCTAAACTAATAAGTTTCATAGACTAAGATAATAAATGAAGTAAGAATAAAATAAACAATAAATCAATCAAAAAGCCTGGAAGCTGTAAAAGTACAATCTATTTTCTTATTTTTAAGAATTGATTGTAATCGTAGATGTCACTTCACAACAAGATTAATGTTTATTTTCATTGCATCAATTAGTTAATGTTTGTTTATTTAGTCAAACAAAAAGAGCATAGGTTCTTAAACTTATGTACTCCACGGACCCCCACTTGAAAAAATTTTTTTTGACGGACCCCCATCACAACTTTAGGTACTTTTCATCATTTTATTAATTAATTTCTGGCTTACGATCTCATAAGGACAAGGATATATGATGAATATTTCTAACAGTGATTGGTGAATAACGATTTTTTTGCATATTGTAGAACACATTTTATTAGAAATTATAATATTGAAGAAAGAAAATACAAACATTGTCATAGCAACAAATCTCACAAATTATAATGGGTACTTACATTAAATTCATATAAATATTTTATAATTTTTTTCAGAAAATATTAAATAAGAAATATTTTAAAAAATAACTGCATCTATCTCATTAAATATAACTTACATATTTAATGAGATGTATGCAGTTGTTTTCTTGAAACAAGAATCTCAATATCTGGCTTAATATTGGAAACTTTTAATCTAAGATCCGGCTCTACATTTAATTTGTTTCTATATTTAGACTTAATATAAAATAGTACCGAAAAAGCTTGTTCGCATAAATATGTTGTGCAGAATGGAATCAAGTGTTGAAGTGCTTTATTTGCAAGCGCAGGATAATCTGACCTGAGAAGTAACCAAAAGTTGCTCAATTCAGTTTTGTTAAATTTTAGTTTATAAGTTGTATCACATGATAATTCCACGAGAATATCTTGTTCAGGTGCAGATAAATGTTTAGCATTTGTAATTTCCATATTAAATGGATCTCTGATCCAGTTATTGCAAGGATCAGGAGTAGAAAAATACTTCCTGAAGTTGCTTTTCAAAGTAATTAAATGTTCAACAAATAATTGACGCGTTTGATTAAGCAATTTTTCACTGGAGCTTTCTATGAAATCATTGAGAGTTGGAAAAGACTCATATACACCGTTCTGGATGCGTTTCGACCACAAGTCGATTTTTTTAATCATTGCTTCTATTTTATCTTCAACTTTAAATATATTTACAACAGTACCTTGCAGGCTCAAATTAAGTTCGTTCAATTTTGTAAAAATATCAGTCAAGTAAGCCACCTTAGCTAACCAGATAAAATCATTGAAACATTCGGTCAGTTCAAAATGCGCATCTATTAAAAACAATCGTATTTCATCTCGAAGCTCAAAAAGGCGAATGAGTACTTTCCCGCGGGACAACCAACGTACATCTGTATGTAATAATAAATGTGTATGTTGACTACCCATTTCCTCACACAAAATTTTAAAAACTCTGGAATTAAGTGGACGAGCCTTAATGAAATTGACAATTTTAACTACTTCGTCTAATGTTCTTTTCAAATCTGGTGACATATTTTTGGCTGCTAATGATTCTCTGTGAATGCAGCAATGATTCCAAACAACCTGAGGCGCAACATTTTTAATAAGAGCAATCAATCCAGTTCTTGTACCTGACATTGCACGAGCACCATCAGTGCAAATTCCAACACATTTTGGCCACTCTATTTCATTTTCGGTTATAAAATTATTCAAACTGTTAAATATGTCATTAGCTGTCGTTCGTGAAGGTAGTGAATCACAAAACAATACATCTTCTTGTATTTGATTTTCAAACTCATATCTAATGAAAGCTAACAAATTGGCATTATTAGTGACATCAGTACTTTCATCCAATTGTAATGAGTAATAGTGACTTTTGCGCACTCTCGATATTAATTCTTCTTTTATATTACATGACATGTCTTCAATCCTATTCTTAACCGTATCATTTGATAATGAAATCAAATTTATATCGTTTGCTGCTTTAGTTCCTAACATTATATTTGTAATTACTTTTGTAGCAGGAAGAATTAATTGCTCTGCTATATTATGCGGCTTTCCTGCTTTAGCAATAAGTAGAGCTACTTCATATGATGCCATTACTGCTTTCTTACTCATACCACCAGATCCCGTCTTTACCATCAATTTCTGACTTGAATTAAGTTCTTCTTTTTTCATTTTAAAAAATTCGATAGACTTACTAACATGCTCGCTGTGCTTTGTTTGTAAATGACGTCTGAGATTAGCAGGTTTCATACTTTCATTGGATAAACTTTCCTGACATAGAACGCAGACTGGTCTTTCCACATCATTGTTGCAAATATAAGTAAATCCAAATGATAAATAATCATCCGAATATTTTCTAGTTTTGCGTTTCTTGGTAGAGTTTGCTGTTGATGCCTCATCATCTGATTCTTTCCGTTTCTGTGTTGAACCAGTTTGTAGCCAACGATCCATTTTATGGAGTAATTTATTAACATTGAACTACAATAATATAAATATAATATAAATATAATATAAATATAACGAATTATTATTTACTAGCTATGTTTTAATATGATTTTAAATGAATGTTTTAATATCATTTTAAATGAATGTTTTAAATCATTTTAATAAATGTTTTAAATCATTTTAAATAAATGATTTAATATCATTTTAAATGAATATTAATTTATATAATAAATATATTTCGTAATTTGATTCTAAAATATTATTAATTTCGTAATTTGATTCTAAAATATTATTAATTTCGTAATTTGATTCTAAAATATTATTAAAATAAATATTTTTTATTCATAAAACTAACTTATACTTACTCTCAAAAACAGCCTTTCTGGGAAATTGCAAAATGTGTTTAGTGTTTTTATAAAATAATGATCATGCAAATTACACTAAAAATTAAAAAAAATTATTAGCTATAATAAACTATTATTAGCTATAATTTAATTATAATTAATTAAATTAATAAAAATAATTTAAAGATACAACTCGTTGAGAAATGAACTTATAATTAACATTAATAAAAATAATTTAAAGATACAACTCGTTGAGAAATGAACTTATAATTAACATTTGCTTTAAAACTGTTTAAAACCCCAGAGTGGACGCTGACAATTTGGGTTTTTCCGGGTAAGACTGTCCCCTCCCCTGGTTTTCCCCAATAACAAAGTGAAAGAAAATTCCCTTATATGCCTCCCCTTCCGAGCCCCTAAGAGGGGTTATTTTAAAGGAACAATCGAAAAATGATTTTAAATGAATGAATGGATGAAAATTCAAATTTTATATATAGTTTTTTATATATGTTTATTTATTCACAAAAAATTAATTGACATAATTATCAATTTAATAAAATAAAATAGTATTATTAATAGTATTAAATTATAGCCGTAATTCTCTAGGAGGATATAGTTAAACAATGAACTTTAAATATTTATATATGTATATATTTTTACGATGATTTTTTTCCGAGGACCGCGGACCCCCAGTAAAGGCTTCGCGGACCCCCAGGGGTCCGCGGACCACAGTTTAAGAACCACTGAAAAAGAGTAAATATAAACTAATATACATGTAGTATATATTATTTAACGATGAAGGTAAAAAATATATAAAGTGATAATGTTTTATTGAGTTTTATTTGTGTATTTAAATACTTGACTTTATATAAGCTAATAACAATAAACAAAAATAAACAACAAACTAGTTCTAAAACTGCTGATTAAACTCTCAAATAAGAAGAGTCCACTTAAACATCAAGAGATTTAATATCTACTTGAAAACATCGAATGCGCTTTGAAATTTATTCCATTTGCCTTTACATCTTCTGCAAACATCAAAATTGATTAATAAAACATGTTTGGCTACTTTAACAATTAATTCACAAAATTATTAATTTTTTTTTTTAATTAATTTTGTACTTAAATACACTTATTAAAGTTTTTTTATAAAATATTTTATAGAATATTTTATAAATCCTTCAGTTAATATTAAAATTTTTCTTTTTGAACATTCTATATAATAGGAATTTAATATACCTGTACCTGGAACACCGAGCTATCTTTAACAATTTTATACAATTTATTATTATAAACTTTAAAACTTTTACAATTTTTTAATTATTTATTACAAATGTTGTAAATGGGTTTTCTAAAAATGACCCATCAAAAATTTGTTTCCTAAATTGGTACAAATTAATTAAAATAACTTGATTTTCATTTCAAGGTGAAAATTAAATTCAAATTTACTTGATAAAATATTTGATCCTATATTATATAGAGTAGCTGGAACACCCAGCTATCGCTGGACCCAATTCTTTAATTATTTATTACAATTATTAAATGTTACATCATTGCATCAATATGCTTAAAATGAATAGAATTTGGGGTCCTAAATAATAATAAATAATATTATTAACATTATTAGTATTAAAATTATCAGCCAAACCCGATAATAAGAAATAATTTTTATTTTTAAAGACCGAGCGGCAACTCGATGAACCAGGTATGATCTAATAATGTACCAGGTATCATCTAAGAAAAGCATAAAAGCAGTTCCAGTGTATTAATTAATACATACGTTTAAGGGGTGTATGTTTTATGACCAATTTTTCCCGCCATTCTTTTTTAATTGATATTTTATTAAAATTTTTTTTATATTTAAAATATTTTACAATTTTTATTTAATTTCGAAATAAAATTAAAAATATTTATTTTAATAATATTTTAGAATCAAATTACGAAATATATTAATCATTCCACCACAAAAAAAAATATTCATGTAGTTAGCAACATATAAACAATTATAAAAGAAGGAATTTCAAATAAATTGTTGAATAAATTTGATCTAATAATATTAAATAAATTATATTCTATTAAATAAAATGTTTTTTTTTGAGTAAATTATAAATAATATCAATAGTATTTGATTATTATAAATAAAAAGAAAAAAATATATCCTCCATTCTTAATGAAAATGTTGACAAGTACAGGTGTCAATATAATTTCAGGATGTATATATTATTATCAGAAGTAATCTTTGGTCGAAACAGTCTATAAGCTATTGATACTTTGAAAAATGTAAAGCTGAAGCCAACTAATTATAACAATATATATATATATATATATTAATATAATATAGAATCAAATATTTTATCAATTAAATTTGGATATATTTTTCATTTTGAAATGAAAATCAAGTTATTTTAATTAATTTTTTAACCCATTTAACAATTGTAATAAATAATTTAAAAATTGTGAAATTTTTAGACTTCATAATAATAAATTGTATAAATTTGGAAAAAGGAGGAGCGATAGCTCGGTGTTCCAGGTACTATATATATATATATATATCGAACATATGGAGACTAATAGTAAAATATTTATAAAATGAAACTGACTATAAAAATTATTAAAAGGGATGGAAAGAGGTAATTAGGAGTATTATTTTTAATCTAATAAAAATATTAATTTCCTCTAATTGGTGTACAACTCACTTAATTAAGACAAATTCAAATCTCTAACATACTCTGAAGATTATTTGTGACATTAGATATATGATTAGAGATTAATTTGAAATTTGGTTTAATTAATGTACTGATGGAAATCAAATCCATTGGGGTGGAAGAGGAGTGGAGCGGGATGCGGAGAAATGAAGGTAGATAATAAAGAGTGGAATTTGTTTTGTTGATTAACAAAAGAAAAAAAAATCGAGATTGGTAATTGTGGTTTCTAAATACTTGAAAATTTCAATTAAATTGGTTCAACTATAACTCTTTCAGTTAATTTCTCATTAATTAATTAAATTCAATTAATGAACATAGAATTGTTCAATCTAGAGTTTATGATAAATTAGAAGATGACTTTCGAAATATAAAAGCTTTTTTTATAAGTGGTGGGATAGGTGGAGGAGGGAATGTGGGGGTTATTCAATCCACATACCAACCATCTCTTCTGGAACCGTTGTTAATCAAACAATTTGAAAACAATTTCTCTCCTGACAACAACAAAAATCATTTCAATTTATCAAAAAAAAAAAAAAATTAATTTAGATTTTTTTTAAAGATAACTATGACAATGTAAAAAGAGTGTAGTGGAAAGAGAGCAAAGTGAGTAGAGGGGGGTAAGGTGGTAGGGAGAATGAGATTATTATTAGGATTTGCATTTAAATAAGGTTATTAATATATATATATATATATTAAAATCAAACATTCACATACAAATCGATTAGAAGACTTAATATTAAACTAAAAAATATAATATTCACTTTGAAATTATATATTTAAATAAAATTATATATACGAAGGCGGGTCAATAAGTCCGTGACATTTTTAATTTCTCGTTTTTTAAATGAAATAGCAACACTACTCATGTCAACAGGCAACTACCAGCTGACTCCCGTCGAAATTTTAACCAGCTGGGTTTTTTTAGTTTTTGTTTGACATTCATTAATAACAGACTCGTGATTTGAGAAGAAAATGGAAAAAATGAATTTCCATGAAAATCCATGAATTGGGATAAGAATTGCTCCGTTATCCGCCCTATTCTCCGGACAATTTCTTTTTTCCAAACCTGGAGAACTGGCCGGAGGAAAGAGATTTGACAACAACGATGAATCTCACAAACAAATCTATTTTGATGTCCTTGACAAATATTATTTTTTCGAAAGGATAAAAAAAAATTGGAGAAATGTTTACGAAGTGTATAAAACTCATATGAAAAATAAAATAATTTTTAAAATAATTAATAATGACAACATATTTTTTTTATTTTATGAAAATTTCTGTATAGATGTCCTCAGAAAAATGAACATGGTTTAATAAACCAATGTTTAATTTATATCATCATAGGACATCTTTGCTAAAAAAAAATACTTTTAATACTTTTATAGATTAGAACTTAAAATAAAAATTTAAATATTATAAACATTCTATGAAAATTTCTAGAATTATTAATTTTATATATATTGAGTATCAACTTCTTAACTGAGCCACCAGAGGCGCCACATGGAGCGTTGTTTATTTATGTTGGGTCGGTTTTTTGTCCATAACTTTGGAACGGATCAACTTTTATGAAATTTTCAACCTTATACCTTATCCTTGGGCCTTGGCGGTTCCAATGATACCCGAGATAGATACCATTCAAATCCATGACGCCGTTTAGAAGAAGTTTAGGATTGCGTAGTCGTTTAATTATATAGATTATAGAAAGTTATTTCCGTGTTATTTTCACGTTTTTTTTTTCTTTTTGGTGAGATTTGAGACTCACCATTTTCAAGAGAGTATTTTAGGAAGAGATTTTTGTTTCTTGGACGTTCGTAATATTACAATATTCCGGAGTCACGTAAGTAAAAATTCACCAGTCACTCAGACTAATATCCAGAATACCAAAAACTTGCTTAAAAAATATTCTCTAGAAACTGGGTGCCTCAACGTCGAAAATCAAATCTCACAATAAAACGTGAAAACCGTAAACAACTTCTCATAAAATGATAAATATATATATTTTCTTTCAAAATTTTTATCAAATCTTTCCTATTTTTTCATAATTTCCATAGTAAATAATATTAGAATACAAATTAATGTACTAGTTAAATATAAACGTAAATAATGAAAAGAAAATGAAAAAAAAAAATAATAAAATTAGAAGAATTTAAAGGGCCTTTTACAGGCTCCGCTTTTTTGAACAAGCACGAATTGTTTTTTTTTATTCTTCCTGAACAGGAGGCGTTGAAAATTCCGGTTGGTGAAAAAAAAAATAGAACGTGTAAACCAGCCTAAATCTTCCTTGACGTTTTAATTCTACTATATAAACCTTCTACCATTAAGAATAGAACCTTGGCAAGTATTTCATCAAGTGGGAGATAACAATCCTCCTTTCATCCCTCTCTAATTAATTCCATTAAAACAGGACTATAATAAAATGGATGTTTATATTTAATTTAAAATTTATTTTCAATATTAATGAAGAAAATGAAATTTCAATAAATAAATAAATAAATAAAATAGCAACTTCGTATACGTCTAATTAACTATTATTACTAACTTCACAAAACAAAAAAAGTAATCAACATTAATTTTATTGTAAACTCATGAAATATTAATGAATTTCCTTTTGTTCTTCGGTCGATGTGGATTATTCTAGAAGGATTAGATGAAGTGAACAACGATTTATAATATTATATAAAATTTTAAATATATATATATATATATATATAATTAAATGAACAAATAAATTTAAAAAAAAAAAAAAAATAAAAAATACAATTTTTAAATTCAAAATCTCTTTTAAATTATAGATATTATTATCTCGCTGAAAGTACAGAAATTAATTTTTTAACAAGTTGACTGGCAATCACGCGCCAGCACATGACGTGGTGCCATCGACTAAGAGACAAACACGCGCTAGTTTAATAAATATTATTTATTAATTTTAATTTATAATTTGATTAATTAAATTTAATTTAAATATAATATATGTGTTAATTAATCTAATTCAAATTTGCGAGATAGTCGAGTGGAGACACTCCAAATTTTTTTTTATTGTTTTACTTCCGGCAGTTTGAGGAGCAACGTGCTTGACTCTCATCCTCGTGGGTTCAAATTCGGGTTCTGGCAAGGTATTTTTCTATAGCTGGGGTCTATGGGAGCACGGTCAATCAGGCAGCCTACGTGATCACTGATCAATATTGGAAAGCTACATTAAATAAAAAGTAGAGGCCCCCGATCAAAAAAATCAAGATAAAGGTTGAGAGATTGCGTTCCTCTAAACCAGAGGTTCTTAAACTGTGGTCCGCGGACCCCTGGGGGTCCGCAAAGCCATCGTACAGGTGCACGAGAAAATGATGAGTCGGTTAAAACTTTATTTAATATAAAAGAAGCGATGGCATGGCTTTGTGAGGAAACAGATCAAATACCCAAATTCAACGAAATGTGCAAGAAAACTATTGCTACCGTTTCCATCTTCATATTTAGCAGAATTTTCTTTCTTCAATATTATAATATCTAATAAAATGTGTTCTACAATATGCAAAAAAATCGTTATTCACCAATCACTGTTAGAAATATTCATCATATATCCTTGTTCTTATGAGATCGTAAGCCAGAAATTAACTAATAAAATGACGTAAAGTACCTAAAGTTGGAATGGGGTCCGTCAAAAAAATTTTTTTCAAGTGGGGGTCCGCAGAGTACATAAGATTAAGAACCTCTGCTCTAAACATAAAATACATTTAATAAATAATATTTTAGTAAAAAATTATTAAAAATTATAAAACTATCTAAAAATTAATTAATAAAAGAACAATAAATAAATAAATATAAATTAGTAATTTAATAAAAATAAATACGAAAATAACTAATAGAAATTTATAAGAATTAACAAAAAAATTTAAAAAAGAAAATTAAATGACAAAACAGATTAAAAAATTTCAAATATTTTTATAAAAAAAAAAATCTAAAAATAATAAACATAACTAATAACTCTAATTAATAAATATTAATTAATAATTTATAAAAAATAAATAAAAGATAAAATATATGAAAAAATTTCAAATATTGTTAAGGAACACAAATCAAAAAAATATCTTAAAAACAATGGAATTATACATCCCTTAAATGCTTTGATCTTTGATCGCTCTCGAAGAACTTCTAAACGTTCTTCACGCATTTCGTCGGTTTCAGTTAAAGAATGAAATTAAATTGATAAAGCTTTGGTGGTTGTTTTATTTATAAGGGAATTTTTTTTTTTTAATTTTTACAAAGGATGAAATTGTTTTTAAAATATCATTAATAATAATATGTTAACAATTTTCAGAAACACAGAAAGATATTTTATACTTACAATGTTTGCAAGAAAAAATAAGATAACTTTTAGATTTTTTTTTTTGTGAGAGATAATAAATATATTTCGTAATTTGATTCTAAAATATTATTAAAATAAATATTTTTAATTTTATTCCGAAATTAAATAAAAATTTTTATAAAATATTTTAAATATAAAAAAATATTATTACAATATCAATTAAAAAAGAATGGCAAGATGCAAATATGGATGACGTTATTGATGGCGTCATTTCGATTTACCATTTTAAATTAAGAAAATACTAATAAAGTTGATTTTTCTCGAGGCTGAAACCAATAAAGATCGATTTCTCTTTATAAATATTATCTATGGTGTGGATTTCAAAAAAATCCATCGCGAGCGGTTTAATATCTCAAAAATATACAAATATATATACAAACATATATATTTATATGCAATTTTTGCTAGTATAATAAGATAAGATAAGAAGCTCAATTAACAGTCAGAGTATATTAAGTAAATTCAATTTTTAAATAATATTTTTTTATTAATATAAAATATAAATTGTTAAGAAAATTAAATTATGAAGATTTTTTTTTTTTTTGTTAATTGAGTATCAAATATTTCGAATAGAATAAAATCTTTAATTTACAAGAAAGAGACATCCGACACGAGCAAGTAATACCTTTGGCCTGACAAATTACCTCTGCCATTGGTTCGGTCAGACAAGCACGCAATGAAAAATTAACTCTCGCTTCAAGTCAAAGAAAAGGAAACCTGCTACTCTTAACTGAATAGGTTAGGTAAATAAAAATTATAAATATTGTAATTAGGACGTAATTTATGACAATATTTTTTTTTTAAATTTATTTCTGTCCAAATATGTAATAATTGAATAAGTACTTTGTCAAATACTTAGAGGTGTATTTTTAAAAATTTATTATAAAAAATAAAAAAAATTTTCTTCAATTAGATGTTGTTGAATTTCGGGGAATGATTCAATTTTCGTAAGGTTACCAAGAGAATCATAAAACTTTTTCTATTTTTTAATATTACACTGCTACATAAATAATTGGTTTGCTGAAAGATGAGATTTTTGCTCTTGGGAACGGTGACGAAAATCTAATTTCTTCATTGGAGCACTTTGGGAAATCTTTCCAATTGCAATTTAAGTTAAATTCATATATTATATTTGTCTTTATTTTTGAAACAAATTTGTGAATACTTCAAGGAGTAAACTCCCAAAACTCAGATAATCATAATTTTGCACTGTGCACCTTCAATAATTTTACGGGTTTATAGTCAAATTTTAAGATATTATTCAGTTAATATGTATTAACATGTAAAACGATTTTCGGTAATTATTCAAGTAAACGCCCTTTTGTGGATTAGGATAATACTTTACCAGTGGGTTCCTTTTGCAATTCAAAAAAAAAACAACTTTTCTTATGAAATTATTTCGGGCTTCTTCTAGTTTCCAATTTAAAAATCATTAAAATAAAGATTTTTTAAATTTGACAGATTAGTTATGAACGTCTAAATATGCCATTAAGTAATGTTTTATTGACCAATTCACTAATTATTAAATAATTTTCGGTTTTTATAAGTTCGGTTTGGATATAGGAAAATTATTTAATTAATTAAGATTTTAATTTTCATAAATCGAAACCGCACTTATAAAAACCGAAAATTAATGCGCCCTCTGGTGGTCAATTAATAAAACATGGTAGCTAAATAGAATATCAATGGATTTATATGCAAATTTTAATAATTTTTATCTCGTTAACAAGAAGAGACCCGAAAAAATTTCATAAGAAAAGTTTATTTGGAATTGCAAAAGGAACCCACTGGTATTATCCAAATCCACGAAAAGACGTTTACTTAAATAATTATCGGATTTTTCTATTATAAAACAACTCTTTAGCTTCTACCTTTTGGAAATCCTACCAGATGTGTTATGTGATAAGCACAACTGATCCTCTCAATCTTTATCTTGATTTTCTTGATTGGATGCGCTACTTTTTATTTTAAGTAGGTTACTAATTTTAATCACATAGATATCCATTTAGATTGAAATTTTCTTGTAATGTCATAATGGGGCCATGGGGTTGAAATTCAAATGTGTTGCCTAAGTGGCGTCTCTTTGTCATTGAATCCAACAAATGATACAAAAATTTTGAATAAAAATATATTTCAAGTCAATTTAATTAATCATAATTTAAATTAATATTACCGACAATTTGTTTTTGTTTATTTTTAAAATAAAAACACAGTTGTGAGAATATATGTGGTAGCTCCCATATGACCTTTCAATCGGTATATACAGTAGTTTAAATATATAATTTATATCCAAACTAAATACATTTAAAAAATGTTTTAAGCAGTAAAATATAATTTTTCCTTTTTTAAATTATACTGGAAATTAAAGATTTTAAGTTTTAATAAATAAATAAAAAAAACAATATTTGAGTAGGGTATAAAAGATGTATTAAAAAAAGAATTTGAAAACCACACACACACATTAATAAAATGAGTCGAATTGTGGTATAAAGATAATTAAAAAAGACAAAAAAGCAACAAAAGTTTGTAAGGAAGAGTGAAATAAGAAGGTGGCGGGAGGGGGCAAATTCACACACAGACATGAACGAGAAAACCACTTTTTGAAATCAGAATAACTTGAAACGTGGAGATCTGTGAAAAATTCATAGTAGAATTGAATCCGTATTATAATATGAACATTTACTCAAAAAATTTTAACAAAATTCGGATTTAAAAATAAAAACAAATTTCACTAATTCTGCAATTATATTTTCACTATTACTTGACATCGATGCAGAAAATTTGCCAAAAATTTAAAGATAATTTAACTAAAAATATGAAAAAATTTAATAAAGTCAGAATGAAATTTTAAAAATATTTATATATGGAATCAGAAATATTTGATACTGTGTTTCTTCAATATTTGTAAAATTTTACATTTCAAATATGTTCTAGATGGTTTACCTGTAAAAGTAATTTAAAAATTTTTTAAAAATAATATGAGTAGAAAATCCATTAAAATAAACGTATTTTCATTACAGACTCGTTTCATTAATTTAAGTAAATACTGAGATAATTTTTTCACTTTGTTTATTTAATAATTGTATGTCGAATTTTTTCTAACCAAAATAACAGAAATTTTCTAATGTAATAACAACTGGACTAGCTTTTTATATTTAAGTAATCATTTCATTAATGGCCACCGTGAAAGTAATCCAATAAATAACGATTTGATTTATAAAAATTTGATTAAAATCATAGTGGTTAAATAAATGAATAAATAAATTTAATTAACTTCAAATATGTATATATATATATATCAATTAAAATATATCAATTTCAATTTATTCTCACCTTCCTAAAATAAATTATTATTATAAATAACCTGTCATAATATTATTATGATGCTATTAATTTATTATTTATTTTTTTAATTTACTTATCAATTTCATAATGACTGGTTCAATTTTAGTTTGAATCATAAATAAATAGCTTAAATTTATAAATGTTATTTTTGCCGACCGACGATAGGAAGGGATGGTATGGTTTTCATACCAAATTTCACATGTGGAGATTTTAACATATCTTCACAAATCATGCATTTTGTTAACAGAAATAAGTATTTTATGCATGATGTCTGTCCATTTGACCGTCCGTCCGTCTGTTCTCTGTCCGTCTGTCCATTATGTGTCCGTATAGACGTGTATAGATTGAACGGCTCAACTGATTTTGATAAAATTGGGCATATTTACTTAATGCATCAGTAGCATGGATTCATCAACTTTTGGTATATATCCGGAAACCGGAAGTGGTAGTTTACAAAGTATTAATTTTATATCCATTGTCGGAAAATATTTCACCTAAAATATCCGTCTGTCCGTCCGTCCGTCTGTTGTGAGTCCGTATAGACTTGTATAATTGAACGGCTCAATGGATTTTGATAAAATTTGGTATATTTACTTAATGCATTAGTAGCATGGATTCATCAACTTTTGGTATAGATGCGGAAATGATAGTTTAAAAAATATTAATTTTATATTCATTGTCGGAAAATATTTCACCTAAAATATCCGATGGATTTTGATAAAATTTGGTATATTTACTTAATGCATCAACTTTTGGTACCAATATAATATAAGTTAGTCATTTTAATTGAAATTTTAAAATTAGTTTTTTTTTATACTTTATATACTTATATAATGTTGTTAGGAAATTAATTTATTTCAAATCGTCGGTCGGTTTTGTGCCTGGCGACAGCTATTTCAAATGACATTTTTTTATTTATAATATATTTCCCTTTGTCTTTTATATTTATAAATAATAATTGAAATTGCTGTTGAAGTGAACATCTGATGAAGTCTGGAGTCAATATGATTAGAGAAAATACTAATATATATTGTCATTAAATATTATTCATATTATTTTACATTTATGTTATTTATTTATAAATATTCAAATTATTATATATATATTTATATATATTTTATATATTATATATTATGTTTAACCATAAAATAAAATATCACTATATATATACTCATAGAATAAAATATTTTCTATTTTATGTAATATATTTTCATTTGCAATATTGCAATGATTTAATTTATAATTTATTAGTAATGAATGATCTTGTTTTAAGCATTACACAATTATATATACAGATTATTAATTTTTCCTATACTATATATATATATATATATATATATATATAATTTTATGATTTAATCAGGAAATTGTTTTTGTTGTTCAATTGAATATCATTACTATGTGTGTATTGAAGGTCCCTGAGTCATTGTCACTAAAAACTGAGAAAACTTGTGTGTGTGTGTGTGTGTGTGTGTGTGGACAAGATTACGCATAAACTGTTTGAGCTAGAATCATGAAATTTGGTATACGGGCATTATTCAAAAATCTTATTTTTCTATCAACTTTTGAGGTATATAGCTCATCTGGAAGTGGGTCATTACCTACAACGTTTTGATTTTCTTTCCTTTTAAACTGACCGTAAAAATAAGATATATGTTTAATAGTTTTGATGATTAAAAATTGTATAAAACTTGATTGAATCGCTGAAAGTGCCGTTATTAATCTTTTAACACTGCAAATCACGCGCCAGCGCGTGACGTGATGCCATCAACAAAGAGCCAAACACGCACTGGTTTAATAAATATTATTTATTAATTTTAATTTATAATTTATAAATAATTAAATTTAATTTAAATAGAATATATGTTATTTAATCCAATTCAAATTTGCGAGATAGTCGAGTGGAGACACTCCAGATTTCTTTTTAAATTTTTAATGAAAAAAAAATATAAACAAAACAATTAATAATAATTTTAAAAGTAAAATAATAGTAAAACCGAGTTTTGTATATGGTACAAATTTTTGGTCAAGTTGATTTTTTTCCATTTTGGCATCATCCTCTTCTTTCCCCACTCCAAATCTCTCCTTCTATCGCCAAAACCAGGTAAAGTACATTAAGTGCACTCTACTCAGAAGATTTTGCGATTTGAAAAGACGCCGCCCCGGAATCTTTTGTATTTTTGCAACTTCCCATTTCTCACACTCTGTCCCCTCTCCTTTCCTTACCTCCTCTTCGAACTCACTCCACCCATTTTTCTCTCTTCTTTAGAAAATGTCCTAGTTCCAAACAGAATCAGAACCTTCAATTTTATATACATGCATGTATGTATATATATAATCGGATTTGAATTCACTTTGGTATTAATACAATAATCCTAAGTGATTTAACTCGTCATTGTGTCTGGAGTTATTCGCGCCCTCTCTTTTTGGTTTTTAATCCTACGCCCGCCATTCACTTGGCATATTAACTAAAAAAAAAAAAAATAAAAAAAAAAAAAAAATGATGACTTTCATTTTCATTACCCTGAAGGCAACTTTCCACCCCTAAGTTATCCTATTTTTTATGTCGCCTTATTAAATCGACTATAGCTATATTTTCCATGTAATTATTTTTTTAACAAGCTCTTTTTAAAAATACCCAAGAGCTTTTTAATAGAATTTACTTACTTTTTTTCTTCGGATAAAGTAGAAGGATAATCATTTTTATTTACTAAAAGTTATAAATTTTTTTTTTCCCTCTTTTACCAGTTTTGTAAATTATAAATATATATATAGTAAAAATGAAAAGTTTTATATAATCGATTCAGATAAAAATTGATTAATTTCTTTTAAATTATCTTAATAATCCAAGTAAGGTTCTTACTTAAAGAAAATTTGTATAAATTGTCATAAATATATATTTAGTATTTTTCCCGGCAAAGTATGAAACGCAGGCATTGTATAGAATTCCAAATCTTAGGAAAATTTTAACTTTTTTATTGTTCCTAACAAATCGGTTAAGGAAAGGTAAAGGTGTTCTATGATCAGTACAATGAGTCCTCTCAACCTTTATATTAAGGCGAATATATAAATTATCACAAACTTTCCTTTTGAATTGTATATGATTTAGAATGATAAATGCTATTTAGGTAAAGTATAATCGTTGTTAGACTAAAGACCTGAACTACGGTTTTATAGATAAAATATGAGCTCTGGCCAGAACCGACCGACGATTTGAAATAAATTAATTTTATTTTAAGTGAAATATTTTCCGACAATGAATATAAAATTAATACTTTGTAAACTACCACTTCCACTTTTCGGATATACACCAAAAATTGATGAATTCATCGTACTGATTCATTAAGTAAATATAACAAATTTTATCAAAATCCGTTGAGCCGTTCAATCTATACACGTCTATACGGACACACAACAGTCGGACGGATATTTTAGCTGCTAAAAATAACTTTTTCTGTTAACAAAATGCATGATCCGTGGAGTATGTAAAAATCTCCACATGTAAAATTTGGTATGAAAACAATAACTTCCCTTCCTAACGTCGGTCGGTAAAAACATAAAACTTCATCATACTATAAAAAAAATGTTTAATTTTATAAATCCAACCCTTAAAATATATCAGAACATGGACTATATAGTAATTTATGAATACATTTTCTGTTGGAATAAAATAATGTATAAAAGATATTTTTTTTTTATTTTCAGGTAAGGAGCCATATCGGTTTTATTGTCTTCATCTGAAATATGGTTATCCTGAAATTATCCTGAGATGATAGCAAGACAACAAATTTTCTGGATCAACACGCCTGAATATGCAGTTCAGAGAGAGTACCAGTGATGTAATCACGTGATATCATGTGAGTCTACTCAATACCTAATATAAATAAACCATTAGAATATATGTTATAGATGCATTTGTGTCTCCTCAAAATACTCAATTCTAACCCTCAAAAGATTATAGGGCTTGTTTTACTACGTAGGTAGTTAATTATTACAAAAAAAAAAGTTTTTAATTTTCCTACACACTGATTATCCTTCATCTTAATACAAATATCCACTCTATTAAAACAAATTCAATCTTTGGGAAAATAAAATTTTGACACTTGAAAGATTTAAATGGAACATATTTTTATAAAAAACATCCTTGGGGAATATTTGAACACCAAATGTATAAAGTCCACAAAAAAGGAGCAAAAAATATATGTAAAATATATAAATGAATTAAAAGGAAATTAAGCTATGTTGAACGAATTGAATAAGAAAAATAAAGCAAAGAAGGTTTAATATGGATGTTTAAATTAGTCTTCTTGATTGTTTAAAATCAAGAAGACTTATCAAAATATTATCAAATTTAGGATTCACTAAAACAAAATTTGACCCTTGTTTATATTTTTCTAAAAAAAATTAAAATTATATTATTATGAGGATATTATTTTGTATCAAAAGATTGGATAAAAACTATTAAAAATAAGTTGACCTGTGGCCAGGTCCGAACCGACCGACGTTTTGAAGTAAATGAATTTCCAAATACTATGTACCACTCGGGGGTACAGGGGGCGGAGCTCCCGTCTAGGTGTGAGGAGTAGCTAGTATTTAAATAAAAAAATAATATATAATTGTCTGTGTATAAATAGAAATTCAATATACTTACAAGTGATAATTGAAAAATTACAAATAAAACACTTAAAATATTAGATAAATGTATATTTAGCAATACACAATGGTATAACATTTAAGAATTACGAATTTTTCTATTTCTTATATTCATATTTAAATTCAGCATAGAAATTCTATTTAACTGAAATATTTGATAAATTAACTGATCAGATGTTTTTTTGTGTGTAATTATAAAAAAGATAACATGAAAATATATATATTAGTTCAATAGCTCTTGCTTGAAATCAAAATAAGAAAAACAAGTAAATATATTGGGATTTGTCTCGAGATATATACAATAGAATATAGAATACGAGTAATATGTAATATATACGCTGTTTAGCTAATAGAAGCTTCCGAGCTTTATGATTATTTCCAAATTTATAATTAATTCATTCTAATAAAATATCTGCCTTTATAATCAGTTGTATTCTTTTTAATGCAGATTAAAAATACTTTTTGAAACTGTTGTTAATCAATGTATCACATATTAATTTTTCAATATTATAACTTTTAATGAAATAATAATATTTAGATATATTTCAAAGACACATAATAAAAATCTTGTTTAATAAATGAATGTATTAAAAACTGACCTTTAATATTATCTATAATTAATAGAGAATGTTAAAATGATTTCTATTTAAATTTCAATTGATTTTTGATTTTGATAATCATGTAGAATTCTCAGAAAATAATTGATATTGAAAGAATAAATATTTATCAGAATTTATCATTTTTTTAGATAAATTAAACATTAAATTAGAAAATAAATTAGCCCTGTCGTTTGGGCGTCTCTAGAATAAATGCCACTTCAAATTGAAAATAAAAAAATTATATTTACTTAAATAATGAATAATAATATCCAAATATATATTAAAAAAATCAACTCATATTGAATAGAAAATAGTAAAAAATAGAATAATAATAATAAATAGAAATATATATACCAATATATATATATATATATATATATAGGGTACGATATATAATATATCCTATTATATTACATAACATGAGAATAATGAAATAGAAAAGAGATTAATTAGAAGAAAAGAAGATATACAGAAAATGTGTAAATAATTTTAAATTAAATTTTGAGTAATGTGCAGATATATCATGTTATAAGTATATATATATATATATATATATATATATATTAATAAATAAAATATCATCCATAATATGAATATGAAATAAAAAACAAATATGATATTTTTCTATTAAAATAATTATTAAAAAAAAATTAGTAAATCATTTGAGACTTTATTACAATGATGGTAGAGTTGATGTTAATTGATCGCTTTATATTGGTGAATTATGATAATTTCAATAGAAAATACACTTACGCTTTTGATATAGTAGAGAGAGAAAGCGTCAACGCCGCCCGCCTGGTTTGAGTTGGCATGCGCACTCACCCAACGAAATCCACTGACTGACTGAGCGAGCGTTCAGTCGACTAGGAGCCCCTGGCATTTAGGCAACCTGCAATACAAGCCACCCAATTTAAATTTCAAATATTTAAATAGTATACTCTATTATTAATTATTAATCGTATTAATTCTGCACCTAATATTTCCATAAAAAATTTTAATAAGCATGCAAAAATTTTAAAATAAATTTATATATTTGAATTTTCTAATATAAATAAGTTGACCTGTGGCCAGGTCCCAACCGACCGACCGTTTGAAGTAAATTCATTTCCAGGTACAGAAACAATTTCAAATAATTTTAATATATCTATTAATGTAATAAAAAACAGATATGGATATAAGATATAACATAAATATTTTTAAATTTATTTTTTTTATAATATATATATGTAAAGACCAGGCTGTAACGTCATGAATGGCTGGATGACGTCATATAATTTTAAATTAAGAAAAAATTAATAAAGATGATTTTTCTCGAGGATAAAACTAATACAAATCTCCTCACGTGAAATTTGGTGTGAAAATAACCTTTCCCTTTCTATCGTCGATCGCTAATACTACCACTTCCGGTTTCCGGATTTGCACCAAAAGTTGATCAATTCATCCCACTGATGCATTAAGTAAATATACCAAATTTCATCAAAATCCGTTGAGCCGTTCAAGCTGTACACATCTATACGGACGGACGGACGGACAGACATCATGCTAAAAATACTTTTTTCTGTTAAGAAAATGCATGATTCGTGGAGATATATAAAAATCTCCACATGTGAAATTTGGTGTGAAAACAATACCTCCCTTACTATCGTCGGTCGGTAAAAATTATCTAAAAATTTTAAAATTAAGAATTTCGGAAATATAAAATACTGATTCAGATTAGCATTTCATTTAAATGAAAATGAATTGATTATGTTAGAAAATAAACATATCAATGGCTTATTAAACGAATATATATTATATTAGTGTAAATTTCTATATATGTTTATTAATTTCATGGACAGTGAAAACCTAAACGAAAAGATCAGTAAAAAGATCCCAAATTGAAAGTTCTGAAGATCATTAGTGTATAATAATGTCACCCGGAATATTGTTAAAGATCTAGAGTAGACTCATTGACTAGTTGAAAACAAAATATTTATATTTGGAGGGAATAACTAATGAGAAAAAACATTTGGTCCACACAAGATAACATGACTAAATATAATAATTGAAAATTTAAAACTATATTATTATCGATGTTCAGGGATAAATAAGCTACGATTTTAACAGATTAAGTGTACGGAAGCATTTTTTCATTAAAACATTATTAAATAATTTATTAAGACTTCTCCATGGATCAAGAATAATAAATCCAAAAGAAATAGTTTTTTTGGGTTGATGGAAACATCTATAGGTATGTTATATGTTCTTGACGCCTCGTAGGGTGTTAACCCACATTCTCGTGATTCTGGGTTCAAGTTCCGAGCCTGACAAAGGGTTTTTTCTACCTGGGTTCTACGGGATGCAGTCAAACCAGCCATCGGGATCAAAATTGAGAAGTTTCTTGAAAAAAAGTAGCGGCTCCGATCAAAAAAATCAAGGTAAAGATTGATAGGACCCATAGTACTGATCATATGACACCTAATTAATTTAACCGACTTGATAGACGCTGTCCTTGCGTAAAATGTGCAAAAGTCATAGGTTAAATGTTTTATACGGAATATGAGAGAGTAACAACACCTAAAATATATTATTTTTAAACAATAACAGCTTTTTTTAAAATAGCTGAACATTAGTTGTGTTGTTAAGGCCAAATATAATACAGAAATTGAACATGATATACTATTTGATCAACGGTTCACTTAAATTAAGATCGTTTGTTATGAATGAGTGAGTGGAAGTGGACATGAGGGGAGTATGCATTTTGGAAAGAGGGAAGTAGATTGTTTGTGTGAGGTGTTGGTTGTTTGGATTTGGGGTGTGATACTCTTATACATTGAGTAGAGTGTTTAAAGTTGTAAATATTTTGTAATTATGATTTATTCTGATAATGTGAATATGTGTATGGTGATTGGATTATGAAAATATAATGAAATGTTGTTTAAATAGAATTTGTAAATTATGTATAATTATGTATATATGATAAGTTATTTATTTGCTTGTAATTAGATGTAAAATTAAAAAAATATGAAAAGAAATAATTTCTGATTCTTTACTATTTATTATTTTATGAATAAACATGTTAACGAATGGAAATTACCTATTTTATAAAAAAGTTTTTTTTTACATTTATCCATCAACTAATACCTATCATAATATTATTTAATATATATAAATATATGTTTTATGTTTAAATAGAAGATAAAAATTAATCAGAATAGATACTATTTATTATTTTATCAATAAATTTTTTATAAAATAAAAATCACCTAATTTTTTTTTTATTTTTAGGTTAGGAGGGGCTCTGTTACAAAAATAGTCAATTAGACAAGGCAGTTTTATTGTTTTATTGTATTCATCTGGAATATGGGCACCATGATCTATTATGTTGGGGGGGTGGGGACAGGGGGTCCAGGGGTCTTCCCCGGAATAAATTTTGACTAAATAGACGCTTGGAATCATAGTTTGAGCTATTTTCCCACTTAAGAACTAAAGTGAAATATATTTTTTTTTAAAACATTGATTTTAACCAATCTTTACCATATTGGTTGGTTGTACAGATAAACAGACTAATGCGGAGATCTAAATTATTTATTTATTCATAACGTTTTAATTCTATTTATTTATAATTTAAAGATCTTTTTTTACATCTGAGTTCTTAGTTACAAAACTTATCACTTTGAAAATTTATTTTTTGCACAATGTTTGGGGAGGGGGGGCACGTGCTCTCCCCTTCACCCCCGGCTCGACACCTTTGATGGGCACTAAGGTTATCCTGAAATTATCGAGAGATGCCAGATAAGATTCCATAAGACAACATATTTCTGGATCATTCACGATTAGATATTTAATTCTAAAAAAGTACCTGAGATATATTTTGATTTTCGGCAAAGGAATTTCTTAACTAAGCAAATTTGATAAATTGAAAAGTATTGTTTTATTTGGGGGGTTAATAAAAACATCCATAGGATTTCGTCTAATATTATGTGTTCTATATGCAGACCCTAGAGCCGTGGTCTTCAAACTTTTTTAATCATCGAACCGTTCATCATTTTTGAAATTCCTCATCGAGCTTAATAAAAGTAATTTTTGGTTAATTAAAATAAAACTTTCAGTGTTTGTACTTTTTATTTATGATTTTAAAAATTAATTAAAGTGCATTGTATAGTTAGAAAAATACATATCTATCTATCTATTTTTGTGGCTTTACGGAACTCGAAAGTTCTTGGCCGCAGCAACCACACTTCTCCAAGCATCCCTATTCTGAGCCACAACCCTCCAATCCCTACCCTCTTTTATCTCTCTCACGTCACTTCTTACATTATACCCCCACCGGGTCCTTGGTCTTCCAAGAGGACGTTTCCCATTCGGTCTCCCCTTTCCTGTCCCATTCTAGTCACGTGCCCTACCCATCGCAGCCTTCTCGATTTTATCATTCTAACTATATCTGGAGATGCATAGAGGCAATTCCTCGTTATGCAGTCTCCGCCATACCCCGGTGACCTCAACTTTCTTTGGCTCATAAATGCTGCGAAGAATCATATTTATTCTCAGATATTCTAAATTTACTCTCGTCTCCTAAGGTCATAGACCATGCCTCACACCCATATAATACATCCGACAAAATATTTACATACCATAATATTTATTTAATCATTAATAATTAAGAAAATAATCAATAAGAAACCAAAAAGTTAATACGTTTTAAATCAATGACCAGTTTGTGCCTTGGTGTTTCTTTGCTATGTTGGGTTAGAGTTGGCCAATTTTAATCTTAAATCACTTCGGAGCTCTACATTTAATTTATTTCTTTACTAAGTTGATCGATTCACAAATTGTGCACTTTACACGGCTCTAGAAAATATTATTTTTAAACGTTCCAACAGAATATATCTACTTTATGAACAAATTTTCACTAAAATTTAGATCGATTTAATATGAATGAATGATAGAATGGAAGTGGACTTGAGAAGAGGAGTATGATCTTAGGAAGGGAGAAACGTGTATTGTTTGTGCTAGGTTGTTTATTTGTTTGGATTTGAGGTGTGATTACACTATGTGGAGTGTATAAAGATGTAAATATTGTTTGATTGGATTATATAAATGTAAATATTTTGTAAATATGATTTATAGTGATTATATAAATATGTGTACATAGTAATTGGATTATGAAAATAGAATGTAAATATATTATAAATAATATTTGTTAAAATAATACTAGCACATTGGGATTGGATTTTATAAATATATTGTAAATAATATTTGTGAAGATAATGTAACTATGTCCATTGTGATTGGATTAGATAAAACTGATGAAAATATTTTGTAAATAATCTTTGTAAATTATGTATATATATATATATATATATATGTATTACAAGCTATTTACCTCCGTAATATATCAATATGATTGGGAACTAATAGATATATTGAATTTCCGAATGTGACGATCTTAATTAATGGATTTTAAAAGTTCACTGTAATAGATAATAATTCATTATATTTCAGACAATATTAAAAAAAAAAAAAATTAATTTTTTCAAAACTAATTTTTCATATATTCTTTTTCCAAATGTTTTACTTTTATATTGCTTAAAAGATTTTTTTAAATACATACTGTCAATGGAAAAAATTATAATTAACAATAAACTATTTATTAATTTTTTCCTAAAATATATAAAATAAAATATATATGCTTATATGTAAATTAAAAATATATTATATATTGTATATCAGGGGTGGCCAAGACGTCGACCGCAAAAGCTTTAAAAGTAGCCCGCGAAGCCAAAGTTGGACAATTTGTTATAACTTAAATAAATGTTTGAAATTCTTAATTCTATAATTTAATCTTACAATAATAAATTATTTGTGAAACATACACATACTGTTTATATTTATCCTGATAAGATAAACAATGTAGTAATACTGAACGCGCTCTGTCGCGCTAGTTGGTATCTGTGTGGCCGTGTGTCTCAAATTGCTTTTTACTAGCTCGTAAGAGATAGTATTGCGATCACGAAAATTTTCGATGTTGAGATTTTGATGTTTTTATACGTTTTGAAGGTTCCTGAATCATTTTCACTAAGGTTGAGAAAAATGTCTGTGTGTGTATGTATTTAACCAAGATTACGCAAAAACGGTTTGAGCTAGAATGATGAAATTTGGTACATGAGCATTATTCAAAATTCGTAGTTTTCTATCAGCTTTTTAGAAATGTAGCACAACCGGAAGAGGGTCATTACTTACAACGTTTTGATTTTTTTCCTCTAAAGTGACCGTAAAAATTAAAGATATATGTTTGATAATTTTTTACATGATTAATAATTGTATAAAACTGCTATATATAGAATTTCAGCTTGATTGAATCGCTGAAAGTACCAGAATTAATTTTTTAACACTGCAAATCTCACGCGCCAACAGGTATTAAAAATTAATTTTAAATTTCATGAAACTTATTCAATTTTTTCTTATTGCTTCATATATAAAAACAATAAAATTATTTCGTTCCTTTTCAAGTTATTTTTATGTTATTTTAAGTTATTTATTTTTGAATATAAAATTTGAAAATAGAATAGAATAGCAGGAAAAATGTTTCAATGTTAAAATACAAAAAAGAAGGAATGATTGGGATGGAAAAGTTGGTTAAATCGATTTATTAATATAATTCGTATTAATTTATTTGTCGTATAATACGTAGTATAATTAATTTGTATATAATTTCATTTAACGAAGGGGAAATAATATAATTTATTTTGAAAATAAAGTCAAAGGCAGTTGAATCTCATCCATTGGGGGTAAACAAGAGATTGCTATGCTGTCCCCTTCAAGGTCACCGAGAAGCAAAGCATTGGAGGTGGGGGCGAAATTTATTAAATATATATAATTAATATATCAGTAAAAAGTTAAAAATCTATATTTTATAAAATTAAATTTTTATTTGAATCTTTTCTAAAATTTATTAAACTTCATTTAAATTAATAGGAATAAATAAATTTACAATTAATAATTATCAAAATAACCACAAAAGCTTTAATAAATACATTTATGAGAAATTACAATTAATTCTTGATTGAGGGATGATTTCGGTGGTGACGCCGGTCAACGTCTTCACCTGGAAAGTGAATGCGAACTGATGCGCTCGAAGCACACCGACAGACCGGCAGGCCAGGAGAGAGGGAGGGTGGGCGGGTGGGAGGTGAGAAGAGGTGGCGGAGGGGGTCAACATGGAGGTAAATCTTTTCAATCTGTCAAAATTCAATAATTAATATTTAATCAACGAAACACCGTAAAATTATATAATAGTAGTGAAAATGAATCTACGTTCATGATGAATCTATTCGTATAGGTTTTATCTGTTGTTATGAGGCAAGATTTTTGTTGAACTGTAAAAATAAACAAATATTAAAATTAATTAAAAATTTCCATTTAATGATACAAAAAATCAATTTTATTTAGAATCTGGCTAAAATTATGGTCAATGGATTGGTCACAATTTACAAGATTTAGTCAAAAATTTTAATAAAATGAAAAACATTGATTTGATTGTTTTTTCTAATTCTTCAAAGTGTAATATAAATATGAGTTCCAAATTTATACTAATATGAAGCGTTGAGGCAGTGGGTCCTCTCAGAGACACTTAAGACATGTCTCACTCGTGAATATTCGGGGTTTTGCTAGTCGAAAAAGTGACGTAATCTGGATATATTTGAATTAACCCCCCTTCTCCTATAAGAGACAATATTTCAATTTTTTTTTCTTTTTAATGAAGCTATGCTAGGTATTCTCCTTCATCCAAATAAATTTGATTTTTTGAATGATCAGGGGAGGGGGGTAAGAGTAAGGGAATGGATGGAAAGGAGTCAACGCGGGTAAAGGACATGATTCCTCCAGGTAGAAGAAATCATGAGCTCACGTGAGGGCAGGGACGCCATTCCCTGAAATAGAATTCTTTTCTACTGGGTTTATAGAAAAGAATCTACTCGCTACCCGGGATATTATTTTTAAATTTATTAAAAAATAATTTTAGATTATAATCATCCTATATGTTATTACATCTTTTATATGCCATATATTTATATTTTTTTATATTTATATTTATATTTTTCTTATATACTTATTATCCAAGGGCTTCTCTTTCTCAAAACACCTAAACACCTAGACTACTCTACTCTACCCAAATATCACCTCTACCTCCCCCTCCTCTCATATCCATTCCAAAATGAAGTATTTATTTTAATTGAAGTTATAAATTTAAATGAAAAATAACAGCCCTTTTTTTATTAATATTATTATAATAATTAAAACTAACATCTCTTTCATATATCTAAATCGGCGATATAATGACTTCTTTAATTATCTTCTAAAATTTTAAAATTATTTGCCCATATCCATAGTCGACCGCAGGCTATATTTTATTCAAAAAGTAGCCTCTAAAAGCTAAAAGTTTGGCCACACCTGTTGTATATGAATTAATATATAACATAATAAAATAATATATAATTTAAATTTAATATATATATATATAATTGTATTATATAATACAATTATTAAATTTAAACACATGATTATACATACATAGTATTATGTCACACATTGTATATTGTAAAAATATGTATAAAAATAAATTACATTCTAAATAAATAATTGTAATAATTTTTTAAAATTTATAAAAATTGTGTCACGAATCAACATTTCAAGTCATATATAACTGGACGATTCTTTTTCTGTCATCTAATCTCATCAGTTGATGAAAACACGATTAAACAACATAAAAAATTACTACTCTAAGCTAGATGCCAATTATTATTATTTACACTAAAATTTTAATATAACAGAATTTAATTATGAATATTTATAGTGTTAGAATTAAACTTATATTATATTGAGTAATTATAATAATAATACGAGTAATTAATTCTAGCTAAATAGTAAAAACTTTAAAAGATATCAAAGGTTATATTATGCCTACATTAAATATTCCAAAATTAAATCATATATATCAAAATCATATCATATTCAATTATTTTTTTCTAAATTATTAATTAAATAAAAAAACAAAACAATTGAATAATTAATAGGACCTCCTCCATTCCCCATAAATTAGAATTTGGAAAAGTAGTAAAGGAAAAGAAGTAAAAAATAATAATAAGGCGTTTGTGGTCTGGAAGCCTCTTTGCATCCACTGAGAGTGCCTTTGATTTTTTGGATTTCAAAATGAAACCTCCACATTTGGGGCAACCTGAAAGAGAACCTACGTACTTAAGGAGTGCATGGTTCCCCCAAAATGGGTAGATCGCTCATGCTAATCGAAAAGGCCTCAAAGGTAATCAACAATTTGTTCCTGTTCAGGCTATTCCCATTTTGTAACTGTGCTGAATTACCTTCCCGAATGTCCGTTCATTCGATCCACCCCAACTACCCTCTCAGCAATACAAAAAAGCATTAATCAGACGTTGCATGAAATACATACACATTTATATTCACCCATATTTTTTAATTATTTATTCGAATCTAATCTATGGATTAGTAAGAAGAGAACATTCATCTATCGATGAAAATAGGAAACATTCTCCTGATAATCCCTATCAACAAATATTATATAACAAAGAATAGCCACCCTCCCCCGCGTGTAATGCATCAAGACCTATCAATTCTAGTTACTTTTCCATCTTCTGGCTCCTCAATTAACGGGCAAAGATGAAAGATGTACTCTGAATTTCCCTGATCTTAATAATTTTTATAATATGTTTAATACGAGTAGATATGTCTATAATCTCTTAATGAATTTTATCAAATAAAAAAAAATCAACGTAAATTCAATTATGCATACTAGTATGTATGTTATACTTTACTTAAAATATTACATTTCCATTTGGATTAATTAATACAATTTACACCTATTTTAATTAAAATATGTCATGCTAATTAAATAACAATGATTACTTACATTTGGTGAGCTGTATTATGTAGATTTGTAGATTATTTGATCATCATCATCACAAATGTAGAAGATAATCAAGAATTGCAATCAACATCGAGTAGCACGAAAATAGAAACATGAAATTGAATTAAAAAATAAAATATTAGTTTATAAAATTTTAAAATAAATAAATTTAAATTGAATTAAAAATCAAATTAATAATTTATACTGACCTTGGAGTTAAGAAAGGGTTAATTTATCTCACTACACTCAAAGTGGCAGTTTTTTATAAATAAAAATCATATTAATTAAATAAATACAAAAATTATTTATTATTTATTATAATTAATAGTGTTTTAGTGAATAGAGCTTAAATCGATTCGATGTTAAAATAAGAAATTAAGTCAGATTATATCAACGCGAAATAAAAAAAAAGAAATTAAAATAAATAAAAAGAACATGCATATCATTCAAAAAGTGAATATTAAGTTTAATTCAATTCAAAAATTTATAAATTTAATTAAATATATCGGGAAATGTTTAAAAAAAATGCATTTTACAAAATTTAATTTTTATATTGAAAAGTTTTTTTTTTAAAGTTCATCATTGAAATTATTATGTGGGTGAGGGTTAGGATGAAAATTGTTCAAATTTAAATTATTAACCGTTTCGCGAGTGTGAAATAAACTATAAATTGAATGTAAATATCAATAATGACAAAAAAGAGTAAAAAGTCTTGGTTGAGATGTTGCAGGCCGAAATGACATTTGGAAGATATCGTAGCATTTTGAAGCTTTCTTTGCTGTTTTCACTGCACTTTACTAATTAAAAACAACGAATAGAAATTCAAGCACAATCGAATGCAAAAAAAAAAAACACGTCCCTCTCTTATGATAATTTGCAATAGTCTGACTGTGAATGACAAAATATAATTTTCTATTCTCTTTAAATAATAATAATAATAATATTAATAGATAATCCCAGTTTAGAAAAAATATTTTTTTTAATAATCGGATTATCTTTTTTTTTTGAAAAAAAAAATAACTTAAATGAATTATATAAAAATACTAGGCAATTTTACTTATTAATATTTCGTTCTTCGCATCTAACAAGGGACTCCGCCCCCTCTCCGTCAAAGATATATTTCGATTACGAAAATTTTAAATGTTGAGATTTTGATGTTTTTATACGTTTTGAAGTCATTTTCACTAAGGTTGTAAAAATGTCTGTGTGTGTGTGTGTATGTTGCATGTAGAGAAGATTACGCAAAAACGGTTTGAGTAAGAATAATGAAATTTGGTACACGGACCTTATTCAATATTCGTAGTTTTCTATCACGTTTTCATTTTTTTTCCTCTAAACTGACCGTAAAAATAATGATATATGTTTGATAGTTTTTCACATGATTTAAATTATAAAATTTATAAAAGTGCTATATATAGAATTTCAGCTTGATTGAAACGCTGAAAGTACCGGAATTTATTTTTTAACGTTGACTGGCAATCACGCGCCAGCACGTGACGTGGTACCATTAAAAAAGAGCCAAACAGTGGAGACAGTCCAGATTTTTTTATAAGAGAAAAAGAGAGAGAGAGAGAGAAAGAAAAAGGATCATAAAATTACAAAAACTAATTATAATAATTAAATAAGATAAATATAATTAATTAATATAAATAATTGTATAATATCGCAGTCGAATTACAACCAGATTATTTTCTTAATGAGTAAACTTATCAAAATATTATATATAGATGGGATTTTCTTTTAAAACACTCTTTATATTAAAATTATATCCTTAAAATAATAATAAAACTTTAATTTATTTATTTATTTACTTAGATATATGGTATATATATATACTGGCTATTGTTCATTTTGGATTGGCGTTGGTCTGACGATTGGATTGAGAAACTGGGGATGGGGAGTGGGGTAATCAGAGGCTCCAGGCCCTATTATATAAGCTCCTGCTGGATGTATATATGAAATGATTAAAATTTTAATATAAATAATATATTTAAATAATTAATCTAGCTAATACTATAATTTTAAACATATACCTACATTTTTATTAATTTCTTGAATAATAAATCAATTAATAGTGCTTTTTAATCAGGCTTTAAAGAATTAAATGAGATTTGAATCTTAAAATAAAATTATGGAATTTAAATTTTCAAAGAATATATTATAAATATGAGTTTCAAATTTTGTATTAGTAAGAAGCTTGGAGAGGTGGGTCCTCTTAGAGGCTTTATAAGTTATATATATAAAAGGCAATGTCTGTGTGTCTGTGTGTCTGTCAAATACTCAAAAACTACCCGTTCGATTACGGTAAAACTTTCAGGGATTGTTGTGGGCATCCCAGGGAAGGTTTTAATCTATCTATATATATAAAAGGCAATGTCTGTGTGTCTGTCTGTGTTATTGTTTTGTGTTTTGTACATATATATGTAAAATAAAGAACAAACAGAAATAAGAAAAAATAAATTTTAATTAATATAATTTATAAAAAAAAAATAATGTTCATAAACTTAGAATATTAATTATTTAATTAATTAAAATCTACTTAAATAAATGCAAAGAGCCACAAATATATTAGTAAATATATAAATAATAATAAGAAATAGTCAATAAATCTTACTTATTATACTAGGAAAATTTGTTGTGTTGCTTAAATTAAAATATATTTTCCAAGAAAACAAATATATATCTTATCTACTTATACTGATTGAAACAAAATGGATGAAAACCTTTTACATCCAGACTTTCAACCAAATACCATGTATCATTCGGGGGTACAGGGGGCGGAGCCCCCGTCTAGGTGTGAAGAGCGCCTGGAAGGCGCTCGGAGCAGCTAGTAAGTTATAAGACATGAAATTACAAGCTTTTGCTGTTTGAAAAATGCGGGTAACCAGAAAATATATGAATTTACCCCCCGAAGTATAATAAGATATATATATATATATATATATATATATATATATATACAGAAAATTCTTAAGACAGTCCTATAAGAGCCAAGCTTAATATTTTATTCTTTTTAATAAATCTATGCAAGGTATTCTCCTTCATCCAAATAAAATTTTTTATAGTTTTTCACATGATTAAAAATTGTATAAAACTGTTATATAGAATTTCACTGAATCATTGAAAGTATCGGAATTAATTTTTTACATTTTAACTTAAAATAATCCAATTTAAATTTGCGAGATAGTCGATTGGAGACACTCCAGATTTTTTTTTATTAGTATATATATATTATATATATCAAATGTTTAGGATCAGTGAGACCATCTGATGGAAATAAATTTGTAATAAATGTAATAAAAAGAATAAAAATCCCTTTTTTGGTTGATAATATAGAAATATCACTCCTGTTTATCGCAAATTGTAGGCTATCCTTTAAAACTTGCAATATCATATTGTAAATTATATTTTCGACATCCTCCTTTTTATTCATTTCTAAATGATTGGTGGGCAATAACTTTGATTGTATCTAATTTCCTAAAGTTTCACTCTTAAAGGCCTTTTTATTAAAATACATAAAAAAACAAAAACAAAAAAATATTTACCTGTTTTAAATTAAATATTCCTTAAGCACGTAGTATAATTACGGTTCTATTGATATGAAAATTGCATGATTGGTAGTAATAATTTCAAACTGAATAAGAAAATTACAATACTTGGTTACTTTCTCATCAACTTTATAAGTAACAGATACTCAAAATGAGAATCGATTAGAGGACATTAATTATCGTTAAAACTCCTCTGGGAGTGGGTTGATTTATTAATAAAATTATATTTAACATGATGACTCCAAAATTGGAACACTACCTGAAATAAAAATTATTCAATCAAGAAAATCAAAATAAGGAATCTGAAGATCTGTTGTGTTGATCAAACAACACCTCTAGTATAATGAGACGGCAAGAGAGTCGATAAACTTAAAAAAGTTATTGTTTTTTTTTTTAAATATATTAAAGAGTAAATGAATATTTAAATTTAGGAACATTCTTATTTAATTTTCTTATATTTCTTTTTCAATTATGCAAAGAGACAACTAAAAAGGCACAATTTGAAAAATTCTTTAGATGTTTAAATTTGCTTTCCTTTTTCATTTTATTTTTACATATTTACTATACAACTTTTGTTCATGTAAATATTAACTGTTTATTTTTTGAAGAATCTCTTTTCTTTTTTTTTTCTTTTTTTCGAAGAGAGAGAGAGTTATTTGAAATTCTCTTTTTACCAAAAATATATTAAAATAATTTCATAATTAATATGTTTTATTAAATAATTATACAATTAATGATAAGTCATTTGACGATTACGATTTAATGCTAAAAAAATATAGTGTCGAATTATGTATATATATATATACACCAGGAGTTTTTGATAAGTGCTGTTATCTGATAGATGTATAGTAAATTCATAATTAAATACATTTTATATTTTATGCATATCATTTATCATTTATTTTATAAATAATTTTATTTATTGGATTTTGATATACTTGACCATAAACAACACCGTAATCAGGCCTCATCCACTGTATTCACCAGATTTGGCTCCCTGCGGCTTTTTCCTATTCCCAAAACTGAAGAGAAATGAAAGGGAAGCTTTTTGCCACAATTGATGAGATAAAGTCGGAACCGAAGCCAAATCTGGTGAATACAGTGGATGAGGCCTGATTACGGTGTTGTTTATGGTCAAGTATATCAAATAATCGCTGACAAAAGTGCATTATATCTGAGGGGAATTACTTTGAAGGGGATAAGATGGATATTGATGAATAAATACTTTTCGAAATTCACCTTTTTTTTGAACAGACCTCGTAAATAATTTAAAATATTAAAAAAGTTAAAAAATAACATATATCCATTTTTTTTTTGTTTTAAAAAAAATTTGATGATTTGTCCGAAGAAAGAAAGATGCTTAATGGTTTTGTAATTAAAACAATAAGCATACCCCCACCCAGGAAAGAGATAGTTAATTGCCTTCAGGCCGGAGAGGATCATCTATCACGTCATTTATCTATCATTTGCAACGATCCAAGTGATATAGGGCAGCAAAGACCATTACCTCCACCAAATGCAAACCACTCCTCTTATTGTTCATTTTCTCGAAACAGGATGTTTCACAAATATTATCAACAAACACATATTATTCATTCATCATTTAAGAATTATCAAACAGAAAATAGAAAAAAAAAAATTATAAAAAACAAAACCTGATTGATGAATTCAATTTTACCGATGATAAATTACTTAAAGTTAAAAAAAATAAAAGCGACTTTTTTAAATATAATAACAATTTCTAAATCAAAAATCAATATTTAATAAAAAAAAAATTATTATATATACGAATATGTAAATAATTGAAAATTATATTTTAAAAATTAAAAATATATATTTATACTTCTCATCAATTGACAATCGTTTTTGTCCTTAGGGTCTCCTTTGACAAGTAAAATACATTTTATTTTAATTTTAATAATTAATTTTGACTTTTAAAATTTGTTTTGCTTACTCTCTTCTCAAATTTTTTTTTTTTTATTTATAAATATTTAAAATTTGTCAACTTAATTATATATATATATATATATTCGCAGAATGTTATTATTATTATGAGTAGAGAGATTTTATCTTGTTTAAACAAAAACGCTTTTGAAATTGGCGCCAAAATGGACGCCAAAACGTCAAGGCTTAAATATCATAATAACGTGAAAATATCCTGAAAATAATATATCATAACAAAATATATATATATATATATATTATTGTATATGTTGTATTGATAAGATTTACTCTGTTCTTCTTCTTTACATCAAGCAAAAAAGTAACAAATCTTTTTTCTTGAAAAATAGCAGGTGTATCCTTCTGTTCTTATAGAGATTATATTTATTCCATAGATTTTTTTCAAATACCAATAAAATAAATCTATAAAATATTATGAATTTATTAACTATTAATACATTGGTTATTTTTCAACCACAAATTATAATATATATATATATATATATATTGTATTTTTAAATAAATAGTTATTTGTTTAGATTGCATATAATCATAGCTTTAATATATATATAAAAATATTCAAAACAGGATATTATTAAATAATTTTTCTTTTGATAAGAATACAATGCCATAAATTGTTTTTATTTCTTCAATCTTAAAGTAATTGTAATCTACATTTCCTCCGCCCGAAAAATTGTTGTTGTTAAAATTGTTCAATTTTTATAAAATGTAAATATTTATTAAAAAAAAAACCGGATATTATATATTTTGTTATAGGTTATGATGCCGTTTGGTCTTTTTCGAATTATATTATATATATAATAAGATTTTCAATTTAAATGCAAATTTTATATTCCTGCTATTAAAACGAACCTCTTATTACATTCTATTACTAGTTGATTTAATATTTAATATAATATCAAAGTCGCGGATGAGATTTATATTCCTTTGGAACATCCTGTTGTTATCTACGAGGGAGTTGAATATATATATTAACGGGCCCTTAAATCAGCACCGGCCCTATGATCTATCTGTTTTGCTATTAATTAAAGCATTCGCGAATAGCGATGGACTATTTGCTTGGCTGGTCAATGATTATCATCTTGTTAAGTAAATAACTCCATGTCCTATCCTTTAATACCTCTTGCAAAAACTAAAGCAGAACATTCGTTTGAATCAATTCTTGGTTAATAAAATTACATCCGAAATAGGAGTATGAAAATAAATATTCACTTCATACTAAAGGGTAGGGCTTCTGACTTAGGGAATTTGAATCGGCTATCCAAAATATTTTTAAAAAAAATATTAATTAATTTTTTTTTATAGTCGAATTCAATTCAAAAAGTTAGATGAAGTTAATCAACGAGCTTGACTCTCGTTGTCCCGGTTTCAAGTCCCGGGCCTCAGACAAGGGAATATATTCCTAACTGGGGCCTATAATAAGGAGTCAACCCAGTCTCCAGAGAAAAGATTATGAACCTGCTTCATATGAAGTAGCGCATCCGACCAAGAAAATCAAGATTAAGGTTGAGAGGGTCCGTTCTTCTGATCTTAAAACACCTTTACCTCGCGTGAGAGTTTTGTATTTGGTTTTTTTAGATTAAGTTTATATCACACAATTTGTGTTATTAACGAATGACTTTAGAACATATACGAGGTGTGGCTATTAAATAACGAGACTGCTTACAAAAAATGGTTTAATTAAAAAAATTATGGTATAATCGAACTTTCCCCCTTAATATACTCCCCTCCACTCGACACACACCGCTTTATCCTTTTTTTCCAATGCTCAAAGCAGTGTTCGAAGTCGTTTTTTGTTAGGCCTTTCAGAAGCTCCGCCGTTTTTCTTTTCACCTCTTCCATCGACTCGAATCGGCTTCCCTTTAGTGCGGATTGATTTTCGGAAACAGGTAGAGGTCGCAGGGTGCTAGATCAGGGGAGAAAGGAGGGTGTTCCAGCACTGTAGTTGAAATGGAAACAGGACGGCCCGGACGCTGGTCATCTTCGGTGCTCTCTCGTCCCTCAGAAAATCTTTTGTGCCACTCAAAAACACGCGCACGTGATAAAGAACTCTCACCGTAAGCCTCTTTTAATAATTTATAGCACTCGGTCGGGGTTGATACGTTCTTCGTGTTTTTCGTCACACATCGTTTTCGGCGTAGGAACAAAAACACGTTTATTTTAAACCGCTACAAAAAAAAAAACTACTTCACCGCCAGACATGTGTTCTCGTACTGGAATAGTAGACCCTTCCAGCTGTAAAACGGTGAATTAGGTTCCCACCTACCCTCTCCTGGAGGCCGTCTGCGCGCGCAGTCTCGTTATTTAATAGCCACACCTCGTACATTGGAGCAATTTTTTGCAGGCTAACATTTTTTGAAAATATTATTAGTGGGAAGAAGTATTAACTTTTTACTATCTCGACAGAAAGTTTTCGATGCCGAGATTTTGATGTTTTTATACGTTTTGAAAGCCCCTGAGTCATTTTCACTAAGGTTGAGAAAAATGTCTGTATGTATGTGTGTGTCTATGTAGACAAGATTACGCAAAAACGGTTTGATTAAGAATAATGAAATTTGGTACACGTGCCTTATTCAAAATTCGTAGTTTTCTATCAACTTTTGAGAAATGTAGCTCATCCGCGTTTTCATTTTTTTCCTCTTAAACTGATCGTAAAATTAAAGATATAGTTTTGATAGTTTTTCACATGATTAAAAATTGTATAAAACTTCTATATATATAGAATTTCAACTTTAACGCTGAAAGTACCGGAATTAATTTTTTAAATTTTTTAACACGTTGACTTCCAATCACGAGCCAGCAAGTCGCCTGGTGTCATCAACAAAGTGCCAAACATGCGATGGCGCATAATTATATATTCTTCAATGAAAAGCTTAAATAGTATCATATATTTTCTATATTATTTTATTTTATATTTTATATCATATATCTTTTATTACTATTTTCAAGTCATATTTCTTACAATAAATTTGTGACTAACACCTAACAGTCAATTTGTTAAATTTCGACTTAAAAATGAAAGTAATGGTTTTAAATTTATATTTAATATATGATAATTAATTAATTTAATTGAATAAAAATACTGTACTGCAAATTTAAATTTTTCAATTAATAAATCCAATTCAATTATACTTAATTTATAATTTATTGAATTAAATTTAATTTAAATATAATATATGCTAATTAATCCAATTTAAATTTGCGAGTTAGTCGAGCGGAGACACTCCAGATTTTTTAGTATGCAATCGTTTATCCAATTTTTTTTTTATTATTTTAAATATATTTTTAAAAAAAATTAAATTATTAAGTGTTTTTATATTTTAATAATGTAATTATTATATATTTTTTCTTATAAAAAAACAAATACAAAATAAAAATAATTTTTATTGAAATGTGTTATTCAATAAAATTAGTTATAAAAGGCTTAGACCAATGTCATTATCCAAAAATTACAGTTTGATTTGAACTAAATTTGAAAAAAAAACACAAACTTTCAATTATTTTTCAAATTCTCTAAGACCCTAAAACATTTGCAAAAAAAATATCATGAACTAGTAAATGATGGAGTAAATGATGCTTAATACAATAAAAAAAGTAACTTGTCCACATATAATTTAACCATAAATTGAAGTTGAATCTCGATGCCCAATAAACTAAAAAAAAAAAAAACTTTTATTTTTCGACACCCTCACTATGGATCACTTTGTGATAAAAAAAATGAACGAGTAAATGGTGCCCCTAATCCAAAAGAAACTTGAGCCAATGAATGAAATTTCATAGTCCAATGTCAATGTCCAATGTGGGCAAATAAAATTTTGTGCTAGTTCAACAATAAAAGTTTGGTTATAAAAAAAATATCCCATTTCTATCGACAAGTAGCTGAAGAAAGATAAAAAAAATAAAATAAAAAAATAAAAAAAAAAAAAAATAACTTTTCAACCACAATATTATTACAAAATTTATTTTTAATCGAAGACCGTTGTTGACATCCAATAGTTGTGATAAAGAATAAGGGTGAGTTCACCCTTTAAATAATTTTTAAATTATTAATTCCAAACTAGAAAATTACGTTTAGTTTTACAAAAACAAGATTTTGTTGTTTTTTTTTCTTTAATTTTTTTAATCACATTTTTAAACGATGACATTTCCAAAAAAAAGATACATTACAAAAAAAAAAAATTTATTTTCAATTTTTTTTTTTTTTCAAAAAACTCGGTTACATAAACAATATTTTAGACAATTTATGAAGGGTTAACGTTCTCTTTAAATTTCATGGAGTAATCGATTTTCACCTCCATTTTTTTATCTTTTTTTTTTTTTTGCAAAATATTTTATATTTATACTAATACTAATAATAATAATAATAATAAAGTAAGAAATTTAAAAAATAAATTTTATTTTATTGAGTACTTAATTTGGATTTTTATTTTTTAAATTCCAAAAATATGCATTTCACAATCCTCATTCCAAATTTATATTATTATATTATTATCAAACTATTTATTAGATAAGATTGTAAATACAATTTTATTTATTTAGTTTTTATATAATTTAACATTATAATTTAAGGGATGATAGTTTAGTGGTTATAATCGTCGCCCTATGAATATCAGGACGAGTGATCGAATCTCGTCAAGCTCACTTATATTTAGGAATTAATAATTAATTTTACATAAATGAGAAAGCTAATTAATTTGATCATGGATCTCAAAAGTCATTAAAATAAAACAAAAACAACTACGAAATTGTTTAGTACGTTAGAATGTTCACTCACACATACGAATATTATCTAAACAGTATGAGATTTTGATTTTTAGGAAGTAAATAGAAAATATTTTGATATATATGTTTTTATAAATAAATAAATAATAATAATAATAATAATAATATAAAATAGACCAGAATGATAGCTAAGGGGTTATAATTCTCGTCAGCACGAAATTTAAGTCAAGAATACCTTAACTTGTTCATTTATAATTAATTTCAATAATAATAATTTCAATAAATTCGAGAGCTGAATAAAGAGATAATCGTTCCCAACAACTATGTGTGAGTGAACACTCTAGCGTCTACAATGTGTACTAAACAATTAGGTAGTTAATTTATATTTTAATGGTTTTTGGGAACGATTTAAAACTAGTTGAAATTATTATTGAAATTAATTATTAATTTAAAATTATTTGAAATTATTATTATTGAAATTAATTATTAATTTCAATTAATGCGAAAGCCGATTTAAAAGATCATCGTTTCCAAAAGCCATTAAAATTAAAAAAAAAACTACTTAATTATTTAGTATACATTGAAGACGCTAGAACAGCGTTTTCCAACCTGTGGGGCGCGAAGGATTAGAACCACAATCCCAAGTACTCTCTCTCGCGAAGACAATTCAAGTGCCCGCAAAATTTTGAAATTTTTCGATTTCTTTTTTCTTTTTTTTTCAATATGGTTTTAAAAAAAAAGGTCAGATGATTTTGCGATGTTCTGAACCATGATGGCCCATCCCTGTTGTCATATTATTTAAAATATCTGCCCGACTATTGAAAAAGGAAATTAGATTATTACAAAAATTAAGAGGGGCCCAAGAATTTTTTTTAACAAAAGGGAGGCGCCGGTACAGAAAGGTTGGAAACCACTGCGCTAGAATGTTCACTCACACTTACCAATATATTGACCAAACAGTATGAGATAATGATTATATATAATATGTTTTTAAATATTAATAATAATAATAATAATTTATTTATATATTACAATTTTTCTTAATTATTTTTTTATTATTTTATTATAATTTTTGATAATTAAATCAATAATCATGTGGTCTTTTCACGTTTCCATACTCTTTAATAGCTTATAACATTTAGACTTATGTAATCTTATAGGATTATTATAATTTTTTTTATTTTTAAAGATAAAAGTCCATAAAAGAAAAATTTTTCAAATTATAATAAAATGGATATAACTTTCTCAAAACTCCGATTAGTTTTTTGACAAAAGAGTTTACTAACAAATTAAAGGTTTGTTTAAACTTTACTGACCATCGTCAACCCTTTTGTTAATTAACATATCACCTGCCGGTATTATTTAACAACTTTATCGTTTTATTTCATTTCAACAAACTCTCATTTTTCCATTAACATAGGGAAAAAAAATCAACAAAAACAAAAACAAAATTAGGCCAAAACTAAATTTAATCATTCATAATATTAAATAATTAAATTAATACATAAATAGAAAAGTAATACCTACTAATTAATTGAGAAAGAAAATGTACTTGATTTTTTTTATTTCATTAATAAATGTGTATTAATTCATAGGTAGAGCCTAATTCCCTGTAATATACTTATATCAAAGTATGTATCAAAATTTAAAATAATTTTTATTAAATTTCCATATAATCAATCAAATCCAAAATGGTTGATTATATTAGAAGAAATAGTGTTACTTGTTAATGAAGTGTTTTAGTGTGGTATGTATATATATATGTGAATAATAGCTCTATAAAGGAAGTTAATTGCATAGAAATCAAATGAAAACTAAAAGCGCCAAACGTTTTTAGTTGAATATGAAGCAATTCATCCATAAACTTTGTCAGGCTTATAGAAAAATTATTTTATTCTTTTTAGTACATTGGAAAACCGTTATTTTATAAAAAAATTTTATATTTATATTATTTTATTCTTTTTAGTTCAATTTTAATTTGATAAATTTATTTAATAAACCAAGAGAAATAGAAAAGATGAAGTTATACGAAAATTTACACAAATTGGATAAAACAAAAAAATATATTAATCTTCTAAAATAGATTTTATGCATTTATGTTAAGTAAATGTTATTATTGAATAATAAATATTATATTATATTTATAAATAAATAATTTTTATTAATATGAGATTTGAAAAATGTATATATATAAATATATATATTAATATATATTTATATATATATATAAATGTATCTTTTATAAATAAATAAATATATATAAATATATATATTATCTACATAAAAAAACGCGGTGTGCACACTGCTTGAATGTGTGTAAAAACACTATTTCAGAAGACTCATAAGACTGTCCCCCACCTGACTTATATTGTCTTCAAAAAAAAAGGTCAATGCTTTATTTAATTTTCTCTCCGGGACTTATATAAAAAAAGGTTACTTCCTCTTTGCCATTTGAGGGGAAATCTATCCCACTTTCATTGGCAACAGACCTGATTAATAAGAATTCATCATTAATTTCAATGCTATAACATATTCTCAATTACTTTAAAAATGAAAATCTATTCTGAAATCAATATTTATGCTTAAGAACCCGTTGAAAAAAAATTAATCGGAGCAATACAAAGGGAGTTAGTTACTAAAAGTAATTAATCGCTAATTAATTACAATTAATTAATTATAATTCAATTATATTTCTTCTATACCTTCTAGAGATCGATTGATATATCAATAAAAATTTTCAAAAATTTATCTCAATAAAAAGTCGATGAAAAATCGATTTCAATTTGTCAAAAGAGCGAACAGACAGACAAAGAGACTGACGCCAAGTGAAGTTGAGAAAAACGTTATAATAAAAACGCTATAAAAATACCCATTTATTTTCCAGTAGTAACAAATTATAATGGTTAATTATTTTTAATTGATAAATGGAAATAATTTTATGTCTTGAAATTCAATTCTGCATATACTATAAAACTAAATTATCAAATTCATTAAACTTATACTTTTTCAAAAATAATTGTTTAATATTTATTTAATATATATTCAAAGATTAGGGTTGAATCCAGATTAATATTAATGTATCTTATAATAAGTTTATATATATATCTGGTCATAAATTTATAAGGCTCTTCCTTGATACGTTTCATATAATTAAATTTTCTTTCGAGGCTAAAAAACTTTTTTCAAAAAACAAAACAAAATTAAGAATATCAAAGTTAAAAAAAAATGAAGATAAATGAAAAATTCCGAGGGGGGTGAGATGGACAAGCAGGAGAGAAAAAAGGTGGAGAAAGGGAAAAAATTCGATATTAAACATAAAAGTGAAGAACATTTTGATTTCGTGTCCCCTTAAATCAACTTGATATTTAATTAAATTTTGTTATTCGCTTATAATCTTATATTAGGGGGTGTTTTTTTTTATATTTTAATTATGCAAATTGATCTAGACCACATTTGCCTTTCAAAAGCGAGCTTGGAGTAATGTTTTTTTTTTATTTTTTATTTTTTTTCAAAAGATATTCAAGATGAGATCCAAAATTAACAACGTTCTCTGAAATATCAACGTTTAGACATGAATTTCCCATTAAAGTGGATAAAATGTATATTAATGTATAAATCAAATATTTTCATTATTAATTTAAAATTATTTTTGTATAGATCACTAAAAACTATATATATCTTTATCTATTATATTAGATGTCCCACCCGAAATTATGCATAAAATTTTGTTGAAAGTTTCTACATAATATTTCATATTTATTTTTTTTTATTTTTTAATCATAAATGTATTAAATACTATATTATATATATAGATATATATATATTGTCCGGGGTTTAAGTCTATCTAAACTCCGAGATCAATATTTTAAGAAAACTGATCAAGAAAATCAAGATTAAAGCTTAAAGGATCCGTTCTACTGATCATAGAACGCCTCTACCTCGCCTGATAGGCTGTATCCTTTCGTAGGAAATATAAAAGCGAAAGATTATTTTATAATATATGTTATAATGGAAAGCAATAATCTTTAACACTTATTTTTAATTATAATTTAACTAGTAATGTACATACGTATAATGAGATGTAAAGAAATTAAAAGAAATAGATGTGAGTATATATTGAACATTTTATAAAATAAAAACTAATTTTTTTAACATTTTATATAAGACTATTGATAATAAACAAGTTTAAACAATTAATTATTTTAATTTAAATTAATTGATTTATTTGTTTGTTCTTGGATCATTTGGTAAACTATGGTCTCTAAATATTAGTAAAAGCGAAATGCCCATAAAACAAACAAAATAAATCCATTAATTTAAATTAACAATAAATGTTTATATTCTAAATTGAGATATAGTTTTATAAAATGTTCAAAAATATACTTCAATATGGTTATTTCTTTAGATTATCTTACATTTCATTATACACATTATTTATCATATAATAATAAAAAATATTTAATAAAATTGATAATAAGGAATATTATATTCCAATATAATACACATAATATAATTTATAATATAATTTATAGTGATTAAATTAAAAAATAAAGAGGAAACCAAAAATAATAAAGATTTTAATACACTGATTGAAATAAAATAAATAATATAAAGCTATTTCCTAGACTTTATATATATATATATATTTGTATATTTAAGATATTAACTGATCTAAGGATTTTGTTGAAATTCACACCATAGTTAATTTTTATAAAGAGATATCGATCTGTATTGGTTTCAGCCTCGGGAAAAATCAGTTAGTTTTTTCTTAATTTAAAATAGTAATTTAAATATCGTCAGCAACTACGTCTGACAGCTTTTCCCTATATACAAAATATTTAAATAAAATTAAATTAAAAATACGTTATATTCACAGGCCATACTTTTCTGTCTTTCAGTGCATTAATAATTACGTTTAAGGGCTGTATGTTTTATGACTATTTTCTTTTAATTTATATTCTTTTAAATTAAATGAAATAGTTTCATATATTTTGTCGTTTATATATTTTAAATAATAATCTTAATCTTAAATATTCATAGTTCATAAAGAATACTTTTTTTTAGTGACCTAGCTGCGGCTCGGTGAACCAGGTACTAATATACTAATAAACTTAGATATTTAATGTAAATAATATAGTTTCAAAAAATGTCCTTGAATATTTTTCTTTAATAAATAAAAATTACGAGGTAATGGATAAATTTGTTTATTTGGGGTCCGTGATTACCAATAACGACACCAGAAATAAATAAACGGATCTAAATGATATTCTAAAATCTGAAGAAATGCGAACACAAACATAAACATTAAGGTAACCTGGTCAAAGTATTCCTTTCATGCTCTGAAATATGGACCCTGAAAATGAATAACCACAACTTTGAGGTGCTGGATGACATAATCATGTTAAGAATCCCGTAGAAGGCTCGTCAGACATATATCACTGTACTGGAAGAAGTTTATGTGAACGTGCGTCTTTCTAGCCTAATACTCGATAGAGTTAAAAGTTATTTATTTATTTATTTATTTATATTCATAAAGACAGGCTCATTCTCAGAATTAACGAATTAAACACCTCATCAAGATTGTTTTATTGCTAAAGCCATTTGAAGATAGACTACAGAAATGACCATGTGAAGTATGATCTTACAAGTTATATCGACCCTACCACCTATCATGAAGACCGATTTGGAAAGTACTATATTACAAACAAGCATGGAGGGTACGAGAAGGTCCAGTACTAGTCCGGCAAGTTGGATTGGTTAAGTTCGACTTCGGTTAGAATCGACAGTCCAACGACCAGAGAATAAACGGCGTAAAGATCACGATTCTCTGTTAAAAAGAATACAACACTGAATAAGAAGAAATTAAAATAATTTTGTTTTATAAGAGAATCAATTTTTAATTGTATATATTTCTATAATAAAAGACTCGTCAGTGGTTTTGTGGTTAGCACGACATGCTACTACACTGATGACTTGAGTTCGGGCCTAGGGAAGTTCAAATAATTAATAATTTCTCTTTAATCATCAGGATTTATCTCTAAACAATCAAATAACCTATAATAAAATAAACTTTTTTTAATATAACTTTTACTTAATGTATATATGAATTGTTAATCTATAATTATTACTTTGTTTTTTAAAATTATTTGTAATTTATAATAAACATTTATAAAATAAATAAATGATTTCTATAATTTATTTCAGTCTCTGAAGTAGAAGGATTTATCATCCCAGTATTACTTGTCCAATTTTCTAACATATTTAACAAAAAGGTACTAGAAACGTTTCACGATTAGTTTTCCAATATTAATTAAAATCTTCTATATAGTTGTGTAAACATAATTCACCGCATCCTATTTCTCTCTTCGTTATTTTGATAGAATTTTTAATGACATCGGAAATGTAAATCTAACTAATGAGACTGGTAATGAGATAAAGTAAGATATGCTATATATATATAAGAAATTATCTTAATAGGATCGTCGCATTTGCTCAGTACTCCTTTGAAGGTAAAGACAATCTCTAATTAAAGTTCAATCAAAATTGTTCTTGTGTTCAAATGTAATTTCCATCGCGACAATCAAATCAGTTTCCATTTCATTCTGGGAAATCGCATACGATTCGTAGCAAAAGAATTCAAAAATTTAAAATAATAAAAATGATTGAGGATAGGAGAGATAGTTTCTCACCAAAAATACGACTTACGAAACATTCTTGATATAAAGAAGCATCCCTTAACTAAGTCTTAGTTTATAATGAACTAATATACATTCCAAATGCCGGTTAAAGAGGTTACATTCCATGATAAAAGTATGTCTCATTTTCCTGGCTCAAAATAGATCATTATATATACGTATTCAAAGAATATAAACTATTATTAGTATTTTTAATTTTATAAAAGTGGAATTTTAAAATAACAATAAAAGCTTCCGATAAAGAAAAACAAAATAAAGATAGAGACAATCCGTTGTTGGCTAGAAATATATTTGTGGGGAGACCGAGTGGGAAACGTCCGCTTGGAAGACCAAGGACGAAGTGGGTAGACAATGTAAAAAGGGACGTGAGAGAGATAGAAGAAGGTAGGGGTTAAAAGCCCGGTTTATATTTACATCCGGTATTTTGGTAGGAAATATTGCAGGATGTTGGTAATGAAACTTTTCTGAGGTTTGAGACTGATTGTAAAGTTTTTTTTTGACATAATTAAGCAACAGTTTAATAGAAGGAACTTGAGAGAGTTTGGAGAGGGTAGGAATTGGATGGTTGTGGCTCAGGATAGGGACACTTGGAGAAGTGTGGTTGCTTGTGAACTTTCGAGTTCCGTGGAGCCACAGAGATAGATAGAGAGAGAATCCGTTGTACAGATCATATAATCAGGACCGGTTCTGGAGTTTTGATCGCCCCGGGAAAAACAACATACAAAGAGATATAAATTTACTCCAAATTAAAAAAAAAATAATAATAAAAAGGCAAAAAAATGAAAATTACACAAAATTAACGAATGTCAAAACATATTTTATTTTTATATAGATATCGAAAATTGGCGCCCCAAAAATTCGCCCGTCTTCACCGCCCCTTAATCAGCGTAAACCTAACCCACTTAGAAATGGGCTTTCAAATAAAAAATCAAACGTTTTTTTATTAAACAAATTATTAAATATATATATTTATATCACTATAATATATATATATATATATATGTAAATTTTAATTATAATATAATACCTATATATATATATATATATATATATATATTTTTTTTTTGTCGATAATTAATATTATAATAACATGATGGGATATGTTATCCAGTCAACAATAGTCTAACGCATGTTCTTAATTGTTCATCCTAACCCTTGGTACACGATCCTACATGACAGCAACATCAATTTGAATTGGCTGTTCATGATGAGGAGAATGTCCAATCAACTTCTACAACCTAAAATCCCCCCTCTTATTCTTCAAAACCTCTATAGTTAGTGGATTTTGTATTCAAAAGATTTGAATATATATATATATATATATTTATATATATTAGGTAATATTAAAATATGGGAAGTACTCTGTTCAATTGCTTTTTTTCCAAAACAATATTTTACAACAAAATTATACAAACATCATATTTCATATATTATAGAAACAGCTATTATGTATCGATTTCAGGTGTTAAAAAAATAATTCCGGTACTTTCACCGATACATTCAAGCTGAAATTCTATATATAGCTGTTTTATACAATTTTTAATCAAGTGGTAAACTATCAAACATATATCTTTATTTTTACGATGAGTTTAAGAAAAAAATGAAAATGTGATATGTAATGGTCTTCTTTCGAAAGAGCTACATTTCTCAAAAGTTGATAGAAAATTATGAATTTTGAATAATGCCCGTATAGCAAATTTCATGAATCTAGCTCAAACCGTTTTTGCGTAATCTTGTCTACATACATTCACATACAGGCACACACACAGACAGACAGATTTTTCTCATCCTTAGTGAAAATGACTCAGAAACCTTCAAAACGTATAAAAACATCAAAATCTTGACATCGAAAATTCTTGTGATCGCAATGCTATCTCTGACGAGATAGTAAAAAATTAAAGATAAGGAAAGTTTAAGAAATTATTAAAAATATAATTGAAAATCCATTTTCATTAGAATAAAAAAAATTGGAAAAAACGTTGGACGAAGTGTATAGAGAAAGGAGACTACGTTGAAAAATAAAATATTTTTTATCCCAAAACCTGTGTTTCATTGAAAAAGTCACGGACTTATTGACTTACCCTCGTGCACGTGTATATATAGAAAAGAAAATTCGCTTCATTACTTTAATATTCTAATTCTATTTTAAGTATAGTATATACATATTTATCCTAATAGTAATTATTTAATTACAAGTAATTAATACAAAATTTTTACTATATAGCAAGAGATTTTCGATAACAAGATTTTAATGTTATTATAGGTTTTGAAGGTCCCAGAGTCATTTTCACTGTCTATGTGTGTGTATGTAGACAAGATTACGCGAAAACGGTTTAATCTAGAATAATGAAATTTGGTACATGGGCATTATTCAAAATTCGTAGTTTTTTTATCAACTTTTGAGAAATATAGCTGAACCGGAAGAGGAACATTACCTACCATTTTTTTTCATTTTTTTACTCTAAACTGAGTCAAAGTTTTTTACCTGATTAAAAATTATATAAAACTGATATATATATATGTATATATATATAGAATTTCAGCTTGATTGAATCGCTGAAAGTAACGGAATTAATTTTTTAATACATTAACTGGTAATCACGCGTCAGCAAGTGACCTGGTGCCATCAACAAAGACCCAAACACGCGCTGGTTTAATAAATATTATTTATTAATTTTAAAATGTATAATTTATAATTAATTAAATTTAATTTATATAAATATAATATATATTAATTAATTCAATTCAAATTTGCGAGATAGTGGAATGGAAACACTCCAGATTTTTTTTTATTGACCTAGGTAGGAATTGAATTTCAAATTTTTTTTATATCACTCGTTTATTAGAATTTCCAAAATATTTTTTCTTAGAAAAGAGAAGGTATTATCTTTAAAGTATCCTCCCATAATACCAACCCACAATCAATTACCTAAACAAGAAACAACCAAATTTTAAATGATCAAAAAAAAAATAAAAATAAAATTAAAAAAAAAATATAATAAATTTGACTATAATCATCCGATCTATTGCAATTGTATTCTTGTGTAAATCATAAAGCAAGCCGTTTGAAAAATGAAAATGAGCACGATTTAGAAAAAAAAAAACCTAGAAAAAGAGAAGAACGTCGAGTAAAACTGCCACTGCAGTGTCTATTTTTTTTTGTTGGCCGCCCAGCCTGAAGCGATGCTGATATGGGGAGAATATCAAACGAATCAGGAGAGGAAATGGGTGGGTTTTGGTGGTGGTGGTGGTGGGGGGGGGGGAATCTACAAAATGAGAAATAAGAGACGTAAAGCATTTCAAAAACGTCCATAGAGTCGTGTTCCTCTTTAATATCGACTTAGATATATGCCTGTTTAGAATATTCAAGTCAAGATTAAAAGAACCCTATCGAATTCATTGTTTTTTTTATTATATTTTCTCTGTCGATAAATAAATAAAAAGACCAGTGATATTTTAAATACACACCATTTAATTTTTAAACAAAAACAATTATCTTAATATTTATTTTTGATTTTTGATTGTTTTTTTTTGTTTTTTTTTTTTTTGTAATTACATTATAACACCCATTATTAATTGATTTGATAATCAATTAAATAGAGAATAATATTAATATATTGTTAAATACTTGGTTCACCGAGCCACCGCGTTCAGTACTTTAAAAAAAAATATTCCTTTTGAACTACGAATATTTAAGATTAATATTAATATTTAAAATAAATATACGACAAAATATTTTAAAAAAGAACATAAATTAAAAAAAAATAGATTATGTAAAATTAATGTAAGCGTGTATTAAGGAAATAAGGCCAAAGGAAGTTGAATCTCATCCATTGGGGGTAAGCAAGAGATTACTATGCTGTCCCCTTCAAGGTCACGGATAAGCAAAGCAATGGAGGTGGGGGGGGGCAATCAATCAACATGGCGGCGAATCATTTCAATCTGTCAACATTCAATAATTAATATTTAATTAATGAAGCACCGTAAAATTATATAACACTAGTGAAAATGAATCTTCGTTTCATAATGAATCTATTCGTATAGATTTTACCTGTTGTTATAAGGCAATAATTTTTTTGAACTTCCAAAATAAACTGATATTAAAATTAATTAAAAATTTCCATTTAATGATACAAAAAATCAATTTTATTTAGAATCTGGCTAAAATTATGGTCAATGGATTTGTCTTGGGTCACAATTTAAAAGATTTAGTCAAAAATTATAATAAAATGAAAAACATTGAAGCTTGGAGAGGTGGGTCCTCTCAGAGGCATTTATAAGATGGGTCTCACTTGCGAGGTTTTGCTGGTTGAAAAAAGCGTATAATCAGCATATATTTGAATTAACCCCTCTTCGCAGGGTTAATTCAAATATATATAGGAGACTCTTAGAGAGTCTCCTATTAAGAGTTGAAGATTTCATTTTTTTTTTCTTTTTAATGAATCTATGCTAGGTATCCTCCATCATCCAAATAAACTTGATTTTTTTGAAGGATCAAAGGAAGGGGAAGAGTATGAGTAGGGGAATGGATTGAAAGGAGTCAACGGGTAAAGGACATTATTCCCCTTCTATACAAGAAAGGAATCATGAGAGCTCATGTGAGGGCAGGGACGCTACTCCCTGAAATAGAAATATTTTCTATTGAGATAGAGAAGAGTCCAGTGAAAATCTTTCTAAAAGTCTTAATATATATTTGTTCTATATTTTCTATTATTATTGATATTTTTAAGAAAAAATAATTATTTTCTACTTAAAAATTATGTTATAATTATTGTCTATTTTATTTTTCAATCCTTTTGTCTATTAATCTACTTATTTAATATCTTTTCAGGTTATACTTTAGCTTTACCTTTACCTCAGTGGGACTTATGACATATGTCTTACTCTTGAAATTTCGAGGTTTTGCTAGTCTGAAAATGCGAGTAATCAGGATATATTTGAGACTCGTAAAAAGAGTAAGGGAATGGATGGAAAGGAGTCAACGGGTAAAGGCCATGATTCCCCTCCTATCCAGGAAACGAATCATGAGCTCACGTGAGGGCAGGGACGCTACTCCCTGAAGTAGAAATCTTTTCTATTGGGATCATAGAGAAGAGACTACCCGTTACCCGTCAAAATCTTTCTAATAAGTCTTACTTTTTTCTATTTTTTCCATTATTTCTATTATTATTGATATTTTTAAAAACTAATAATTATTTTCTTCTTAAAATTATGTTATAATTGTTTATTGCCTATTCTATTTTTCAATCCTTTTGTATACTTTGAATCTACTTATTTAATATCTTTTCAGGTTATACTTTAGCTTTACTTCTTGATCTCTCAATTGTCTATTATTAATTTATATATTTTATATTTTAATATTCTATGATATATAGATAGTATAAACCAATAAATATATTCTATATTTTTATTTGTTTTAATTACATATACAAATAATAAATTCATAATTAAAAAAAAATAAAATAAATTCTAATATATTAATTTACTATTATCATATATATTTAAAAGTATGTTGATTCATTTGATTGGAGTGATATTTTATAATATTTCACCATAAATTTGCATAAATTGAATAGATGAATTTTTGTAAATTTTCAAAGAATATTATATATATATATATATATATTATATACCTGGTTCACCGAGCCACCGCTTATTCCTTATGAACTATGAATATTTAAGATTAAGAATATTATTTAAAATAAATAAATGACAAAATATATGAAACAATTTCAAATTATTTATAAAAAACATAAATTAAAAAAAAATTGTCATAAAACATACAGTCCTTAAACGAACGTATTAATACACTGAAAGACAGAAAAGTATGACCTGTGGATATAACATAATACATATTTCGTAATTTGATTACAAAATATTATTAAAATAAATATTTATTTATAAATAAATATTTTTTTATTCAAACAAACTAAATCGGCTCCCATTTGTTTAGACCATGAACCAAAAGCTTTTATCTCTATTCATGAATAATAATTCTGATCAATTTAATTTCATATTGTAAAAAAAATCCATAAAAATACTATTACCAAGTTTATCCATCAATCATTTTATTTATTTTTATAATGACATCGTTCCGAGATGATGTGTCTCATTGATGTGTCGGACATTTAAAAATCAATTGAGCAAAAACCTCTCCTTCAACCTGATCGTTTTTCAATAAAATAGTATTCTATTTATTCATTGAGAATCTATTGGTATCACCTCCTTTGGCATCATGATCCAATATAAATCCCACATTTGGGAATTATTTGAACATATTTTTTTTTTCTTTTACAATAACATGACTTTTGCAACTGTACAACTAATAATTAAATTAATAAACAGGTTGACAATGAATATGCAAAAGAGATATACCCCGGGTTCGTATAGTTGTGCATATTAATGAAGTGTCAAAAGCGATATTAAGATAAATATTAAATCAAGGAAATCCTATTCAATGTAGAAGCATTTCCTAGTCGTAGTTGATAATACGAAAATCAATCAACATAAAGCTAACATTCTGAGACTAATACATGCAAGACTGGACATGAATATTTACACATCGCTAGGAAATATTTCCTGGGATATGTTTATATTGTGTTGTTCCTAATAAAATGGACGTTTCAGATAACACAAAATCTTTTTTTTTTTTTTTTTGAAATAAGCAAATGGAGAAGGGAATTATAAATAATCAAATGATTATAAACACAAGATTACTAAAATTGTTCTCTGCTTTGATGAAGAGTAAAACACAAGAGTAATGTTATAATCAATTTCTACTTGAAACTGCTTAAACTTTATTGAAAATATTAAAAATTATTTGAAAATTAAATAAAAAAAAATTTTTAGATGAGATTCAATTAGAAAGCATGGAGAATTTAACTCAACTTCAACGTAGCCATTACAAGACAAACTTATATCCTGCATTTTTTCTTCCATATAAAACTATAATTTATTAATTAATTTGATAATTGTATACTTATATGTATGTATAGTGGATTTTGATAAAAGTTTACCAATAGATTCCTTTTTTGATTCCAATCAAACTTTCCTAAAGAAGTATATGGCGGTCGCTTTTAGTTTACGAGATAAAAATTATTAAAATTTGCATATAAATCCATTGATAAGTATTCCATTTAGCAACCATGTTTCATTATTTGACCACCAGATGGCTTTACTAATTTTCGGTTTTTATAAGTTCGGTTTGGCTATAAGAAGAATAAAAAATTAATTAATTAAATACTTTTCCTAAATCCAGTGAATAAGTGGATAATTGGATAATTGGTGAATTAGTCAATAAAACATTATTAAATGGCTAATCATTCATAAATAGTTTATATGCAAACTTAAATAATTTTTATTTCGTAAACTAAACGCGACCGCCACATAATTCTTAAGGAAAGTTTGTGTGAAATCAAAAAAAAAGGAATCTACTGATATAAAGTTTTATCAAAATCCATCATACATACATATAAGTATACAATTACCATTAATTTTAATTAATACTAGTTGGAACAACAAAGACGAGCTGGATAGCCAATGTAGGAAGGGACATAAAAGAGATAGGAGAAAGTAAGAGTTGGGTGGGTGTAGTTCAGGATATTTAGAGATTTTAGTTATGAACGTCGAAATGTGGCATTAAGTAATATTTTATTGACCAATTCACTAATTATTCACTTATTCACTAATTTTCGGTTTTTATAAGTTTGGTTTGGATATAGGGGAAAATTATTTAATTAATTAATTTTTTTAATTTTCATAAATCTAAACTAAACTGAAAATTAGTGCGCCCTCTGATGGTCAAACGGATAAAACATGCTTGCTAAATAGTAAAAATCAATGGATTTATATGCAAATTTTTATAATTTTTATCTCGTAAACTAGAAGAAGCCCGAAAAAATTTAATAAGAAAAGTTTATTTGAAATGGCAAAAGGAACCCACTGGTAAAGTATTATCCAAATCGAAGAAAAAGCGTTTACTTGAATAATTACCATATAAATATATATAAATAAGGACTGTGAACTAATAGCCGGAATTGAAAAATATATAAGGACCAAAAGGTAAATTAGCAATTAAAACAAGAAGATATTTCTATTAACATATTATTCAAATATTATTAAAATTCAATATTATACCATAAATCATTACCACCACTTGTATTATCAGCAAAGTAACAGAATATATGATTTAGCCAGCAATTTTAATTATTTAAAATATTCAATTTCACAAAGTTTATTCTGTTGTTCTCAAGTTCTGGCAGATCACAAGACGCGTATTAACCATTAAAACACAGTCTTAAAAAAGAATCTAAGAATTTAAAGAATTTTTTTTGTATTAAATTATTTCATTTATTTTCAACAGAAAAACATTCCATAATCAGCGCCGGATAAAGGGGTGGGGAAGACAGGCGATTTGCTCGAGGCGCAAAATTTTGAGGGAAGCCGATATAAAAATAAAATATTTTTTATATTCATTATTTTGGTGTAATTTTCATTGTTTTACCTTTTTTTATTATTTTTTTTTTTAATTTTTAGTAAATTTATATATTTTTGTATGAAAGGGCGCCAAATATTCTTTTCCCTGGGGTGATCAAATCCATAAAACCTGGCCTGTCTATAATAAACATGTAATTGAAATGTCCAATGATGGTCTGTGGTACAAAGTTCCATTAACAACGCCATCTATGTTTTCTATTTTAAGTTGAAATTGTTTCTCATTTTGAAAATAAGTCATTCTTCATTTTATCAAAATATAATACACCAAATAATAGCAATTCTTATCTCTTCAACATCACTTAAAACTCCTTTTTCTAATTATTTTGTCAACCCTGTAAGGATTGATGTATATCCACAATAATCCCAGCTTGTCGTACGAAGGGCATTGCTGGATTCCAATGAATTTCAACATTGTCCTCCTACTCTTAATTAATCCCCTCAATCGTTATTGACCTCGATTAGAGTGTATTCCAATTACATGCACACATAAGGGATGCTTCATAGAGGGACGGGGAATCAATTAATGATTACCTAACCATATTAATACTACTACTGTCAAATCAAAAACTATCCAAAATAATTAATCTATGTAAATCTTTTCCAGTATTTTTTTTATCATCTAGCATAGTATTAATATATTAAAAAAATACTTCTATTATAATTACTTTTTATTTTATTTATTATTATTTTTTTTTTATTAAATTAGCATATTTTACTCATTAGATGGTATCCTATCATTATCATCATTTTATATGGCTAAGCATATGTATATTCACATCACTAATTTTCATAAACAAATACTTAGTCGTGTTAATTATCTGACGTTACTACTCTCTGACCGTTGTTATTTGAAATCATCTCACGTAATAACAATAAATTCCCCTACCAAATATCTCAGAACAATCTAAGTATACATAAATTTTATAAAACAGTAGACTGGTGCCAAAATATAGAAATAACCTTTTGAAAATCAATTAAAAAATATTAATATATATAAATATAATTATATATGCAATATTTATTGATTAATATAATATCATATAAATTTTATATATATATATATATAAATATATTTATATATAAGCACCATAGTCAATTTTGTCATATGTACCTACATACATTATTATTTTATTTTTTTTATTTGTTTAGTTTTTTATCATAAATTTACACCTGCCAATGACAATATTTATTAATAACATCATTATTAGAAAATATTATTAATAAATAAAATAATTAAATTTTATATTATAATTATGAATTATTCAATATTCAAATAAATATATTACTTGATAATTATATCTCAATTTATTTTATTTATTATTTTTATGTATCGAATATTCATTATATATATATATATTTTTTATTGAAAATTTAAAACACAATGTTTATATGTATAATTTAATTATTCATTATAAAATAAATTTATTTTAGTTTCTCATTGAGGTATTTAAATAATTTATTAATTTATTTTTGATAAAATTTTCATTTTATTCATTTATATTCATTTTTTTAAAAAATTGTAATGATATCTTAGTTTGTTTATTAAAATAATTAAATAAAATCTAACAATTTTGTTATTTGTTTCTGAATTTTTCTTTAATATCACACATATATAATGAATTCAATAAGTCTATAAGATAAGTAAAATAAAAAAAACTTTTTTTTTTTGAAAAAATGTGATTTTATTATTCAACGTGGTTGCCTTTGCGGGCGATACGCCGATTATAGCGTTCTTCCAATTTTTCCAATATCATTTTTATAGTATGATTTGTTTTTGGATTTAAAATAAGCCTTAATTTCAGCGATTTTTTTCTCGGAGCTAAGTTTCATTGCAGCGTGCATCCCCTTGAGATATGCAAACATGAAATCGTAGCTACAGGCCAGGTCTGGGGAGTACTGTGGATGTGGAATAAATTCATAGCCCATTTCTTGTAATTTTATTGTTTTGAAAATAAAAAAAATTTCTTCATTATAAATGTTTTAACTCGTAAACTAATCGTCATATCGCTATCATATTGAGAGACATTCAAGATTATTGATAGTAGTGCCATCTATCTATCATTCTGCAGACTTATTCAATGGTATATATATATATATTTCTTATCTTATTACACTAGCAAAAATTAAATATATATATTTGTATTTTTGTGATATTAAACTGGTCTAAGGATTTTGTTGTAATTCACACCATAGTTGATTTTTATAAAGAGATATCGATCTGTATTGGTTTCAGCCTCGGGAAAAATCAGTTAGTTTTTTCTTAATTTAAAATAGTAAATTTAAATATCGTCAGCAACTACGTCTGATAGCTCTTCCCTAGATACAAAATATTTAAATAAAATAAATTTAAAAATATGTTATATTCACAGGCCATACTTTTCTGTCTTTCAGGGCATTAATACTTACGTTTAAGGGCTGTATGTTTTATGACTATTTTCTTTTAATTTATATTCTTTTAAATTAAATGAAATAGTTTCATATATTTTATCGTTTATATATTTTAATTAATCTTAAATATTCATAGTTCATAAAGAATAATTTTTTTTAGTGACCGAGCGGCGGCTCGGTGAATCAGGTACTACTATAAATATATAAAATGAAATATTATTTTTTGTTTTGTTTGTTACAGATCCCATCAGATGCGTGCCACAACTTATATATAAATATTATTAATATTATTTATATTATCATCTTAATTTAAAGGTAAAGAAAATCTTCATTATATATATATATATATCATTTTGTTTATCAACTTCAATGATATGTTTAACCTACCCTTTATCTATGAATTTTTACTATCTCGCCAGAGATAGTATTGCGATCACGAAAATTTTCGATGTTGAGATTTTGATGTTTTTATACGTTTTGAAGGTTCCTGAATCATTTTCACTAAGGTTGAGAAAAATGTCTGTGTGTGTATGTATTTAACCAAGATTACGCAAAAACGGTTTGAGCTAGAATGATGAAATTTGGTACATGGACATTATTCAAAATTCATAGTTTTCTATCAACTTTTGAGAAATGTAGCTCAACCGGAAGAGGGTCATTACCTACAACGTTTTGATTTTTTTTCCTCTAAAGTGACCGTAAAAATAAAGATATATGTTTGATAATTTTTCACATGATTAATAATTGTATAAAACTGCTATATATAGAATTTCAGCTTGATTGATTCGCTGAAATTACCAGAATTAATTTTTTAACACTGCAAATCTCACGCGCCAACACGTGACGTGGTGCCATCAACAAAAAGCCAAACATGCGCTGGTTTAATATTTATTATTTATTATTTATAATTTATAATTAATTAAATTTAATTTAAATATAATATATAATGTTATTTAATCCAATTCAAATTGCGAGATAGTCGAGTGGAGACACTCCAGCTAATTTTTTAATGAAATTTCGAACTGATAGATTCATTCTAAAAAAAAAATCTTATTTAATTCACTTTCACCATTCGATTTTGAATAAAAATTCCATTTCCAATGGTAACCATTAATAAACAAATTTGCTTTTCAAATGAACCTAATGGCCTCCGGAAAGAGGCGGTCGCCAAATGAGCTGTCCACTTGGCGCTAATTAATTTCAAAATATAGCTCCCTTTTTTTTCCTCCACCCCTCGCAAGGCATTTGAATTAAGTTTCTATATTAAGTCGTTCTCTAAAAATTCACTCATTAAATAGCTGGCTAATATAAAACATTTACCGCATATACATCTCTCTAATTGACTTAAAAGTGATTCCATTTAATCTGATTTAATCACAATCTTAATTGTACCATTTATTTTCCAGTCTAGTAAGCTTTATAGCTTAAGGTTGGAAAAAGTTTAGCTAAATTATACATTGTCAGTTTATTTTTACTAACTAAAATAATAACTTAAACTTCAAGATAATTAAATAAATTAGTTTATTTTATACCCAACAAATATAATATCAGTTTAAAAATCTTTTAGAACTAAATTTAATGAAATTCTTTTTATGAATTACATTTGGCAAAGGAATGTTCATTTAATTTATGAAAATAATATAATTTTCTTTTTTTGTTTTTTTGATAAAAGGTTAAAAATATTTTCTAGTATTATAGTGTAATAAACTGTTAAAAAAAAAGCACGGTTCATATTTACTTTTACTTCCGGTATTTTGGTAGGCAAAATCACAAGATGCTGGTAATGGAAGGTTGCTAGGTTAGGCAATGAATTTTTTTTAATATGTGCGACTGATTTTAAAAATTTCAAATCTCAATAAATAGCAGTTTGTTGTAAATTCATTCAAATTCTAAAAAACCCCAAAGTTATTTCAGAAACAAATCAATTTTCACAAATGTATGGTTCACAATTGGTAGCCATGCTGATTTCTTGCCTACCAGTGACGTCACATTTTTTACTCCTATTATATAATTGTCTTTTATTTTATTTATCTTTGTCAGACTTTCTATTTATTTTTAATTAATTAATTATTAATTCTTAAATCTAAGTGAGCTTGGTGAGATTCGAACTCAAGTTGGTGCGATCCAGAATTATAACCAATAATCTACCTTTCTGGTTTATTTAATTAATATTAATTTATAAAATCATATATATATATATATATATATATATAACCATACTGTTTTATAATTTTCAAAAATGAATATCTCATACTGAAAATTAAAATGCATGATGGGTAAATGAGCAAAGACCCGCCCTCGTGTTTTTGCCTCCGCGGTTCTAATCTCGGCAAAACACTTTTTATTTTAAGTGTTATATATTTTTTTTACAAATTTATTAATTTTTATATTTTAAAAGGAAAATTAAACTAATAATTATGTCAATTAACTAATTAATTTCCTTTTGTTTAATTCATATTTGCAAATTTTCGTATAACATTATCTTTTCTATTTCTCTTGATATATTAAGTCAATTTATCAAATTAAAATTGCACTAAAAAAAATAAATAATATAAATATAAAAAAAAAAATTATAAAAAATAACGTTTTTCTAATGGACTAAAAAGAATATAATAATTTTTCTATAAGCCTGACAAAGTTTATGGATGAATTGGTTCATATACAACGAAAAACGTTTGGCGCATTTTAAAAAAAATTATTTTAATCTTTTTAGTCCATGAGAAAAACATTATTTTCTAAAATTTTTTTATTTAAATATTATTTATTTTATTGACTGTTGGGATCGACGCTGATTTTAGCCAGCCTTTGCATTTATTTGAAACTAATAAAAGAAAACGTATTCCTAGTTAAAATTATTAAATATAAATGAATTTGAGGAGGTTCGATTCTTCGATTTCAAGTTACTATCTACCAGGTATTTATTTTCTTAAGAAAAAAAAAATAATAATCTTCTTAAATAATAAATAAATCCCTTGCTTTGTCAGTATAAATATTCATCCAATATAAATTTAATCAATATTCACTTCATTGATCCGTCTTGTATTTTACTTTTTCTCTTTTTCCATTAACCCTGATCAAAGCTTCTTAATGTTAAGCTTCCGTAAAAGGATCTGATTCTATCATAAGAAAGATAACGCTCTTAAAAACACAATTTATTATTCATCTGCCATTATATATTTTTAACAAATCCTCTTTTGTCTCTTACCTGTCCTAAGGGATGATACTTAATACTCATCCCTATGCATAAGCAAACCTTAATACTAAATGAAGAAAATAAGAGGGACGTTAGTACAATAATTTTTGTAATATAATAACTACTAACAACTTTGAATTATAATATTCAATAGTACTACCCAAAATTATTTAAATTTCAATAGTTTATTTATAATTGCAATTCCTATGATTATATTACAATAATTTTAATATTTTAATCGAGATCAATCACATGTTCATCAATTACTAATTTATCTTAATTAATCTATTTTTATTTATTTCTATACTCTTTGAATATTTGTATTCTTTGGATTATTAATTTTTCTCTTTGAATGTTAAAGTAAATTTTTTGGCAGATCATGATGAATGAAATCTTTAATTGGAACAAAATCAAATTAAGTCTTTAAGTTTTATGTACTGAATAATTTAAATATAGCTTAGCATTCTCGATCTTATAATTCTTGTAGATTTAGAATAGATAAATATAAATAAGCTGTTTATAATATAAAAAAAAACTAAATCAATTCCTACTTAAAACTGCTAAAACTGTACTTAAAGTATTAAAAAGTATTTGAAAATCAAATACAAAAATTAGATGTTTGGATGAAATTTGATCCGAAGGCAAGGAATCGATGCTCTACTATAGTCCGGGAGGTAAGAGTTGGTGCATGAGCCGAACCCCACCCTCGGCCAAGCAGTTCCCGCGCTTGCCCCCACCATTCCTACAAAACCACACTTTGTTGTGCATAACAAATTTTTAATATTTTAATTTGAGAGAGTAGAAGACTGTGGTGGAGGGGAAATCACTCTAGGAGGGCGTACCGCCGCCTCTCCTGGCCGTCACCTCTCACGCACCAACTCTTAGCTCTCGGACTATAACTGCAGCCATTGTAAGACACATTTATATTCTGCTAAATAACTGACACAAAAAAAAAATGTTTTTTCTATAGTATAAATAATTACATTTAATTAACGATTTATATTTGGAAATACTGTATTAACATCAATTGTAATCCACTAATAGTTTACAAAAATGTATTTGAACTGAAAAATACTATTTTTTAACGATTGAAAATTTATACAAGAAAAATAAACAATTATAAAGAGAGTGTGACCTAATAGTAGGAGTAATTGAAAAATAGTGTTTTAGTGTTTTTTGGTTATTACAAAATAGTTATATTATAAATATATATTGATAATATCTATTTAAAATAATTATTCATTATTCAAAATATTTAATTTCTAATAAATTACTATAAAGAAATAAAAATGTCTTTATTAAATACCGACATTCATATCTTCTTGGGCAACAATTTTTAGAAAATTTAGGTTCTAGTGTATGTGCTTTCACAATTAAGAACATAAACTTTTTCATTAAAATTTGGCGACCGGAGCTATGAATGATTTTAAAGCTGTTTTTATGAAATTTTCTCAAAATCGACTCAAAATAATTTTGATTAAATTTTATGAAAACCCTCTCTTGATGATTCCATCATTATATACAGCATAATCATTATATATATATATATATATATATATATATATATATATATAGTTAATTAGTATAATTGTATAATATATTAATATTTTATTTTATTTATATGAGTATAATTTAAGGTAATATATATATATATGTAAATGAAAATGTAATCAATAAAATAATTCATAATAAAATAAAATGATATTAAAAATATTTCGTTATGATGAAAAATGAAATAAAATATCAATATGCAAAGGGTATTAATTAATGTATATATGGATATATAAATGAAAAAAAATAATTTTGATTTAACTTTAATTGGAAATAATATATTCTTATTTTCAATATGCGGTTTATGGTTATTTAAATAAAACATAGAAACCTCCATCGAATGTTAATAGAAATTCTTGCTAATTGATAATGTCGAACGGAACGATCGAGAGCACGTGAGGGAGAGAGAAAGAGGAGGGGGGGGTGAGGTAGAAAAGAGAGAGCAAAAAAAAAAAGAATCAATTCCATTCACTGAATTACAGGTTGATTAAAAATTAATAATCGAAATAATATTTTTAACTTCAATTGAAGATATTATTTTTTAATACATGAATATGCAAATATTCGAAATGAGTTCAATAAATATGGAGATTGGTCGCAAGGCATTCCGATAAAATTACACTCACACCAACAGCCACATAGATATATATATATATATAAAAAAACAACAATTTGGTACTGTAATTTATTGTAAAGAAATTTAAGTTAGTTTTGGTAAATCGATTTACTTTTTATCGTGAAAACACATTTTTTTTTAAAGAAGAGGTATGAGAAGAGATCAGATTAATTAATTATTAAGGCTAAAGAAACATATATGGTATATGTCGTACAATCGGGCAGTCGTACAATAAGTCAAAGATTACCCACCTATTCAACTCAAAATTCCAACATTGACTCTTGGGGTGACCC